>JAOYRR010000150.1:0-331498 GCA_038994665.1 Podotricha telesiphe
GTGTGAATAGCACTTTAAAAATACTTAAAAACTTGTCGTTGAATATATAGTTCAATCAAATCAATTTCCAAAAATAAAATATACTTATTGCAGTTTGTCGCCTTATTTCGCGTAGTAGTAGGCTTGGTAATCAGAAAAATATTTTTTCTATATAAATATCTGTGCTAGTGGCGTCTACTCGAATTTACAAGGTATACGTAGGTATATATAATATAATCCCACAAATTATTTCAGACTTGCCACTTGTACTATTTAAAGTCAACATTTAAAACATATTATAGAGGAAAGTGTGGATTCTGTCCAAGAGTACTATACTAATATTAATATTAATATTAATACTAATATTAATATGTGGAATCAAATGCTGTTGATGCTCACTCGGGAGACTAAAATCATGGTTGTGATGTTATTGTAAAATTATATTTTAAAGCAGAAACTGTTGAGTTTCTCTTCCGGCTCTTCTCAGCTGGATTGGACTGAACTCCTGTTGTAACTTCCGGTGGGGCTGATAATAAGAAACAAGTGGCATTTAATGTTGATTGATGATTTTAAAATGTTTTTTTTTTTTATTTTGAGGGTCGAATACGAATCAATGATTCTACAGACAGACAATTCTGCTTTTCTATGGTGATGCCATATGTTTACATTATCATTACATATATATTTACTTAAAAAGGAAATATTTCTTATTAGATTTTTGCATATGCATGTAATTAATAATATTATTTCCCAGTCTATCGTGTGAAACAATAGAAGAAATTAGTTTCATTTATATATAATAATTGTTACCAACCGCGGTATGTTTGTTCGTTCTTTAAGCTAGGGCTCTTTTTTATTGTGTTTTAGCTTTTATTCGCATAGCAGGGCAGTCAAATAAGTAGGGGAGTCCGTGTCTTTTTAACGAGCTGAGGAATGAAAATTAAATATTCTCATTTTACGGAGTGGGAATCGAACCCACAACCAAACCAACAATGCCACCACGATGATACTTTAGTTCATGCTATAAAATATTATTTTTAACCATAGACGATAAGCTGTGGTTCAAAATAGTATTGCAAGATCTTACATAGACTGATAAAAAGACCTACTTAGTAATTAATATAAGCTTAAATAAAAGCTAATAAAATTTATTAAATAACAAGGAAAGTCATATGAAACTATAGTCTAAATTATTACATTATATTAGTATTTGCATGTGACACGAGAGACGGTGGGAATATTTTTTTTTAAACTTGCACAAATTAACATTGAATGAATCACTGAATAGTCGAGTGAGTGAAAGTGTTTGAAATATTAATTATAAAAGAATTAGGTAGTTATTAATTCGTCGTCGTTGAAACAAAATGCCGTATCTCTTATCTATATATAATAATAAATAATAAATAAAGTCTTCATTTCAGATATTACAAACGATTGCTTTTTGATTTATTAAGGTTTAGAATATATTCACTGACATTGACACGATACTTTGACTCTGACTTCAAATTTTTCCATTCTAATTTATTATTTGCTTTCCTAGTCCATTAACTAATTAATCTAATCTAAAAAGACATATTTAGAAAACGTATAAAAATTTGAACGCAGCGGGATTTTAACCCGCGCCTCTTGAAAACCATTCAAGCGTTCTGACCGCTAAGCCATACGTTCGGCGGACCGCCGAACTGAACCGAACGGTTTTCAAGAGGCGCGGGTTCAAATCCCGCTGCGTTCAAATTTTTATACGTTTTCTAAATGTCATTTTCAACTTCCTAAGTGTGTGAATAACACTGTGTGTGAAATGTTCAAAAAATATACAATCTAATCTAATATAAATAAAACAAACTATATTAAAATCATCTTAGGAAATTGAAAAACATATTTTTAGGAAAACGTATATAGGTAAATAAACGTATATTAGGCGCTAACGTTGCGTTTTTTTACCAGAGCAAGAAAATAAAATAATTTTATTATAATCATTGCTCCATTGGGAATCGAACCTACAACCTCAGCGAATACACTTGTACGATCAGATATTGTCACTATGATAACGCAAGTTTTCCTTTAAATTGTTTAAAATCAATAAATCGTTAATCAAATGATTTTTATCTCTAGTCATTAAACATCACAAAGGCAAAATTGAACATTGAATATTAATGTGTGAATAAATTAATTAAATCCATATCAACTTTTATATACAACGTATTATATAGTATTGATTTCTATGATGAAACTGTAAAAATATAATGTTTGTATGCGCACATCTTTGGAACTATTAGATGAATTTGAATGGAACCTTTTTCTTAATGCACAGATTTTAAGCTTAGCTAGGGCTTAATTGATTTTGAAAGAAACTTACCCGAGGAAGATCCATAAAAGACCAGCTATACTATAAGATATAAGGCAAAATATATATTTAGAAAACGTATAAATATTTGAACGCAGCGGAATTTGAACCCGCGCCTCTTGAAAACTGTCTCTTGAAAAAAGATCCATAATAGACCAGCTATACAATAAGATATAAGGTAAAATATATATTTAGAAAACGTATAAATAGTTGAACGCAACTGGATTTGAACCTGTGCCTCTTGTAAACCGTCTCTTGAAAAAAGATTCATAATAGACCAGCTATATACTATAAGATATAAGGCAAAATACATATTTAGAAAACGTATAAATATTTGAATGCAGTGGGATTTGAACCCGTGCCTCTTGAACAGTTTTAAATATGTATTTTTCAATTTCCTAAGTGTGCGAATAACACTTTAAAAAATGTAAAAAATATTTATATATATATATATATATAAAGTGAAATACCACAGCTCTATGACTTAAATTGTTTGAGAAGGGTGATTGGTATTTTGCGGTAAGGTTTTAATTAAGTCCACGCGAACGGAGTTGCTTAGGCAGCTACAAGAAGTGTTATTAATAATGTAATATGTTTATAAAAAATGTATGGGTATATGTGAGAAAAAGGACAATCCAAAATTGACATATTTGCATTACTAAACGCGATGTTAGCAGGTTCAAGACCCACTTCTTGTGGTAAACACATTTATAGCCTAGATATTTATTCGTCTAGTTAAAAAGAACAGCACACTGAGGTTCGTATTTCACTAAGCAATCTTTTCAAATAAACAGACTGTGATATACGATATGGCTTATTTTTAGCGTGTCTCTAGCTTCTTGTTAAAATGCTTAATATATGATGAGTATAATATAAAGCACTAGTTTTCACCTGCAATTTCGTTTGCAGCGGACGTGTATAAAACGAGGAAATCTTGGTTACACCAGTTACTAAAGGAACTTCGAGAATCATCCTCCACGATGCGATCCTACACGCCCCAATAAACCTACTCGTCTAACTTCTGCTTTCTAAGCAAAGTAGTTTCGGTTGTACTTTGTCTGTCAGTCAGTCACTCAGTAACGGAAAATATGTCTTGGTTTATATCAATTGGATATCAATTAGTGGGAAACGAACCCGCGCTTATCACATTTAACTGTTTATCTAGCACCACTGCGACATAATTACATTCAATAATAATAATTTTACTATACAATTTTTTAAACTATTATCTGTCTTTTTTCGCTTCAAAAGCCATATTTGAATACACTAATGGCCCTGTTGCCTTTATACTTAGCCTTATCAATGCATATACTCGATGCAATAGTGTACGTCAAACACATGGACTTTTTCTCATAATTTTCGTAAAAAACAATCGAAAGCGAATCTAAAGCAATACAATCGTAGTCGCTGTACAAACCATGTATATATATACAAAAAATGAAGATTGCCATTAGATGAACTGTGTTACTACAATCTAATCTTGCACTTGATAAGTATCGATTCGTTAAATATTTGAAGTGTGGAAGCTAATATGAGTATGATTGAGTGATATAGAGGAATGAAAGTTGGGTGAAGTTCTACAGACGTAGAGAAGAAATAAGCTACATTTGCAATTTTTTGCCATTTGATTGGCGTAACCCATGTCTATAATTTGTATTTGAATCATCATAATATGTTTCAATTAGCATATGGTCTTTTATTACAATTAAATGATTTAGCTTTTTTCTTTCTATTTCTGTATTATATATTGTATTCTAGTAATACAAATTCCACAATATAAGAAAATGTAGTGATTCATTTAGTGATGTGATATTTCTTGATATAGAATTCATAGAGAATAAAGGCTTTATTATTATGTATCTCTTGAAAAAGTTCTCGGATTCGGAAGAACACAGATCCAACACGTAGAGGACCCTTAGAGATAGCTATCTATTTTACTGTGACGCATCAGCCGGGATCCTTCTCTAAGTAATCATAAGTAATTGCCCAGAGATGGTCACTAGCTAATGCTGAAGGAACTATGGAAAGTATTTAGCACTAAGCTGGGGCTGCTATAAAATAAAATTTAGATGGACTGAGTACTGGGCTGTTGTATGAGACCAGACGTGTTCTGCCTTTACAACAATCTCAGACTGAATTGTTGGCGGACTCAAGCCTCTCCCACAATGCGGCGTAATGCCTTGAGTAATGCCTTAAACACCAGTGTTGTCAGCTAATGGTGCTCAAGAGGTGCACTGGATTTCACCATCACGAGAGCGCTCGTGAGCAGGTTTCCCCGTTACTACGCACTTCCACCCTTAGCCAATAAAGGCAAGCCAAAAGCGGGGGATAAATGTCAATTCTCCTCTATAGGTCTCATAGACTGTGGGGCTGACACTCCCCCAACAGCTTCTGCCACAAGCTGCCCTGAGGGTTATTACTAATATTATTAATTATTCATTTACAGATTAGATTTGATAGAATCTAGAGATTCATCTAGATACAAAAGATTCTAGTGTTACAAGTTAATGTATCATATCACCACATTTTTAAACTCTACTCAAGTTATCGAATTTACCACGAGACAGTTGCCGGAACTAAATGTACTGGCATATGTTATGTCTATATATTGATAATGTATGTATAATTTAATATCACAATCAAAGCAATTAGTTTATACGTTCGTTAGGATTTCAAGGCTAAACAACCAATATATATTGTATATGTAATTATAGTGTGATTAGAGTGACATTTACAAAAAAAATGCAAATTTTTTGCCAATAAATAATTATTTCTACAAGAAAAAAATTGTGTTTTTGTATATATTAATCTAATTTTGCAATAATAGATTACTAGTGTTTTGTTGCCGCTAATATGTTGGAAATTATGTGACAGAAACAGAAATGAATAGTAATTAAATATTAGCTGTCTTTTATTTCAGGTGATTTGGGCACGTGGAGAGAATAAGTGGTGAAAGATTGGTAAAAAATATATATAGACCTTCAAGGAAACAGTATATATGTGACGAGTATAGATTATATTGAAGAAAGGTCCCCCCGGAGAGCATGTATATCAGTGCACGAGACGAAAGAAGTATGCAAGGAGCTTAGTTCTAAAGTGTGAAGCCAAAACAATATATTTCTTCATTAATGACACACTGTCCATACAATTAGCTAAATGTCCCATATTTTGTTAAATTTTACATTTGTTTTGTTGAATTTCCTTTGAACTGTCTACCTAGGCTAATATGATAGGTATCTATATGTTTTTTATAGTGACCAGTATTTAATAGCATTTTAATTTCTAACCTAATTATAATAATTTATATAAAATAATGATTAATTACTCATACCTCTATTACAGTTTGCAATTAGTTAAGTACATATAGACCTTTTATATATTTCAAAGTAAGGCATTATAGTTCGGAGGGGGGGGGAGGCGCTCGCTTCTGAAACTGAAGAAAAAATATGAGCTGCCTTGCCTTGTTTATTTGGACGCAAGAAAAAACAAAGACTATATTTCATTAAAATATACTTCCCGTTGCCACCGGAAGTCAAAGCTCACAAACAGTGAAAGTTTCATCAGAAACAGTCGAGTTGCTTCCGAGGTTAAGAACGTTGCCTCATTCCAACAAGTGAGGTGTAAGTAAATAAGTATATACAAGTTTCTTACATTAGGTGACATGTTCATTGTTTTATGGGTGTTTAGACATGGAGTGTTATGGAGAAGTTATTACTCATAAACTATATAAAGCAAGACTAATTTGTAGTCATCTTTGTAGCTTAGAAGGAATGTGTTTGATAGAATGCAAGAGTTGTCGATTCGACTTCTGGTGGGGGGAGTTTACACATCAACATTAGTTCTTATAACTTTTTCCAACGTACTTGTAGAACAATTATTCACAAAGAAGTATCTCAAACACATGGCAGTGTGTGTAATATTGATTTTATCCATTTGATCTATTTGAAATGCAAGCTCTTTCTATTGATATCCATATTGTGGGCGTGCATTGAAAATAGCTAGTCCGCCATCTTAGGTGATCCACCATATTGGGTTTTGAATAACGTTTCTCAGCTAACCATGCCACCCAAACTAGACTTGTATGCAAAATTTCAGTTCAATCGGTTAAGGATATATGCTTCAAAATTGAGTTGCAAAATTCGATCCAAAGAAACTTACCATTGTAAGAGATCACCCCTTTTGATAAGGGCTTTCCACCAAAATTGTACAAAAAAATTTTTTTTAACTTTATCTATGCCAAATTTTATACTATTTCCGGATAATTTTTCTAAAATAAAGTCTAGAATTTTCCTTAATATAATAAAACCAAAAATCTAGGTTTATCATCTGTTAAATAATTGTCATATAATTAAAAAAGTTTTTTGTCAATGATTTACTTGCATATACAGATAAAACACAGGCACGTTTGAAATCAACACGCGATAGATAGAGTCACGCGTCTAATTAGGGCAAAAATAATTGATATGTACAGAAACTAGACCGAAAAATAAAAAAAGGTTCTAGCATTGCATAGCGCTTAGCAATTTAAGAAAGAATCTATTTTTTAAAGCGGAACTCAACGCCACACTTTCGGTTTACCTGAGCGTAAAAATTACCCTAAATTGGAATCGAACCCATAACCATCACATTTACAGTCAAATATTGTAAAACTGCGCTACAATGATATATTTTAGTCCTATGTGCTCTCCATATTTGTTTATATTTATACGTAAACGCACTTACGCAACGAGATTCGGTACAGTTCAAGAGAAAGTGCAATTGCATCGGACATATTTGCCTTATATTATCTCGTGTGCCCACTGACCATTCTATACGCGGGCCGTTCTAAGATGATTATGCAATTATAATATCCGTATACAATGAATAAAGCTTCATATGGACTCGTTAGAGAACGGATATGTAATTTTTTGGTAACTAATAAATATTTTTAAGTTTGTATACATAGCAGTGCCCGCGATTTCGTCCGCGTTTAATTCTTAAATAAAAGTAGTCATAGCTACTCTTTATAACATCAGTTTTGTGTCAGTAAAATTCCTGTCAAACTGGGCCCAGCTGTTACAGAGATTAGACGGAACAAATAGACAGACATCAAGAATTGATTGTTTTTCCTATTTTATTATTTGCAATGTGTCATACATATGCATTTAGTAAAGTCCGGTCATTTTAATATTACAAATAGTGCAAATTTGTTTATTTGTATGGATATAAATTTTGGGACGTAAATCTCAAGATGACACCAAAATTCGAATAGAAAATTTATAATATAGACGATTATTGCAATTATATATAATTGATACAATTATGTAAATGAAGCTCAAAATAAATTTAATTGCGGATATTACCAGCGTAGTGACCGGTCGAAAGTAAAAGTGCGGCAAGCCTTACAAAGTATCAACATCTCAATATGAGATCATCAGTTCCCCTTCGTCATACGTATGTCGATCGACACTCTACTCTGCGGCCTTGCATCCGTTCTCAAACGTTTTATATTTTCGAATACCATTTACGGTACAATTACGTGAACTCACTTAAAACAGTTTAAAAGTTATTACACAATTTGTTCTTATTGCGTGGCGAAATGAAAAATATACTTACAAAAAAGATAGTTTTATTTACAGAAAGCTTATATTAACAACAAATATAATACAGTTAACGTCTAGCGATCACATGAGTTTCATAACATTAATGAAATGAGAGATGACTATTATAATTTTCGTTTAATGGTGGGGGGCGCCGTATGATGATGAGGGGGAGGGGATGCCGTAGGAGCCGGAAGGGACGCCGATGGTGCTGTATCCTGACGATGGGCCGCTGTATGAGATGGAACCGTGACCACCGCTGGAGTAACCACCGGAGTATCCAGAGGAATCACCGGAGTAACCGGAGTAGCCACCAGCATAACCACCAGAGTAGTCTTCTTGAGCCTGGTGGTACTGAGCTACCTGGATTCCTTGTTGGAGGGACTCGAGCTCAACTCCTACGATTCTGTCATGAGGCACACCGTATACGGGGGCTGGGGGTCCGTAGTGAGAAGAGATACCGTGTCCATGTCCGCCTCCGACAGATGATTGGTAAGCTTGGTTCTGGATCTCATCCTTCAGGATAATATGACGAATTTTGTCCAATAGATGAGGGTCGATGTGGTAACCCTCTGAGGACTGGTGACCGATTGGCACGGAGGAGTAGTGTCCTCCACTGGCGAGAGGAGAACTGTGGCCGTGTCCGCCACCGACAACCACGAGGGAAGAGGGTGCGGAGTAGCTGTAGCCTACTGGAGGCTCGGCGACGGCGCAGCCGATGAGAGCGAGGGCGACCTGCAACACAACTTAAATTAGTCCCATTCAAATAAACTTATATTTACATTAAAACAATCCAAAAATCATTTCGAATTCGTTCAGTAATTTCTGAAATTATTTTGACATATCATAATCAACTAGTGATGTAACACGTCAACAATCCGAATACTATTTCCGCCACATTCACCGCACAAACTATGAACCCGTAGTCCATCCAACACTAGCACTGCACTCCGTGACACTTACAATACTCCACTTAGCCATGATTGTTGTGTACTCCTCGAACGGTAGAGGTTGTGTGATGTGCCTTAGAGTGAACTGGCGCTTATATATCGGAGATTCTGCCGGCCACTTTTACTTTAAGCTATCCGCTGGGCGAGGACGAAGACGGGTTACGAATGGACTATATCTTTTATTTTTTTCACAGAAACATTTTGATCGAACTAAGTGATGAGATTAAAGAGAAACTTAGTTTCTACGTGTTATGTATAAAACATTTACTATTTGAATATTTCAAATATACACGTATATCTCCTTAATTTTTTATTATAACGGCCCGTGTAAAAATAGATCATTGTATGGAAAATCTGTTTTTTTTTTTACAAATATAAAAAATTCTCGTAAGAACGGGATCGTTAATAAAAAACAAATATGTAAGTAGCAATGCCCCAAAAAAAAGAAGAATGTGGGTTATATAATTTTACTTAACTCTTGCTTTAGTAAGCCACTTTACTTTAATTTTAAAGTTTAAATAAACACTTAGTACATATTAAATTAATTATAGTTATGTAAAATGTTTCTTAATTGGTCATTTCATCTTAATAATTGCGTTTTCATATTGTAGATATTTAAAAAAACTTATTCGACAATTTGTAGACATATATATATATAGTGTATATAGAATCATTAGTTAAAAGGTGGTAAGTGAAGGCGAACTAATTGTAGTAGGTTCTTTGTAAAGAACTGAAAATAAGTGTGATGTATTTACAAGGAGTATTTATCGAAATCATTATCATTATTTACCATTTTCTTCACTCATAAATACTTTTAAATAATTTCATTTATACCTATATCTTCTTGAATTATCCCTCAAATGGGATTTGAACTCACAATCATCATTGAATACTTGGAACGTTCAACAAACAAACATAACATAGCAATTTAAAAAACAAGAGCAAACAAAGCAAGTTTATAATTATGTAATAATCCTACATTTATTAAGGGCAGGTGTAATATCTAAAAGCAGCCTTACCTTTTTTACATAACAAGGTACTTAGAGAGAAACTAGTGTCAAGACACTTCATTCTCCGCTTTGCGTCCGAATTCGAGACATCGTGTTCAGTGGAGGAAATGAAGTGCAGGCAGTGTGACGATGGTTGTAGGTTCGACTCATTCAGGGGTGAATGATTATATAAAACTTATTTTCATTTCTACACTCTGGTGACAAGCAAATCGCCGCGTTACCACCAAGAAACACATAATGGGCGACAAGTAGAGAACGGAGTGTTTAACTAAGTTCTTGCAAAGTTGAAAAATATAGAAATATATGGAAGAATAGTGCACCTTGTACTTTTCAAGGATGAAGAATGTGACCATTGCATTTACAACAGGTTCTTTTGAACTGCGTGTAAATGTGTTATATTTTAAATAAGTAATAAATTATATCGATTAATATATTTTTTAAATATTTTGATTATATACATTTACAAAAACATTAATTTCATAAGTGTGAATGACACTTTAAAAAAATGTCTCTTAAAAAATATTTTGATTAAAATGGACTTATTTTCATTAGTCTGAACTGAGTGTCTTGACACCTAGGTTTTCTATGACTATCCGTCTATGTGGGAAAAGCCGTAAAGGTGAAAAAAATTACAACTTGAGTTTGTTTCAAAATTAGCCTTTATTCGTGCTAATGTGATTACAGAGCCTAGTGTATGAAGTATGAAGCAGGTTTATATTATAAGAATTGCAATACAAAAACAATTTTCAAAACGAATGCTTGTAACTGTCACAGAACTTTAATTAAATCGCGTTTTAAGAAGTAGGTACAAGTTATCCGTTTTAACAATACTTAGTTAGGCTACAATAATTTGATATATTATATTGGCACCGCTTGTTTTTTCATATATTGGCAATTTACAGGTAAAAACCATAAATATCCTTAGTTTTAAAACATACATTTATTAACCTAACCCGAACAAGGACACAGAATGCACCCATGCCTGATTCATATTGAAAATTCTTACATAACTTTCTAAGTAATATTTTATTTTATTTTAGGACAAATATTATGGGTTGAGCTGAACAAATAAAGCTAGAACAGCTCTTCACTGATTGTTTCATGTTACTGCACGTAGGCAAAAACCCCACTTGACTTATTCGAGCGTTTATTAGTTATATTATTTATTTATATTAGAAAAACTTAATATATACAAGACAAAACTATAGACTTTTCTCTCTTCGTGGTAGTGGATACAAATATTCAATAGGTATAATTAAACCAATTATTATTATGTAAGTAGGGTTTGAGAACAAAACGGTTAAAGATTTGCGATCGAGAGCAAATCAATCTTTATTCAAGGAACCTGAAAGTAAAAGTCCTTTCGATGTTTATATAATGTTGTAATAAGTTACTATATTTTGATGGATCTACACCACCTAGGCGCAGTTGATACGAGGTTGGCTGTACTAGATAATTCTGAGTTTGAATCCAACGGTGGTTTTTTTATGTGTAAAGCATATACTGATCGTACCAATGTGATCTAGTTAATGTATTCAGTTTTCGGAATGAGTACTGAAATATTTGTTTAGGACGTAGAACGCATGGCTTAGCGGTCAGAGTGCTTAGACGGTATCCAAGAGGCACGGGTTCGTTTTCTAAAAATGGTTTTTCGTTTAATATAATTAATTATATTTTAAGGTTTTAAAAAAACTGGTTGACGCCTTTTGCCGCATAAACTATACCCGTAGGGTCCTTTCAACACGTTTGTCTAAACAGGGTAGAAAAATTAAAATAATTTGAATTTAATTGACGTTTGGTAATCGAACCCATAACAGTCGGTACATTCAGGCGATATCCCAGGATGGCTTTATGACTATACTATACTATATTCTATCTAACAAAATTGAACCTACAACTTGTTGCACTAGACAACAACTGAACTGTGTAGCGTAACGATTGTAACATATATATTTAATGAATATGTAATTTGAAGCGATGTCTTCATAAAGTCACATCTTAATTTATCATATTTGATTACTTTATCGCTATAATATAACACAATTATAAAGGCTATTAAAGGCAGTAATATTAACTACTTTACCAGAGGTCAGGGATTCATATCTAGTCTAGTGTAATTATTAGTATGTGTTTGTAAATATTTTACGAAAAGTCCTGGACTATGGCAAGCGTTAAAACCCTCCGAAACCATCTCCCTGTAACGCGAAGTGCTCACGTACGTTGAAACCCTGGACTGCAAAGGAGTTTCTTCTCATAGTAGCTTAAACGAGCTAGCCAAGTTATCAATAAAGACAGGACTTCAAATCCATTTACATAAGAAAATTTAATATGCTCTTAATTAAATGCCTTATATATATATAACTAAAGTCTATACTTTAAAATATAACTAAACTATTAATTTCTAATAGCAGTATAAGTATAAAAATATAATTTGCCATATAAAAAACTTAAGTATTAATTTGTAAATAAAACAAATTGTCTCGTTTAACACTTTCATATATACTAGTATCTATGTAAGTATGGGGGCCATCGTGGCGCAGTGGCTGCAAACGTAATTGGTTATATTTAAAATATTGCACAATATTGATTTGCGCCACTCAACACGCAATGCCTCCAATTCGGGGGGGAATTTGGTGAACGGTGTCTCTTGACACTAGATTCTCATATTGTCTTCCTTTCAAATTTTTTTGTCATAAGACCCTTTCACATTTGCGTTTTCAATTATTATATGAATTAATATTTTTATTTCTTTATCATATCCAGACTGTACTGCGGAGTACGGTTTCGAGATCCCAATTCGAGAATGTGTGTTGTGTAGTGGAACTGAACACCACACTTTGTCTTGCCAGAGCAGGTATATGAAAAAAACTTAAAAACAATGCTTGGCTTTTAAATACTATCAGCAGTACAAACGCGGTTAGTCGTGACTCGTTGGAAAGACTGAAATATAAAATTATTTTGATTTCTCTATCTCTCCGATCTCTCGGATCGGAGATCCAGCAGGACAAATCGTGGCGTTGAGTTCCACCACTCAACAGGTAATATCTCGATTACGGATGGGAGTGGAGAAGAAAGTGTCTTGACAACATGTTCTCTCTGATTAAAACTATCTTTCGATCTATCTATCTATCTATCGATTGTAAGGAAAAAACATAAAATCTAGTGAACTCTATGTTTTGTTTATAATTTCTGTATGATTCGCTATCGCCTTGGTAGGCCTTCGTGGTGTTGTGACGGGATATATCTGTAAACGTGATTGTTGTGGGTTCGATTTCCTTCAGGGAGACTGGATATATTTAAATTGTATTCATTTCTCCGCTCTGGTGACAAGACAAAGCAATGTTTCCGATTCAGAATTTAGTTTCCTTTTTAAATTTCAAATAAAGCTCGGGCAATTCCGGAAATCTCGAATCCTACAAACTTTCAATACTTATTAAGTCATACTTATACAAAGATCGGCATTAAAACAAGATGAACAGCAAATTGATTAATTAGGGATATGAAATTAAAATTATTATATCATGATATTGCAAATTTGTGGATAATTTGTTTAATTTAATTTGAAATATATTATATAATAGATAATAGATTTCTTGTTTTCTTCTGTTTGGACTTTCCCTTGGCACAATAGAATCGCATTGAAAAACGTCGTGGTTGTGGGTTCGGTTCCCGCTGTGGGAAGACAAAATCACATACTTAAAAAATACACACGACAATAAGAAAAAAAACATAATGCTAAATGATACAACCTCTATTATACAATACAGATAAAGACATATTTAGAAAACGTACAAAAATTTAAACGCAGCGGGATTTGAACACGCGCCTCTTAAAAACCGTTCAAGCGCTCTGACCGCTAAGCCATGCGTTCTACATCCAGCTACATTGAAATTCTTATACGCTTATTATTCAGAAGTCTTTGCTTTTCTTGTTTCAATCTGTTTTCTAGATATTATAATGTATAATTTATTACTTGAACTTACAACTATGAATGTGGTAACGGTAATTGGTCTAACATACCATTAGGTAGCAAGTGAAGTAGTTAAAACAATCACCATTCGTAGGAGTTAGGTGTTGCGCAAACGAAAGTAAATTTATTACAGTTAGCCGATCATATCGGAACTATGCCAAGGCTTAGAAGAACTGAAATGATCGATTAGGATAGTGTTCCACTTATGGTTATTATAAAAAATCATAGCTTTTTTTTTGTTTTGACATCCCCTTGGCACGATGGAATCGTGTTGGAAAACGCGGTGATTGTGAATTCGGTTCTCGCTGAGGGGCATTGCACTTACAGTCATTATACAGTTTTATTTTAGTATTTTTTAAACTACTTCATGCTTTTATACGATTTTGTCAGAGATAACCTAGTAGCAAGATACTCCGTTGTCCACTTTCTGCCTGATTGGAGACATGGCGTGCGCGTGTTTATTTTAAATATAATCATTTTACCGAATGGGAATCGAACCCACTACCAATCAAGTTTACAGTCAGACGCTGTCCCATTGATCCACAATGGTGAAAATATATATTTATTTTAATTTATTATAAATTATTTATTATTCACATTGTGACTTCACCTTAATACTAAGTATTAATTCCTATTAAGGATGCGATAATCTTAAATTGTTTAAATTTCAAAACCAAAAGTCGACTTTTATGTAACTTTAAAATCAATTAATGGTATTTAAATGTTGTTTTGTAGAAGTCGATTCGATGTTCATTCTTATATTATTCTTTTTTTTTGTCAGTTCCTCGCATTTTCCCTCGTAGCAGGTTAGTCAGAGACCTAGTGTCAAAATACTCCACTTTCCGCTTAACATTGACACATTGGGAGGAGGGGGAGGGGGGTCCACTCTCCTATACAGTAAGACCTTTGTCTTAATATAATCATTCCTTCGAGTGGGAATCGAACCCACAACCATTGCGTTTATAAAAAATAAAAAACCACATCTTCAGTTATCTTTTTAAGAGCATCCATTTTTGCTTCATAACTGGCACATAAAAGGCGTTTTTAAAAATTACAACCTATTACCATTAACTTCAAATGAACTGTAATTATCTTATTTACTTAATATATGCCTCCTACAAACTATTTACAGACATTGTATATTTCCGTATAACGTATTTGGGTTTCTTAGATACGAGTATTACACACAGATAAAACTAACATGTGTATAATTTGGAAATTAATTTTATTTGTGTGTTTTTAATAATGTGTTTTTTCACATGTGTTTATTTCAATATGACATTTTTGAATACATGCATTTTTATTATATATTATATATTTTCAAAGATTTTAACCACAACTTAATTTGACTCATAACTTATTTGAAATGGGGGTATTGGATAACTATTTATTTTTAAATGTAACTTTGTTAAATTTGTTGAACTTCAGCCAATTGTGACATAATTAAGAAAACACATAAAATCTAAAATCTGAAAAAAAATAAAAATATATATTATATTAGCATTAATCAATAATAATAAAATTTTCAATGAATTCTATAATACACTGCAACTACAGTGGTTAAAAGATACAGTTTTATTCTAGAATAGTAGTCTGGTAGCAATCGCCTTAAACCAATTTTTAAACGACTAAAACCAGAAGCTGTCTAATTTGAATACAATAGAAATTTACGTAATATATTGCTGAATATGTTTGTGTGCGTTACTTATATAAGAGCGGAGCGGAGTTCAAATTGTTTGGCAATAATTGTTTAAAAGGATAATAAAATTTTAAATTTACTGACTGTCCAGTTCAAACTACACAATGTTGACCTTTCTCTCAACATTCCAATACATATATATCTCCATTTTAATATTGGCCAAGTGGCAAAATAACGTTGAGTTTTAATTCAAACCGCGCTTCGTTTTACCAGAGTACAGAAAGGAAAAGTATTTAAATATAATCATCCCCCCAAATGGAAATCGAAGCCACAATCAAATAGTGTTTACAGTCACTGTGCCACTGCACTGTGATGGCTTCACTCAATACCCCATGTCTCGAATTTGGGCGGAAAGTGAAAAACAGAGTGTTTGACACTAGGTTCTCTCTGACTATACGTGAGAAAAATTGTACCTTTACGGATATAGGTATAAAAAAATTACAACAGGCATAAATCTTATATGAATGAGTGCAAAAAACCAATACTCTTTTATAACTAATGTATTAAGTATTAAATTTTAATTTTAAAAATCTTTGATTAGGTTGCTATGGTAAAACGTATTTTACGTGTCAACCAAAGCCAGCCAAAGAGAACCTAGTGTCAAGACACTCCGTTCTCCACTGTATACCCGAGCTCGAGACATTGACGGCTAGGTACCAGAGCGATGAAATTAATGTATATATATTGTAAATCTATTTATAGCCTCGAGTGGAAATCAAACCTACAATTTAGTTTAAATGCATTTGAGGGATATATGAATACAACTGTATCTAACACAAATTAAATTTAGATGATCAAAGAGTAGAGAACTCTCTTTTTTCCGCCAAATGTGTTTAAAAATGCTTAAAGGTGTTTAAACATTAATTATATTATAATCTTCTTTTGTTTTTTTCGCAAATTATCCGAAATTATATTAATTATGTTCTAGATATAAGCCAATTCATGTTTTTATTAGCACTTGTCTTTTGCACATAATGCTTCTATATTAAAAGGTTATGTCAAATAAATACATGTTATTTCAGCTTCACGTCTTTGCCCGCATTGCAGGTTAGGCAGAAGAAAGACACGGAAAGAAGAACCTTTTCGCCTTTATCCAAGGCATTGCGTGTTGAGTGGCGGAATTCAATTCGGCGCTTTGTCATATCAAGAGAGTGGAGTAATTCCTCCAAGTGGAAATCGAACCCACAACCATCGCGTACAAGACAACGTCACATTGCACCTTGAAAGCCGACACAAAAAAACAAATGAAAGAAATACGTTTATTATTTTTATAATACCTGTTAGTTAACAGGCTGAATAACATAGCCACGGAAGATTGTAGTCCCCGTGGCCCTGGCCAGTGGCGGTGGAGGAGGAGCACCGTGAGGTTTCTGTGGGTAAACGGACGGCCCACATCTGCCGGTCCGGAGTCCCACATAACCGCGTCCGAGTCCCCAATCGGGCGGGTATCCGTAAAGGACTTCCTCACGTTAAAAAAAAAAACAAAAAGGCTCAATAACCTAATTCTTGTCCAGCTTTCGATTCGAGCACTTTCCTCTTGAAAGTACATATTTTCTACTATTTTTCTAGTAGTATTTTAGTAGTAACAAATTAAAATAGATATCTAGTTTCCTGATTACTTTTGCGCCGTCACGATTGCACGAATGATGTATGAATGTCGACTGGCATTGACCCCAGAGAAGAATACACTGCCTCGCACTTGAATGTCGCGTGTTCATTGACGTATGTTTAATATTTGTTTATAGGTTCATGGATAGACAAGATGTTTATTTAAATACCTCCGTCACTTATCACTGTTGGAGGCCTGAGGTGGATTCCGCATTTTAGCTAGCAATATCTCTATAGTTTGAATGTGGCTGCCGTGGTGCAGTGTGTGTGCAGTAAGCTCGATGGTTATGGGTTCGATAACACTTGAAAGAAGTAAACGCGCGTTGAGCTCCGCCGCTTAACATGAAATGATTATAAATGAAAAAAAAACCACAATATCAAATTGATTCTCATACTATATATATATATATATATATATATATATATATATATATATATATATATTTAATTTTTTTATATATAATTTTTTTTTACTTCAGACATATTCCACATATAGCTACATATAGCTGCTATTTGCAATAGCAAGGTATAAAGAGAGAGAACCTACTGTCACGGCACTCCATTCTCTCCTGTCATTTAGAGACATTGCTTGTTAAGTGGCGAAGCTCAAAGCGCATTTTCTTCTTTCATGTGGGGATCGAACCCCCGACCATTACGTTTACTGCCACTATACACTGCGCCACGGTAGCCAGATTCTAATTATAGATATATTGCTAGCTAAATGGCGGAACTCACCTCTGGCCTCCAACAGCGTTATATATATATATATATATATATATATATATATATATATATGTGCAGTTAAATTTTTAATAATTTATTTCAATAATTCCAAATTATTAAATTTACTGTTAACATCACACGTTTTATATTTAAATAAGATATTGCATATGTTACGAGGAACGAGATATATTGTTAAACGAGTTCCCATTAAGACATAAAAGCTTAGTTAGTTTGATGGTTGTTATAATACAGTTTGTTTATATAACAACTATAATCCAACTTTTAAAAGGAAATGACGTCAAATTAAGATGTTATAAAATCTCTCGTGTGTTCTCCATACAAGTAATATTACGAAGTAATAAGTACTCAAGTAGTCCGTTCGAACTGAATTAGTTCTCAGTTCAGTTCGAACGCGTCAGTTCGACTTACCTGTGTTAAGCCGTTCCGCGTTTCGAAGTGGACGAGTGACGAAACTCAACGCTGCTCTTTCTTTAGGTACCGGAGCGGAGAAATTAAATATAATTATTCCACCGAGTGGAAGTGGAACTCACGACCAATCGCGCTTACAGTTAGTAACCGTCCCTAACTACCCTTGATATGTGAGAAAAATTGTAAAGCCAAAATATATTATTTTGTTTTGTCGATTTCAAATTACGTTTTTAAAATTGTAATTTTATATTTTTGCTACGTTACAATTGTATAAATATTAATTGAAAAAAAAAAAAAAAATTAAAATATCAAGAATTTCATATATTTATGCATACACGTATATTAATTACTATGAAAAACAAACAAAAAACTTTTAAAATTAAGTAATTTCTGTAAAATTACTACTCATCTTAAATCAGTAGGCACGCTCTAATAACTTTCATTCACTTGCATTACATACTGCGTAGAAGCGAATACTTGTAAAGACTTGTACCTCACATTCATACAGAGAAAGGCTTATCTCACCGTTGATGTCGTTTCCACTGAATCACGGTAACGTGAATAATAAACGTTCAAATTATTTTGGAGCCATCATGGCGCAATGGAAGCCTCGCGTCAAGGTTGTGCAGTTTAATTTCAAAACTCAGGCACAGTATCGCATGTAAATTAATGTTATTTAATTACACTTGTTCAGATATATGGGCGAGTTTCATTATTCAACGTTCTATATTTGAAATAAGGACGAAAAAGGGTGGAACCTTGAGTGTCTTGACACTCAGTCTTCTGGCATATGACTATTAAAAAAAAATTGGGAGAACAGTTTTAAATAAATATTTCAATTAGTATATTTCTGTCCTCGTTTACTCGCTTATCACTTCCCTGGCATATCCAATTAATCATAAAATGTGTAATATGCTAGATGAAAATAAAAGAAAGTATAGAATATATTTCAGTTGTTTTCATAACCGAAACCAACGTTATTATTGAGTTTCTTTTACACTCTTCCCTCTGCATAGTAGAGCATCCTCTTTCCTCGAAGCGCAGAAATAAAAATATTTTAAATATAATAATTCCCCCGTAATAACATCAACTCCAATGAATCATCGCGTATACAACCCACCGTGTCACGATTAATTCCTTCTTTCTTGACAAAAACAACAAACTTATCAATGTACGATAGGGAAAATGTTGTAAGACGTTCAATAAGCACATTTAATATATAAAAGAATAAGCAATATTTTACCTGACGTTAAAATGTAAAAACGAAATCAAGAATAGCTTTCTCACCCTTAAATTACGTAGTTCCAAATGCTACAGAGCACACACTGCAAGCCCTAAATATTTAGATAATCACCCTTGAATTTTAATGCTTTCTGGACAGATTTTTGGAAATAATACTTTTGCCAAAACCCGTTTAAATACATTATTTTATTATTTTTTTTCCAAGAAGGCGCAGCTTCACGTTTTTCACGCATAGTAGGATAGTCAAAGAGAACCTAGTGTCAAGACACTCCATTCTCCACTTTCCACCCAAAATTATTGCGTGTTGAGTGCCGAAACTCAACGCCGCCCATTGTATTGGGTACTACTAGAGCAGATAAATAAAAATAGTCTAAATATTTAAATTCCCCCGATTGTAAATAACCCCAAATAAAACCTATATACAGAGTATAAATCATAAAAAAAAAAATTATACATTACTACATACTTTTACAGTATATATTATTCGCAAATTAAACATTCAAAATCTATACACAAATGTGTATTAAATTTCATCTACAATGGAAACGAACCCGCGACCTCAAACACGTCGTTGACGAGTGACCTGTTCATAACATTCTCCAATCACTATTATATAAGTTATGCGAGTTCTATACAAAACATTAAAACTTTATTATCCAAGTATTTTATAAGATAATTTTCATATATATTGATTTGATCTGTGAACGAGATAAAACGCGGCGTTTATTTCCGCCACACAGCACACATCTCTCGAATTCGAGCGGAAAGTGTAGAAGGGGGTGTTTACTTTACACTAGGTTTTCTTTTTAGCTAGGTTTTAACTTTACACCAGGTTTTCTGATTACCGAGCTATACGAGAAATATGCTGAAAAAAGTACCGTATCAATTTTTTATAGTGTCTTAATTGTTTTTCCACACAATTCAATATAGAATAAAATTATGTCATTACTCGTTGAGACTCTCGTAATGAATGATGCGCAGCCGCAACTAGCTTCGCAATTATATTTGTTATTTTATTAGAGTTATATTGTTAATCATTTAAAAAAAAAACCTCCTTATTTTTTAATAAGTAAAATATATATATTAAAACTTTATGTTTCTGGTTTAATATGAGTACAGTAATTTAATATATTATTTTTAAAAAAAAAATATATATCAAGTTCAAATCCTATATTAAATAATATATGCTTTACTTCAAGCTTAGTTTACTCGCTTTGGTAAGACAAATGCAGCGTTTAGTTCCGCCTATAAATACAGATAATCTCAATGTCACCTGCAAAGAATGCCTTAATAGGGTCTCTCGTTGCACATTTGATAAATTATACCAGTCCATGCATTCATTTGTATAAGATGCGTTAACTTCCTCATTTTGTAATATGATTATTAAAATTGCATCATTAACCAAGCTAAAACTAACAAAAACCATCGTGGTACAGTGTGACATCGTCTGTATATGTGATGATTTTGGGTTGAATTCTCGCTCACAGGATATTTAAATTATTTTCATTTCTTCGCTCTGGTGACAAGACACAGTGCAGCCTTGAATTCCCCCTCTTAACACTTAATGTTTCGGATTCAGACGGTAAATGAAAAACGAAGTGTATTGACACTAGTTTCTCTCTGACTTTTTCCTGCACAGTGGGGTCACTGGGCAGGAAAAAGCGTGAACGATGAAAAACTTAATATAGCTTATAGCTCTCTTATAAGCCAAAGACATAAAAGTTTATATATATATATATATATATATATATATTTGATGTCATCGTAAACTAGAGCGATGGCAATATGACATTGTAAAATACACATAAAAGTTGTACAATTTATAATAAAAAAATACTAATTTTGACACTTTGTAGGTAAACGGAGAGATTATGGTGAGTGACTCATTTTTCCACTACCCCCACCACCAACAGAACTACGACCTATATCAGGAAGTGGCATGCTACATCGCGAAACCTAATGCTGCTATATTAACAAAAGTAAATGCAGCTTTATCTCTCATCTCTATCAATGCAAGAAAAAACCATTTTGACCGTCTGTCGTCCAATTTGCTTGAAAAAGTACACATCAGTTACTCAATTAGTTACAATGAATCAGTTACTATCGTCTAAATCGTATCGTCTATCGTCATATAAGTCCAAACTATGTAATAATAGCGTCAATAATGAATGCATATTTTCGCAAGAACTTGTTAGAAACGATAGGCGAATCTAATTTGGATTATGTATTAATATATGGGTGTATGCTTGCTTTTATTCCTTTCCATCTTTCAACATCTTGCACTTTTTTTTTATTTTTTCTTGAATTTGAACTTGTATTTATAGTTTTTGTTAGTTTTTTTGCGATTTTTAGACATTTTGAAATGAAACTGTTTTAACCGGATTAATCACGTATATTTTTGGTATTCGAAAATTATTTTTAGAAATCCCAACGCTTTATACACTTTACAATAGTTCAGTCACAGGTAGACCAAGGGATTTATATAAATATTCGCGATTAATCCGGTTAAAGTATTTTCATGGTACTTACACTACTCACTAAACACAAAAAAAAACCTTAAAGAAAGAAGGAGAGAATTGCCACCCGTAACTTCGATTCCGTGAACATTGCCATACTATTTTGACTAAAATTATTAAAATCCTGTTATTTCCTGCTATGCAAGAATTTCAAGACTTAATGCTTTTAATAGTTAAATACTTTTCCATACATGCCAAGTTACTTACAATACTGTCGACTGTGCGTTGTCAGTTCAGTTCAGTTCTTTAACGCTCAGTTCAGTGCCAGTAGCATACAAGGCACTACTCCATCTGTCTGTCCGTCAAGTAGTAACGTAAGAGTTTGATATAATAAATACAAATAAATTAAATTGGAGAGGTATATGTATGTTTTTACAATTTTTGTCTGTCTGTCTGTTTGTTATGGCTAATTTCTGGAACAGCAGGACCGAATTTGACGGTACTTTCAATGGCATATAGATGATGTAATGAGGAGTCACTTCATTTTATTTTAGAATTTAGTTTAGCTATTATATATATATATATATATATATATATATATATATATATATATAGCTGTATTATGCTGATGTACTAAATAGACGAAAGTGCACCGTTGGTCAGTCAGGTCAGTCAGGTCGAAAATAGAGAACAGAGTGCCACTTTGTAACCTTTTTTTTATCTGTTTATGTCAATATTAACGAAAATTATAACACTTAACACTAGTTTATAATATTATAGTATGAAAAAATATAGAAAAAAACCGTTACGTTTTGCAATTCACTAATAAATAGAGAAAGGCAAATGGACAAGAGATTTTTAGAAATAAAATACCTTACATGCAAAGTGAAAGCTTGTCAATAACTTATAATTGGCGGAAATCAATTCGCCAATCACATGTTGTAGGATTACACCGTCATAGTACAGAGGATGTCTCGATCAAAACTTTCTATTTCACTCGAACTTGGTTGTAATTCAACGTAGGTGTGGCATTGACGAAAAGGCGTTTCACAGATTTAGATGATTTAGAATTCATTGGTATTTGATTTATAATTTCGTTCTTTACTTATGTAGACACTACTGTGTACACATTAAAAATATTTCAGAGAAATGAAAATAATTATATATACAGAGCTTGTAGAAGAGTTGTTGCAAGCAAACAAAGTATAGTAAGATTAATAAATATTATGAAATTAAGTAAATAAATAACACTAATAAATATTTACGATATAACTCTAAGTTTATGTCTTTGTAATATGCAACGAAATAGAAGGCTATATAACAAATGTCATTTTATTTATTTATTATTCCACTCGAGACGAATATATAATAATAATATATAATGGCACTACTTTAAGCGGAAAACATGTTTTAGTAATAAATTGAACGCAGCGGGATTCGAACTCGCACCTCTTTGGGAACCGTCCAAGCCCTCTGACCGCTAAGCCAGTGTAATGGATGAATTCCAAGAGGCGCGGATTTGGATCCTGCTGCGTTAAAAATTTACACGTTTTCTAAAAATGGTTCTCTATTTCTTAAGTGTGTAAAAAACACTTTAAATATGCTAAAAAGCGGATTTATCACTTATATTTTAATCTTTGAAAATATATTACAGAAAACTTAACGTATCGAACAGTAGTCAGTGGTTGCAAAGAGAAGTCTGTACCTGTAAAATATATCGAAGCTAAGCTTTCACCAAAATCTAAATATATAAAAAAGCAAATTAGACAGACAGACTTTTTCTATAATATACTATAGATATTAAAAAAACTGTCACGTGTTTCTACAACGAGTCATCAGTTGGTACATCGAAGCTTAGCAAAGTAGCAGCCTTGTTACAAATTTTGCAACCGTTTTGGTCTGAGATTTCGTTGATTATGTGTTACAAAATGTAGAGCTCTAATTAAACATCTTGTAAAAACTAAATTTTATTTGATTTCTTAATGTGAGAACTTTCAAATTATTTTTCTGGTTCTGGCGGACTTATATCATTTTAATTGATACGATAAGAATACTTTATTGCACATAAAAGCTTACAAATTTTCATTAAAAATCCAATGCAAGCTTTATCTAGTTAACATATAATGTGTAACGGTGGGTTTGTCACAAGTCTAGTCTAGATTTATTACAGACGTTTTTATAATATGAAGTAAAATTAAATTATATGTGTTTTAATCTAAATTTCAAAATGGCATTCAGTTTGAGAGTAGGTTTTCGAACTAACAGCCATTCTGTATAAAGTCAGTCATTTTAAATACTCTACTATCGCGTTAAGGCTATCGTGGCGCAGTGGGAAAGCGTCTGGCTGCAAATACGAGTTGATCTCCATCCCGAGGAATTATTAATATGTAAATTATTTTCATTTCTTTGCTCTGGTACAATACAAAGCGCGGCGTTGACTACCGCCACCCAACACGCAGTGTCTTGGGATTCAGGCAGAATAAAAACGGAGAATGTAGAGACTAAGACTTCAAACCGTAAAGCTATACTGTAGCGTTAAAATTTACATCATTCAAATAAATAAATAAGCCATTACTATTTAGACCGCATAAGCACTTATAGTACACTTGTTTAACTTCAGACGTTACCCACCACACACCAGTGCATTAAGATTAGCCAACATTGACATAATATATAATGTGTTCAGTTACCGTTACGCAAGTGTTATATTAAACTCATTTACGTATGGTGTAAGTTACAAGTGTTTTCTAGTATACTTTCTTAAAGTTGCCGCATTGTAGAGCAATTTAAAGATTATTTTTTTAAAATTAATTTTAATTTTATTGGCATCTTGTATTGGTTTGTCGTTGTATAAGACTTTTGGGTAAGTTTAAAGTGGAACTGCTTTTATTTTAAAAAGCTAAAGAAAACGTAAACTTTACCCGAATACCAAGGAAGTAAGAGTTTTCTATTAAAATTCCTTTTTTTGGGACTTTATATTTGTAATCACATAGCTTGGAAGCGATAGTGGAGGCGAGTGTTTATGAATTTTAAAAGCCTACACTGTGGTCGCAAGTCCAGGCACTCCTTCAATATCCCCTCACTGCAATGCACGGTAAATCTATGGAGTGTAAAAAGTACAAAATAAAATTATCGCCCCTCTCTTTTAACTTACAACGTGAAATTTCTAACTTTTTAGTTGTACAATGAATTTTAACTTATGTACATATGGAATTTTATATTCACAAGAGTTTGTGCCATTGACACACTGACTAGTAGGTCGATGATCCTAAAATACTCCATCAGTGCATTTTTATGGTGTTTTTATGTAAATGTTATAGTTTTATAATATCTTTGTTATTTGATCATTATTATTACGTTATACGAATGTCTTAACTATTTGCATTATGAAATTAACTTTTTAAACAATATGTCTGTTAAAGCTGTATAATTTAAATATAGCGACTAGCTGCCTCCCGCGACCTTGTGTACAATTTTAAAGAGCCAGAGAGAAACTAGTATCAAGACTTTCCAATCTCCATTTTCGCCTGACATTTAGATCGAGGAATTAGTATCACTGTCCGACGTCTGTCAGTCTTCTCAGTAACGCAAGCAAACGTGAAAGAATTTAACTGACCCTGATTTATTCATAGATGAAAATAATATAATTTAAGATGCGATCTATTTTATTTTACTGGAACAGTTAAAACATTTATTTCAATTAATAACACGACACGTTTAAAACACGTCATACAAAACTATGAATAAATAAACTTTGCACAATCTTTATGCATTTGATTGAACGCAACGGTTGTAGGTTTTAAATTCGAGTTGGGAAAATATTTCATTATAATATATCTCTAATGACGCAGTGGGACCGCGTATGATCTTAAACACGATGGTTTTGGGTTCGATTCTCACTTACTATGGTGGAACAATATTATTTCAATTATTTACATACAACAAAGCGCGGGGTTAAGTGTCGTCACTCAGCACGCAATGTCTTGATTTCTGGAGGAAAGTGGAGTGTTTTGACATTAGGATCTCTCTGACGACTGCCCTGCTATGCGGGAAAAAGCATGAACTTTGTTTTTTTTAAATGAGTCTCTTGGTCTCTACCATTGATGCACAGACCGCATACTCGAATACTGGTGGCCCGCCGACAACAAAAATAATATTCTCGTACATTCGAAAAATATTGAATTCTATTCCAGAATAAAACCAAAAAAATTTAATAAATTATTATCAAGTCTTTATTGTCTTTAATTACCTATACTTCTGGCGGCTGGCCCGCCATCAGTTCATGATTTGCCCGATTAGCCCCTAGTCTTAATAAGTCTGTGCAACCCTGGTCTAGACAAAGTTTTTTCAAAGTTCAAATCAACTAGTTGCGTTAAAGCTCAGTGAGTTTCAATCATATTATATATATATATACCTTTAACTAGGTTGGAAAAAATCAAATTTCAAAATATTATTTTATAAAAGATTCGATAACAGATATGTAACTATTGTAATAACTATGAAGCAAATTAAGAACAACAAAAGAAAAAGCTCGACCTCGACGGCTCGTTTTTTGTTGCTTCTGTGGTTTTTTAATATTTTTATCTCCCAATCCCAATCCCAATAAATGATGTAAGAGCTACAAACGTGTTAAATACCGTCCTAATATATATTTTTTCCAGCTTCACGCTGTATCCTGCAATGTATTGAGGACCTAGTGACCCATGTCGACCCGTTAGCTGTTCGAATGAATTCAATAAATTGCGTGTTAAATAGCGAATTAATAACCTATAACTACTGTGTTTACAATCAGACGCTGCACCACTGCGCCATAATGGCCTTATATGATGCAGTATATTGTGTTTCTAATTAGTATAGAAGTGAATATTACTTCGCTTTTATTAGCCTTATTTGTACATCACTTCACGCTTCGCATTTTTTTCCTCATAACAGGGTTTACACAGAGAATCTAGTGGCAAGACACTCTTCTCCACTTGTATGTATCTTTCTGGAATGAAAATATTTTAAGCCGGATTAAACGTGTATAATGTTAGTATTCGAAAATACATTTAAGACACCCGACGTTTTGAACACTTTACAGTAGTCCGTGGTCACAGGTAGACTCAGGTGGCATTTGTCTGTCAGTTCATACAATTATTATATTAAACTACCGCCAACGATTTTTTAGTTGCCTCGTGTGTTGCCCTGGATTCTTGCAGAATGAGTTGACTGTATCTTGCTCTCTGGTGTGGTAGGTTTGAGACTTGAAAGTTTTCAGGAGTGGGTCCCAGGTGGTAGAAATTGTATGTATCTATCTATAAATCTATGTAAGAAAGTTTCGATATCCTTTAAAATTGGCACACAATATTTTATAGTCAGTGTGTGAACCTCATGTCCTTCCCAGGAAGACCTCGATAAAATTAATTTAAGCATGCACCTTTCATTTTTTTTTTTAATAAAACAAATAATTGTATACGTTTTCTAACAAAGTTTACTTTAAGTTCTTTTTTATTTCTTAAGTTGAATGAATAAGGAAGTGGTGACAAATAAAGACAGAGCATGATTATGTATAGCGCCGAATATACATACATATAGAAAAAGCGGAAGTATTAAATTTGAATAAGTTAAAGTTTTACATAATCATTATATAATATTAATTTAATAACTTAAATATTACACACAATTTAATGTGCTTGATTTACACTTTTGTATATAAAGCGGCATAGACGTTGCTAGGGCAATGTACATTTTACACGACAATAGTGAGGGCTACTAGCTTATGTACATCGATCATTATTATACATGAACACCACCAGAAGTAAAGTGAGTATTCAGTTATTAAAATAAATCC
The DNA here is from genome assembly GCA_038994665.1 of Podotricha telesiphe. NCBI lineage: Eukaryota > Metazoa > Arthropoda > Insecta > Lepidoptera > Nymphalidae > Podotricha > Podotricha telesiphe. The sequence continues at coordinate 27,820 of JAOYRR010000150.1, forward strand.
TGAACAAACGTTCTTAAGGATAATATTACAACTAACTAACTAACTAACTTAAAATACATTCGCCAAATAACATTATTATGAAAATTTGATACGGCAATTACAACTTTTCTTGACGTACATTTACTTCGGAATCCGTAAATATGTAACTACCAAACTGTCTGTGATTATTCAAACTAAGCAGAGGGGACGTAGTGATTCGTCACTATTTTTTTTACTCTTCATCTATTAAGAGTTGTTGAGTGTTTGAGGCCGGAACGTTTCAATGCGTCTTTTAGAACCAGAACGAAGAAAGGAATTTGAATAGGTGACCGTCGTGTAGTTAGACAAATTCGAACTGAACCATGACTGCCTTACATGTACGTTTAAAGTACTTTGATACGTTTTCATTAGCCTTGCATATTAATTTATCTATCTATGTAAGAAACTCTTCAAACGCTATTTTGGCCCAGCTTTCGCCGTTCCATTTGCTTGAAATCCTTCTTGCTTCCTTTTGATAAAAATAATGAGATAATAATTACAAGCTTGTTTCTTTCTTATCCTAATTATTATTATAATACTAGTAGCTTCCTGCAACTTTTTTTTGCGTGGAAAAAATACCCATCACGCTGAACAACATTCTTTAAGGTGCCATTTTCTTGCATCTTATAATATAGCTGTTCTAATCTTCTAAATCAATTATAGCCTAAGTCCTACCTGAGCTTAAAAGTTACACAGTAAAAAAGTTTCATTCAAATCCGTCCAGTAGTTCCGATGATGTAAGGGTAAGGGTTTGTTCTGTTTTATTATAGTACTAGCTGTGCCTGCGACTTAGTTCGCTTGCAATTCAAAAATAAAAGTAACCTAAGTTACTCCTGTCCAAATAGGTAAAGCCGTACCAGACATTAGACCGAACAAACAAACAGACAAAAAATGTTAATTTTGGTATATGTACCGTGTATACATATTTGCATTTAGTAAATAGCGGTTATTTTAATATTACAAACAGACACTTCAATTTAATTTATTTGTATAGATAAATTCTAAATGACAGTTGTTTGAAATATATATATATATATATAGTTTTTAACTGAACTAATTTACTAACTGAACTGAAATACTTTAAGTCAAAAAGATAATACGAGTAATTTTATATATAAGACAAAACGAAACATATTACGACATTTGAAATGTAATAATAAGCCGCTTTATTGAAAACGCAATATCCAAAGTGCACTACAAAATGTTAAAGAACAAATTAGAGCATGAGCCTTTCTATTGTTACATTGATTTGTAATTTTTTTAAATCATATTTTTATCGTATTGTAAATAAAACATACAGGTATGAGTATTGGTTGTTGATTTTGGTTACAAGTTCGATTATCGTCTGAAGCAATTTACGTAGAGGCATATAAAAGTATATATCAAGGCCAGAGTGATAGTGTCAAACAATTGAACTTTGAACTTTTTAACTTATATTATGTGAAAAAGACATATTTAGAAAACGTATAAAAATTTTAACGCAGCGGGATTTAAACCCGCGCCTCTTGAAAACCGTTATAAAGGGGTCTTTGTCTGATGTCTTTTTTAATTTCCTTAGTGTGGGAATAACACTGTAAAAAAAAATTTATATTATGTGACACTGTATCGATGAAGGTGAGGACCCCCCGGAGTAAGGAAGTGTATAAAAAAGTATGAAGGGACTATACCGTTTGGCTCTCCGTTATTATTATATTATATTATATATTTCTTTCGTAGTGTTTCACCACATTGTCGCAAATAGACCATAAATATCAAATGAAAAAGACATATTTAGAAAACGTATAAAAATTTAACGCAACGGGATTTGAACCCACGCTCTTTAAAACCGTTCTAGAGGCATGCACAAAAAGAGGTTATATTAAGTATACAAATTACTAGCGTGATTACTTTTATACAGCTTCATTGGAGCATGAGCTTCAGTCATATTACTTGGTACTTAGATACCTAATTTAAACACTTCCCAACACTTCCCAACTGAATTTGAATTAGCGGAACTCAACGCCACGTTTAATCTTATACAAGAGCGGAGAAATTAAAAAAAAACCCCAAGTGGAAATCAAAACTACAAACATCGCATTTACAAATTTGTAATAGAAGTTTTGATACATATATATTAATATCTATAGTATAATTGTCTTATAATAGCACCAGTGAATATGAAAGCCGCGTAAACATGACGCTGCTAATGAAACGCACGAACGCGAATTAAAACCTAATTAATTCAAATTAAATCGTTTAATGAAAACCTTTATTCGCACATGCCGGGAACACTGTGCCAATTTATTCCCCATACAGTTACATTACATATAATTTTGTGAAATCTTTTGATTGTGTGCGCATAAGCTTTTCCGGTGGCTTTGCTTGTGTTTTTATTTAACAATTACTGAATTCATTATATAAATATTTTTACATGGAAACAGTGGTTGGTGGATTGGTTGGTTCGTTTGGTACTCTGTCTCATTGCTACACCAAATATTATAAAATCAAAGTTAAACTTTTACGTACAAACAATTTACCACTGGTTCGCTTAAGATAATGCCTCAGACCTGAGAAGAACCGGCGCAAGAAGCTATTTCCTTTTTTTTTTTCAAAACAATGATTTACATATCTATTGGTGACAATGATACCTTTGGAATAGACTGGAGCGAGCATTTCATTCCCAAGGCGTCTTATAATTTATAAAATCGTTAATTAAATAAACCTTTAACACACAAACGTACTTTCACAAGTTTTTAAAATTATGATATAGAGCGTTCTAGGACGTTATTAAAGAATTACGGGTCCGATGCAATTGAGTTACAGGCGCGGCAAGTTTAAACCTATTACTAGTATTAATATTATGTATATCACCGATTTCGATAAAGGCTAAAACACTGCAAAGCATTTTAATTAATAATTCTTTATTTCTCTACATATTTTATTAAATGAGTGAGTTTAGAACTGTACACTATTCATTTTTCGCTTATAATAAAACACCTTATGTCACCAGACTATAAAAACAAATGATGTAATTGAATCAGTAAATATAAAAAAAAATAATTAATTATTTGTAAATTTTGAGTGAAAATTGTGTAATATATATATATCTAAGGATATATAATAAAAGTTAAAATTGTCAAGACAATTGTTTGGAGATTTTAAGGACAGGTTAAGAAGAACTTGAAAATAAAGGTGAACTGAGGACATAGTGGCGTTTAACTGTAAACTCGATTAGTTGTTGATGCGATTCCCATTCGGGGGAATTTATGTATTTATATTATTTTTTTTCCTAAAAAATAAAAAATCTAATATTTTTTTCTATTTTACTAAATGACTTATACGATATGATAACGCTCAGCAAAAACTGGCGGACGTAGAAATCTGAAATGTTAGATATACCGAAAGGGGAATACACTGGTTTTACGATTCACAGTCAAACCGGAAATTAATTTACGGGCATCGACTAATAATAAATATATATATGTCTTTTTTAAAAGAATTTAAACCTATATTATAACAATCACAACCACCTTCCTTCCACCATGCTATGGAATAGCTTCAAATATATTTAATTAATTAATTATTACAAAACAATTGTAATAATTCATATTAACAATCAAAATAACCAATCATATTAACAAAATAGAGCAGATAATGCATAAAATGGACACACATAATGAGCCACTTACGTTCCGTACTTTAGAAAGCAAAATGAAAGGCATTTACAAAGGTTAAAAGTTAAAACAAATGTAGTCAGTTGCGTCCGCAAGTGGATTGCAATCACCTAGATTATTATGATAAGTAATGTGTTATCAAGATTTTATTATTAAAATTAGTAAATTGGGACTCCTTAAAAAAGTTTTAACTTTAATTTGATTAAGTCAGTTGTCTAAAAACTATAGTTTCTTTGTAGATTTATATATCTAGATATCTGTTTTGATCTTTGCTTTGATTTATCTTAGTGTCAAGACACTCCCGCTTTCTGTATGTATTCCAAACATTGCGTATTTAGTGTCAACACCCAATGCTCCAATTGTGATAAAATATACTTACGAGAGCAAGGAAAGAAAAATATTTTAAATATAATGTGTATGAGACCCAACAGTAGTGGCACTTCATATGATTATCTATCCTATAATGACGATAGAAACTTGTTAAGAAGCTGCTATTTGAAACCTATTGTACCTGTCTATTTACATCGAAGTTGTGGACGAAGTATACACGAACAGCAATGAATGCGATGCCAGTAAGATGTAACAAGTACTTAAAATCTGTAGCGCCTTTTCAATGGTCTGAGCTTTGTGATGAGAACGACTGCAAGCACCTGGAATCGCTATTCAAGTCGACCTAGACTGGGACTAGACTAGGAACTAGAATGGTTCAACATTGTTCAAAACTACATGTAAAATCTCCAAGGATTGTGTTAATTTTAAGTAAGTTTAAAGATATGAAATTTTGGAGCATTCTACAAATTCACCTGTCGCGTTACAGAAAAGATGCTCGGAGCAGTGCCTGAGACTTGCGACACAAGTGTAGGCGTAAGAGGCGCCTCGAAAATGCATTAACACTCGCCTCTGCTGTCCGAGTCGTTTTTTTTTAATTTAATAGTTACTAGTACTAGTCTATAGATATATATATATATATATATATATTAAGTTATTATAATAATTAATATTTATTATTATTAAATTAATAATTATTCGTGTATATTGGAATTGTGATACTTTTAATACTATGAAAAAAAACTTTGTTAATATTATTATTATTATCTAATGGAATTATTAATTAAACAAGGTGTTCATATATTTAATTGAACTGCCATTTTGTTGCACAAAAATGCTACAATACTTTTTAACGACAGGAAGGAACATACATAAACAAAGGTTTTGTACTGATAATGTTGATTTTGGTGTTGCCATCCTAAAAGGTATTAGATTGTCTATTACCAAAATAATCATTACGGAGTTGGAATCGAACCTATAACCATTGAGCTTACAGTGGGGACGCCATCAAACTGCGTCATGATGACCTCCACAAACTACAAAATTAAAATTGACTAGTCTGCATTTTTATTACAAAACCTATCAAATTTATACATTATTTGTATAGATATTTATAATAAAAAAATAAATTCCTTTGACAGCTTCACGTTTATTCAGCATAGCGCTCGGACAAATATAGTGTCTAGACACTCCGTTCTCCTTACTTAATTATAAACTGCATTATAATAATGTCAATACACAAAACTAAGTTTAACTTCAACAGTGTATATATAGCTTTAGTTAAACCGGTCAAGTTGTTACGAATTACAACGAGTGAAAGGAAATGATATCTCAAATAATATGAAATGTCCATATATAGCGGTATTTGTTATACAATAAGAATTACATACACACCTTGTTTATTTTTTTTCTCAAGCATCTTTTACTTGTTGCTAAATAAGCAAACTTGATAAGTATACTCGTATGTATATGTATATATATATATATGTATATATACATATATATATATATATATATATATATATATATATATATATCTATCAGGGTAGTGAGATAAGGACCTAGTGATGACGATATTGAACCCACAACCAACGTGTTATCGCTACTTATAAATGCGTGCTTCAATGACGTCAGTTTATATGATTTAGCTGTGCCGTTTGACACCCAAAAATATGTGGGCAAATTTTCGCACCGTACTTATACAATTGCCAATATAACTTGATATTTTGCTGTCAATACAGATGTATTATCAATTTTTAATTCTTTGTTTTAACATAAGTACCCGCAAAGACCTGCACGAACGGCAATAAATCATTGCTGTAACTTTTTTTTTAAGACATGGACCCCACTGAGTAGTATATTGGTCATATTTTGTTTATATCTTATTACCTATAAATAAAATCTATTTTGTTTTATAGTAACATCTTTGTTTATACTTATTATAATGCAATATTACTCCAGTTTACAATCATAATATTTTTTTATTCGACCTTAAAAGTAACGGGTGCCGTTTAACACCTCTAGGCCGCTATGTTCTCAGTTCCATTGATATGGCACTTTTTTAGATATTTTGTTTTCTTGTTTCTCTTTTGTGTGATGGTATTTTATTATATAGTATATTGTTAGCTTAAATATGGATTGAATGTTGCACTCAAGCGCTCAAGGAATGGTCTGAGCCATATTTGCTATATATTGAGCCTTCGCAACCAGCAATCTAAGCAAAGATTCAGCCGATAAAGAGAATGGTGATTTTATAAATGGTATTATTGGTTGGCAATGGCTATGTTTGATCCGAAGTGGTGTTAGCAACTACTCCTCGCACTCCTTATACACGCTCCACCAACTCCACTTAGGTGCAGTCCCAGAAGTACAACCTGTACCTAGGTCTTCGCGTACGTCGTCTCGCAAATTCTCGTGGTTGACGACGTCGCTCTTCCAAAGGCCTTGGAAGAGCAAGTTCAGTCGTGATTGGGATCGTGAACAACAATGCATGAACCAATTTGATTACCTGTCAACTGGTTCGGAGAGCTCCGAAGCAGATAAACCATTGACGAAAAGGATAAACGATGTGTCACGGTTGTAGATTTGGTTCGCAAGCTTCCGATCTTTCCTAAAGTCGAGATAAGTTACTTACTTAAGCACTAGGCTTTTTCTTAACATTTTTTAAAGTGTTAATTATGCACACTTAGGAAATTGAAAAAGACATATTTAGAAAAAGTATAAAAATTTGAACGTAGCGGTATTTGAACTCGCGCTTCTTGGAAACCGTCCAAGCGCTCTGACCGAGCCATGCGTTCTACATCCAGCTGCGTCGAAATTCTTATACACTTATTACAACTCATTTTTGTTGTATACAAATATTATTATTGTGATTTCCTAAGTGATTAACACTTTAAAAAATGTGAAAAACAAAATACTCTTTGTATAAAAAGGCTCGGTTTACAAGAGGAGCGGGTTCAAATCCAGCTGCTTTAAAATTTTTATACGTTTTCTAAATAACACTTATCTTCTTATTGTACAATCACAAAAATATAACTTACAACTATAAAACTCAAGTTAGTATAAAAAAAACTAAATTTCTACTTAAGCACTTCTAAACAAAATGTTTCTTATAAATAAAAGTTCAAATATAAATAGTTTTATTAGTAAAAAAGAAAACAGTTACGTAATGATGATTCATATGCACATGAAACTACTAAGACCGTTAAGACTACATATTAGCCTAGTGATGCCATATGGCCGTTGCTTGTTCCAAATTAAAGAATCGACTAAACTTTATATGATCAAAAATGAATAAGAATTAAAAAAAACATAAAAAAATATGAAAATCTGAAACCCTACATTAATTCAGGTCATAATGGGTTAATTAAGAAGTTATTCTTCTTATGAATATTTTTGGAAATAATAACTAAGATAAATACTAAAATTTTTTTTATTACATATATACAATTGAAAATTAAAAATAAAATCTATTATTTAAGTTAATAACAGTATATTGCTCAATTATTAGTCATATTGTAAGTTAAAAACCGGTGGAGTACCCCAAAACATAATTTAAACATAACCATTTCCCCCGAATGAGCCTCGAACCCACACCCATCGCGTCTATATACACCCAATGACGCTTTTACATAAAATACGAGCTGTTACTTTAAAAAGTAAATAGCAATTACGATTCAACCCGACGATAGCTATTAAAGTAAGTCCCTTAGGCCTATTCCAAGGAGATTTGACAAAGATATGACACAGTAAACACTACCAGCACCATGCCTGATCCCAAATTCACATACAAAGTTATGGAATTAGTCATAAAATGGATTCGTGACTCAAATATCTAACCTATGCGTTGCAATTTTCAACCAAAACTGCTATGAGCTGCTTAAAAGTTAAAAGAAAAGCCAACCTTAAATCTAAACTATAAAGTTCAGCTTTAACTGTGCTATGTGGGTAGTTAGAACGTTTAGTTATAAATACAGATTAAACGATCTAAGTTGACATTCGATAGAGGGCGTCGTGTGACGTCATTAAATCAGTAAAGTAACAAAATTTAGAGCTGAACGGAGGTCGTGATTGTGCAGGGCTGTTTTGCTTTGACTTTGATATAATAAAAACACTCAACACATTTGAGGTTCGCAATGGTTGTGGGTTCGATTCTTGCATCGTTGAATATATGATTTTTTATATTAACAGTTTCAATGTCTGAGTAGACAAAGGTCTCTAAATTGGCCAAATTGTTTTTGATATGTAAAATTTATTTTTGATATGTGAAATTTTACTTCACACACATTTAAACTTCATAGTGTTTGTAAAATGGAATACAAAGATTTTACTTCCTAGTGCCTAGATATTAATATAATCATAATGAAATAATCTAACAATAATGGATATACACTTTTAATATTAAATAATACTTGTTCAAACATTTGTTTCTCAAGCTTTCTATTTCTCGACACTTAATCAAATTATAAAAAAAAAACAATAGCTTCTATCGCATCCGTGTCGTAATGTTAGAAATTACTTTCATCATACAAGTATAAACGATGTATTGTTTTAGTACAGCCGTTTTTTCTTAGATTAGGTAGAGAGTGTCCAAAACCCTTCATTCTCATTGTTTTGTCAAATTTCGAGACATTGCATGTCAAAAGCCATTTGTTTTTATCAGAATAGAACGGTGAAATAAACATATTTTTAATAGGTCATTCCACCAAGAGGAAATTGAATTCACAAACATCCTGTATAAGTCTGTGAGACTTTACAGATGTTACAGCAATACTAGTTTTATTTTAAGTCCATCTATTTAAATTAGTAACTAACAGTCATTTTTGACTTAAAATAAGAAAACAGAGTGTCCAATCACTAGTTTCTATTTTCCAACAAAAGCGTGAAGATTGAAAAAAGAGCTACAATAAAAGTAAATTATACTTGAAATTCAAAGCTCACACGACACTGTCAGTTGCAGTACGACCGCGATACCAGCGCTAGCCTGCGGCGGTTATCGCATACATCAATGGGCTTTATGCTTGTTTTGTGGTTAGGCTACGACAGGGATGCCAAAAACTTTACAAGTTACGATCATTTTTTGTTTGTTGGCACTTGCCACTTATTAAGTAGTATAATATATATTTTTTTAACATTTTTTAAAATGTTATTCGCACACTTAGAAATTTGGAAAAGACATATTTAGAAAACGTATAAAAATTTGAACGCAGTGGGATTTGAACCCACGCCTCTTGAAAACCGTTCAAATCCCTCTGCGTTGAAATTTTATAGTATAATAGATAATAATAATAGAAATTATTATATCTATATATATATATAATAACTGTTTAGTTGCTGATTGACTGATTGACAGACAACACAGCTGGACGTAATGCGCGTAGAAATTGAAAATTTGCCATGTACTTGAAGAGAAAATATGAGACTTAAATCTTGTAGTATACGCAAATGAAATTGCAGTTTATTTGTAGAGTGTATATTTTATAACGGATAGTAAAAAAATGATTTGTTTCATATCTGTAGAGAGAAATATTAAAGACAAATTGCTAAAAGTCATATTGTCTATTCAAATTTATAGTATAAAAAATAGACTAGTTACCATATGGTTTGACTTCACGACAATTTGGGGCTCAAATTGTTGATGGGATGAAAGTTTTAATAAAGGTATTCGCGATTTTAATAGGCGTAACACCGTAGTCTCACAACCACTAGAAGATGTGATAGGTATCACATAATATATTTCAGTGGAAAGTGTTATATAGCGCTAAGTTATTTTTATTTAGGCCATTGTGGCACAGTGGCCAGAAACCGACTGTAAACGCGATTGGTTTTGGATTCGGTCCCCACTTCGAGGCATTATATTTTTAATTATTTTCATATCTAAACAAAGAAAGACAAAGCGTAAGTTTTCGCTATTTAATAGACATAATCTATACTTATAGGGAAAACGGAATGTTTTGACATCACGTTCTTTCTAACTACGCTACTATATGGGAAACAGAGTGGAGATGTTAAAATTTATACATAGAATTTTATTTTTTTTAACATTTTTTTAAGTGTTATTTGCACACTAAGGTAATTGGAAACGACATATTTAGAAAACGCATAAAAATTTGAACGCAGCGGGATTTGAACCCGCGACTTTTGAAAATATGATAGTATTGTTATTGAGTGTTTATTACAAAAAAATAATATTAAAATTAAACAGTTTTCAAGAGGCGCGGGTTCAAATCCCGCTGCGTAAAAAATTTTATACGTTTTCTAAATATGTCTTTCTTGGAATTTTAGTAATAAAATTTGATATTTCATATGTTTAAATTAAAATTATCAACATCATTCTGGTATTTGCATCTATTGATATAAAATTATACACGACATTGGGCATTCGGTGACAATGATGATGAGTTCCATGATTTTTGTTAAAACAAAAAGTGCTCAATGCGCTTAAAGACTTTTCACTTCAAAAATATTTTATCTTCCCTCCTCATTTAATAAGTAAAGTATTCAAATATATACCTTTAAAAAAACATCAATAAATCTTGACCAAATCGGTAGTATACATACTTACCGACCCACAAGTCCGATCCAAAGAAATGTATCATATTAGCTAGCTAATTGAATAAAAAGGAAATGTTTTACAGACCTCTACGTATGTAGCCCGGGGTGAAGGATAATTATTGTTTTACTTTGTATCGCGTTTGTTTGAAGCCGTTTCTTTTGTTGCTTTCCATTACTGGATTGTCTTTAGCATAAATTCTAATCGTCATTGCTTGTTAGACCACAATATTGTGGAGTTAGCTACTTTTTTTGTACATAATATTTTATATAGCATAGTTTTAGTGGTTGAAATTGCAAATTTAAAGTTTATTTTTTTTAATATAGAAGCAGGCAAAGAGAACACAGTGATCGAGACGTTTATTGTTGAGTGGCGGAACTCAACGCCGTGGTTTTGTCTTAGTTAAGAAAATGAAAATATTTTAAATATTATCATTCCCCCTAGTGACACGCCAATCGAACTCGCAAACAATCGTGTTTATAGTCTGACGCGGTCCCACTGCGCCACGATGGTCTGATAGAGATGTTTTGTACATCATATTTTTTTTTTTTTATAATTCAGGCTTTAATTAACAAAATCAATAGAAATAATGAAAATGACAAGTTTCCTCCGAGTCAGATTGAAATGGGAATCAAAATATCGCCAATTTCCAGCAAATTCACAACAGAATTACGTCGTCGTCATCTTATATATGAACAGTTTTTCTTTAAGTTATTTTAAAACCTTTGTCCTGGCATCGGTATTATGTACTATCAATCAAAACATTCCTAATTGAAATAGGTTATTACAAGCACTTTTAAATCGTCAATTTACATAAAATGTCAGTAATATCAGTCCTAGCGGCAGCTACTACCATACATGTTATTATATTAAATATTACTGGGCGTAAGAACCTGACATTTGGCTCGTAGGTTCCTTAAATGGAGTAAATGAACGTTGACTTAGGATTTGATTCGGAAATGGAATAATCAGCCACTTGTGATTTACACACAAAACTACGAAATATAAGAAAGGAAATAGGCTTCAATACAAACTTGATATACTGTGTATTGGTGACAGGTGTCTTACCTGATAATTTTAATTAATTGTAGGTAAAATACTAATATTGGGGAAGTAATAGTATTGGAGAAGTTGATCAAAAACAAACCAAATAAACAATCTATCACACATTGAGCTAATACAATTTAAATTAATTGACTGTATACATGATTGTAGCGGGTTCGATTCCCACTGATTATATTAAATTTTCATTTCTCCGGTCTGATCAAGACATAGCGTGGCGTTGAATTTCACCCACAACACGCAATGTTTCAATTAGGTGGGTAACGTAGTCTGACCCTAGCTTCTCGGGAAAAAGCGTGAAAGCGATCTAACATCAAAATCGGGCTTTTGCACTAATCATCTTATTATCACCAATGGTCAAAGTCTAATAATTTTGTTCAAAATATGACGTTTATAAACGTCAAATAATTTACCATCGGTTCACTAAACTTAATGCCTCAGTCGCAAGAAGAACCAGGCTTCTTTTTTTTCCAAATCATATATATAAATTTCGTAATGACAAACTACAATATATATAAATACATATAAATTAATTAACATGAACACGAGTATGTATGAAGGGCGAGCTAATTTAAATACCAAAAAGCTTGCAAGGTTAAAGCGCCAATGATTGTACTGACATCTCATTAGCTTAGCGAGAACAGTGCGCCTCGGGCACAATAAATGGGTCTTAAGTAATAAGATGTAGCGGGTTTCATATTGACCAATAATTTTGTGTAATGTAATAATATGTCGGGGTGCAGTAATGCAGTATCTCGTTGTATTCAATGGTTGTGGGTTCAATCCATTAGTTGAAAGCTTGTACTTACAATTATTTTAATTTCCAAGCTAAAGTAAGCGAGGCGCTTTTGTTATGTTCAACTCACTCACATAATGTTTCGAAATTGGTTTTACACTACGTTTTTTTCCTTACAATATACACCAAACGATATACTTTGGAATAAAAAAACGTAATGAAAACGTTTTTGTTTTATATATTTTATTTTCCTACTCCAAGTTCTGGATGTTAAACAAACATTTCTGGTATTTGAAATGTTATATAACTACTAAATATAATAATAAGCATCGCCTAAGTATTTTTCATACATATTTCAAATCTATATCGTACATGATTTATTGAGTATGAATATTTGTTTATATTTGTATATAGATTTGATTTTTAGATTAAACTTTCACACACAGCCAAGCAACGTCTAAAAGCATTCAAAGTTAATAACAAAAACGAATAAAGATAATATTTTCATAATACTTATATAATATTTTCAAGTTTCAGATTTCAAGTCACCATCTCTTAACTTAGACCAATTCATAAGGTAGACCGTAGAGTAAGCCACATATATTTTTGCCGATCAAAGGAGCGATGCGGGTGACGTGCTTTTGAACAGATAATCAAATTAGCAGAGATTTCCTTTTGCCTGTGAAAAATGTGTCTATCAGTGAACTGTACTGTACTGTACTGTACTGTATTCTACAGTGCGCTAGTTGTGCGATGTTTTGTTTGATCACTCATTTGCTTTGTTAATGGATTCCGCTCGAGGCGGATGAAATTGAAATACATTTTAAAAAATTTGTTCAAACTTTGCTTGGATCGATGGGAAAAATGTTGTAGATTTAGATTTAGTTATTTAATATGTATGTTTTATAGATTTTTTGTACTGTGATTTTTTGGTGTATATCATAAAGTCTTTTATTATATAACAAGTGGACGCGCGCAACTTCTTCTGCATCACACAAAGAATATATTTTCCACCTTTTTGCAATATTTTAAATTAATGCTTCGCTTTTTTTGATCGAGATCCTCCTTCTTATATAGTAAGTGAGCGGCCAGTAGTTTTTGCGTGAAAAGCGAACAACATATGGGCAGACCGACAGACAAAGGATTCAGGAAATTAATTTTTGGGTTCTGTTATTTATATGAAGATCCCTAGAGATAACTTTTTGACTTTATATTCAATGTACAGAACTGGCCTTGTTTATAGTTTTATTATATGTATAGATTATGGGCTGTGTCGCGTATTATATCGATGTACAATTTAAAAGGACGAAATTATTTAAATAACATTTTGTGTAAGAATATATTGATAATTTGTTGTCTCTCTAGTAATAACTAGACATGATCGCCTTGGAAACTTAATTAGGTTATTTATTAAAAAAAATTACAGTACTATTGATAAAAATCGATTATAATGCCAATTCTTTTATCGGCAAAGTCAATAAACCACACATATTTTTAACATTTAACTACTCCCATTTCACATTTACGTTTATCCATATCTATGCTTAAAAGCTTTCTATTTTTGAAAATTTCAACTGTAATATAATGAAAATATAAATTAAAACATAATAATAAGCAAAATTTAATAAATTCGACACTCGTCTACAATTGAGTTAGAGTCGTCTAACGAAGCGACGCAGATGGGCGCTATTATCTCATGCACACTGCGTGCCAAATTCTTATTTGCTTTGAATAAGGAAAGTATACGCTGTAGATATGTAGTTTTATTTTGTTACTTTATATAGAAACGAAATTCATTTTGTGTATTAAAATTCGATATATAATATTATATATTTTTTCCAGCTTCACGTTTTCTCCCATATAGCAGGGTAGTCAGAGAGAAACCAGTGTCAAGACTTTCTGCCCGAAATTGAGAGTGTGTGAGAGAGCGTGTTGAGTGGTGAAACTTAACACCACACTTTGTTTTAGGTACCGTTAGAGCGGTAAAATAAAAATATTTAAAATATTCCATCATTCCTCCGAATGGGAGTCCAACCCATAACCAATAGCGTTTACAGTGTATTTTCTTCATTGTTTATTTTAATGCAAAGCGTGGCATTGAGTTCCGTCACTCAAAACGAAATGCCTTAGATTCGAGCGGAGAGTGGAGTGTTTGACAGTATTATTGGGTATTTCTGTCAAACGTGTTAATTTTCCTCAGGATAAGCGTAATTAGTATTTGCAGTTTTTATTCTTTTTTGGATATTATTAAAAATAAAAAAAAATGCTTAATATACTGGCAATTATTATTCTATCCACATTTTACTATTAACTCATAAGTTAATAGTAAAATGTGGAAATCTTATACTTTTCATAGAAACATTTATAGAAAACGTAATAAGATATAATAAAATAAGATTTAACTCGAACCCGTGCCTCTTGGAAACCGTCTAAGCGTTTTGACAGCTAAGTCATACGTTCTAAATCCATCTAAGTAATTGGCTTGTTACAACTTATTTTTGGTATCCTAAGTGAGTGAATAACACTTTAGAAAAAAGTATAAAAATTTAACTTTGAAGTATTTAATATGTTTTATAATGAAAATTACATTTCTGAAATTCTTCTCTATATACATTTTAATTATGCCAAATCAAATTTTTATCCACCCGCATAATTTTCGTATACCTGTCTTAATATTTTAAATATAACATTCCTTCAAGACGATAGGACGAACTCATAACTAGTTGTGTTTGCAGTCAGACACTGTGCCACTGTACCATGATGGACACACCAAAAAAAAAAATCAAATAGCGTGCTATAACTAAACAAATTATAATATATAAATATAAAAACGCGAATATAATACCAAAAAGCACTTGCAAAATTCAAAATAATATACACCGTTTTAACCCTTAGAATGATTTCTTATTCCGCCCGCACGACAAAGTGCTCGCTCAGCGCAACTCGCTTAATTCACTGACCAGTAATTAAGCCCGGACGTAGCCCCCTAACATGCTGAGACGCATTTTTGTCTAATAACGACGGAACGCTTACTCTAAGGAAATTTGATTACCTCGAATACCCTCTTAGGTTAGGCTTATATCGTCTGTACATCATTTTAAAGGTTTACGTATAAATATAATATAACACTTTTATATTTGAAAAAGACATATTTTAGAAAACGTATAAAAATTTTAACGCAGCGGGATTTGTACCCGCGCCTCTTGAAAACCGTTTAAGCGCTCTGACCGCTAAGCCATGCGTTCTACGCTAAGCTACGTTGAAATTCTTTTACGCTTATTACAACTTATATTTATTGTTAGCATCTCTGTAGAGGGATTTTTACAAATTTCTGCTACCCAAAGATTATTCTACGAACAATCGTTTGGCAAGAGAGAATGCTTTTTATTAAATATATATTTTTATACGTTTTCCAAAATATGTCTTTTTCAATTTCCTTACTGTGAGAATAACATAAAAAAATGTTAAAAAAAATATACTTTTATATTTGTTTCCTGCATAGCAAAGTCGGTAGAGAGAAGCTAGTGTGAAATTGTGAAGACACTCGAATTCAAGATATTATGTGGCGTTCGAGATATTGGGTGGTCGAGATATTCGAGATATTAGGAGGATCAATAGTCCTAGCACCAACCCCATACACCAACATACACTAAACACGTTTTCAATCACATGTTGCCCAATTTAAAACAACAACAGTACTATGGGCCAATAAGAACCATAAGCCTTTTTGAAAATTAAAAGTCTTACTCGTATACGTAAATTATCATTTACCTAAACTTAAATCAGTAAATACAAATGTATCGCATTTTATATGGAATGATTTTCTTTCTGTGGTATTCCCTGAGCGCTTTGATTTGGGGGGCTTTGAAATATCGATTCAATATTAAAGAGAGAAATATGTTAATCCAAAATGACCGGCACATTTAAAAAGTCAATCTAGCTATCAATCAATCAATTAACGTAATAAAACCTTGCGACGTTTTTACTTTGACCCAGTTCTTGGCGACCGGTTTGAATGACAATGTGCACACGTGTCCGGATAATATAGTATTTCTATAGTATGAACCTGAAGGTCTTGCCAGAACGACCAGAATAGCGATAAATAAGGGATTTTTCGTTTTTTAAACTATTCATTTATTATTAACTATTTACTATTATTTACTATTTACTTACTGCGACTTCGTCGGCACTGAATTCTTATATAAGAGTAGCCTAAGTTATCCTTATCACATCAGCTATCTGCCGGTGAAACTACCGCTAAAGTCGGTCCAGCCATTTCAGATATTAGCCAGAACAAACAGACATATAGACGAACAAAAATTGTAATTGTAAAAAAAAATGTTTTGTTATATGTACAGTGTATACATAAATTTATATGCATTAAGTAAAAAGTATATTTATTGGTCTATACCAATAGTATGTAGTAATTTATTATTAATATCGTAAATTGAGTCCATCATAGAGCAGTTAGGCAGCGTCTGGGCGAAAAGTAGAGAACGGAGTCTCTTGACACTGGGGTTCTCTCTGACTGACCCTGTTATACGGGAAGAAATAGAAGCGTAAAGCTGAAAACAAAACATATAGCATTACAATACTGTTTAGAATAGCTATTAATAATTTGACAAGGGTTCTATTTCAATATGACAAAACTGTCTTTTAAATAAATTCAGAATGAATACGCAATTGTCAATCTTAATAAGAGTAACGAAAAAATATTAATGTATTCAACCGGCGATCGCAAACTAACTCGTCAATGGAAACAGATTTTGGCTTTTATTTATTTTTGAAAAAAAAAGTCACGTCACTTCGCCCTATCAATAAAGCATAATAGACCCCTGTGATAGTGATGTATTTTACAATGAGTTGCTTTTAACGAAACGTTTCTATTTGTGTGTGTTATTTACTGTAATTTAATAAGTACATTAAATATAGAGCAAATTGACTTTAATTCTCTATTTTACCAGCTTTCTTTGAAAACACTTTCTGAAGAAGCCAACGAAGCACTTTATCTGATTGGATCGGAAATTTCAAATCTAACCAAATCTGGGATCCTAATCCTAAATTGTCTTAATTAAAATGTTATACATTTTGACATTCTTTTTAAAATATAATATGTATATAAATTATTTTTTTCATCTACTCTAATATATGACAATTAAAAAAAAATAAAAACTACCTATATTGTCTTCTGATCTTCCACTGTACCTTTTTTATTTGAAAAATCATTTTTAGAAAACGTAAAAAGAAAACAAAAAAAAAATTTAAACGCTACGGGTTTCGAACCCACGCCTCTTGGAAACCGTTCGACCACTCGACTCTGAGCAATACGCCATGTTTTAACATGACTAGTTTAAAATGACTAGTAGAGCAACGACGCGTAAAGTACGCGTTGCCATGGCAACGTGTGTCACTTTATGCAAAAGTGTATATCATAGTAATGATTTTAATGTTAATTTTATAAAATTAATATATTTCTAATGAATTATTAGAAGCAATATTTGCGTTAGGCTTTCCTAAAAAAATTACGAAAGGTTTTCCTTCACCTATTACTTTAGAACATAGCCTACTTAGCTTAAGTTCAACTTACCTCAAATAAACACGGAACCTGCTACCACCTGCCTTACACACAAACGATACGAATGCAAGTTTATGACATACACAATTTACTTAGAAGTGAGATTAAACAGTAACAAACAACTTGTGCGATTTATTGTCCCCATCCATCGTGGCGGCGACACGGCGGTAATGAAAGCAGCGTATCTGAGACTAGCTCTTATCTCACTCACTATGCCTCAAGACGGCTAATCGAGCATTTCTTTGTATTTAAATTATTTGTATAGAAAATTTCTATTTAGTTATTTCAAGTAAGAGAATTATGAAATATGAAATCTAGATTTGAATCTTGAACCGTGTCGTAATATTATAAATGTTCGCTTAGTTTTTTTCAAATGATTTACAACCTCACCAGTTATATTAGTTTATATTTATCACTAAATCTAGTGTCAACTGTCAAGATAACTCATTGCCCGGTGTCCGTCTGAATTCGAGACATTGTATAGAGACGTTGTTGATTGGCGGATTACAGCGCCGCGTTTTGTTTACCAGAGGGCTGAAATAAAATAATTTAAATTATTAAATACGATCATACAGCCAGGTGGGGTCGAACCCACAGTATCCCTAGTACTTTGAAAATTATTTGCGGCGGAACTCAATAACACGCTTCGTCTTGTCACCAAAGTGGACATGAAAGTAATTTAAATATATAATACCCTGGCGTGGAAATTGAACCTACAACCATTGTGTTTACAGCAATGCAGTGTTCCACTGAGCTGCTACGGCCTCATATACATTAAGAAGCAATCCAAATGTATCCAAAACCACTAAACATCGTAAAGTTCCGCTGAAAACTCAAAACAATCAAAATTATGGGTCAAAGTGACGTAAGCGGAACACGGCCGGCAATAAATTGGTGAACTCACAACAAGTTTAAATCGCATACTGTAAATACAGGTGAGCTTTGTTTATCACGTCGTGATCGTAACGTCGCCTGCTGTAAAGTGGGTAAGGAAGCTTTGTGATAAATTACAAACAATTTATAGACTTGTATAGTTTGCAGATGAACGACAAGAGAGGCAGGAAGAGAACTTTGTTGATTTTCGAGGACATGGACCTTCGAGGACCATCTATGATACTGAAGGAAGGTCAGGTATAATGCATGAAGTCTTACCAGGCCTTACTTACTGCCTTGTAATCTGGGACTGACTATCCCACTGGAACTGGAACTGGCTAGAACTGGAACTTGAACTGGAACTGACTACACCACTGAATTGGCGTTCTCTCCGACTACCCCATTTAAGACGTTTTATCTATTGATAAGACATAACGTCCACCGAATTTTGCGTGAACATAAGAAAATAACACATATTAAGCCATGTGACCATGAATCATGAACACATGGCTTAGCGGCCACAGCGCTTGGACGGTTTCCAAGAAGCGCTGGTTCGAATCCCGCTACGTTAATATTTTATACGTTTTCTAAAGTGTGTCATTAACACTTTAATATGTTAAACAAGGAGAGGTTATTAATTTTAAAAGATACTATCTTTATCAGTTGATATTTTCATGTTTTGAATTCGGGCGGAAAGAGGAGATTGGAATCTTGACATTAGAGTCTCTCCGCTTACCATGGATCACGCTTACCTGTGAGAGAAAAAGTGTGAACCTATTTTTTCTTTATAAAAAACTGGTGGTAGACTGGTGAGATTCAGCGCTGTGCTTTGTCTTGTACCAGAGTGAGGAAATAAAAATAATTTAAATAGATTCAATCATACTTCCGAATGGGGATCGTACCGCGTTTGCAGGCAGTATTTTTCTTTGAGCGTTTATATTATATCCATAGTATAAAACAGAGTGTCAAAACCCTATACTCTCTACCTATTCTATTAACAGACGAACGGCGTGAAATTAAAAAATAAATGTTATATACAAATATCATAAGAATATAAGTGTTTGTAATTTGTTGTAGTGCAGGTATTTATCCTTGCAACTGAAAGTGAAGAAACCATCGACCCACATTTAAGTTCCTGTTTGACCTGTCCCGTGAGAAAATTTCTTATCAAATACTAAACCTGTTGTAACAATCTCTTGATGTAAATTGTTGTCATACTTGTATTATAAGGTGGGGCGTTACTAAAAAATATGGCTCAAAGTGGCTCACGCTAGTAGGTCTATAAGAGCAGGTTCAATTTTAATTGAATAATATTTTTGTGTTTTGTCTATAATCTATTGTTTTTTCCATTTTGTTATATCAATTTTCCATTACTAAAATTTCTAGTATTCATGAAATTAGTAATTAAATCAAACTGAATATATATCTATAAATAATATTCTATTCTATTCAATGTTTTATATTAGATTAATATAAAACATTGAATAGAATAGAATATTATTTATAGATATATATAGGCTTTATAAGATCTTACTTAGATAATCATGACGCCATCGTGGCTCAGTTTGACAGCGTCTGCCCGTATCTGACTGCAAGCTCTATTCGTTTTGGGTTCGAATCCCCCACGGAGGAATGATTATATTTATATTATTTACATTTCTCCGCACTGGTAATACAAAGCACGGCGTTGAATTCTGCTAACATGTGTTATGTTGAATTCGGGCGGAATTTGAAGCTATAAAAACTATTATCCAAAAAATGCATATTATACAAAATATATCATCATATTCAAATTAAGCATAATAAATAAATTCTGACATTATAAACTTAGCGCCGTTTGATTGTATTTAAATCCTTTCAAAGTATAAAGTGCGGCGCTAGGATCCGCCTTATATGAGTGAAACTAATAATTTTCAAAGAACACATTTTTCTATACGGTTTCTTAAACTATGTTTTTTAATTTGCTAAGTGTGTCAGTGACACTTTATAATGTTAAAAAAGAAGAAGTTATTAATTTTAAATGAAACTATCTTGAAAAAGACATATTTAGAAAACGTATAAAAATTTGAACGCAGCAGGATTTGTACCCGCGCCTTGTGAAAACCGTTGAATAGGCGCAAGTTGGAATCCCGATACGTTCAAATTTTTATACGTTTCCTAAAATATGTAAAACTAATTAATCTTTAATATGTAACTCTATTTATGTTTCTGTTTCATGACTATACTACTTAGTTGTTTTTAATCAAATATCACTTGAATGAAGGGAGCAATCGGGTAGCAATGGACATGAGCCTTGTGGCAAAAAAGCTTTTACGAACACAGCGTTCGACGTTCGACGTCAGAAACTAATAATATAATTTAAAAAATCCAATTTAATTATTATTTCTTTATTATTATAATGGCAATAGTTTAATATCTTAAATGTTAAAATATTCACTTTAAAACTTCCAGTTCTCAACTTACAGTTTAAATCGAATTCTTATGTGTTAAGCGGCGTAATTCTTGCCAGACGATGAAGATTAAAATAATATAAATATAACAATTTTTCTGAATTCACAACCAATCACGTTTACAAGCAGACGCTATTCCCATTGCGACACGAAGGCCTCATTCAAGTGCGTTCATTCGAGGGAAATATTAAATATATTTTTTACAATATATTAAAATACATGAATTTATTAAAAACAAAGGGTTAATACTAAGCTTTTAATTCAAATACTAGTAATAAGTTAAGTGAGAGTGTCGCATCAATGCGACGTGCACAGAAAATTGAAAAGGAAATAGCCCCGTCTGACGCATTGCATTTTTCCATTGGCGTCAACGCCACAATGCCCACAATGACACAAAGGATTCAATGATCGGTGATGCTGTGGAATTTCAATGCTATTTAATGGTTAATTTTGTATAAGTTTAACTGTCGTGGCTCAGTTGGTAAGCCTTTATTGTGAAATTTGAATAGTTGTAGGTTTGATTTTTATTTGGGGCAAGGTTTTTAGTTAAAAATTGTCGCGTGTATGTGTAAAGCGTGGTGTAAGACTAAGAATTATGGACAGACGAATTAAAGAGGCAGGGGTTAGATGCGATCTGCTCAAAACGATTTGTTTAGCAGTGAATAGCGACAGGTTGAAAAAAATGATAAAATGTTGATAGGTACGTTAGGTTTCATTCAGTACATAATGTCTGTAAAGTAAGTGGAAATATAAGGTGCTTAACATTAGGTCGTCTTTACCAAATTTTATTTATTTTTATAGAAATGAAGTTCTATAAAAATAAATGAAATTGGAGTAGTCTAGTTGTAATATAAAAATAACAGGTTTTTAACTAAATGCATGTGTACGTATATACGGCCCATATAACAAATTATGTTTTTTACGATTTTTGTCTGTCTATCCGTCTATTTGTTCTGGCTTATTTCTGAAACGGCCAGACTGATTTTGACGGAACATTCACTGGCAGATAGCTGATAGGATAAGGAGTAACTAAGTCTTATTTTTGAATTGACGAAGTCGAGTTTTATTTTTGAATTGTCGAAGTCGTGGGTGGAAAACTCTAACATGTCTGCTTAAAAGCTATTTTAGTTTATAGTAATTCTAGATATCTCGGATATTACTCATTTTTGTCGCAGAAAATTATCGAAAGATCACTCTTTCTTTCTTTCTAGATAGAGTAAATAATACAGTAAAATAGAGTTGTAACAGTAACTCAAAATTATATTACAGGTGGTGCCCACAACTTAGTTCGCGTGGACTTTATGACACTTCATGACGCTTGCAATGCCATTTTCATTTAGCACCTATTATTTTTTATTTTATAATCGAAAATTATATCTAATTATGTATAATCCCTGGGGGCCGGTTTGGTTTTGCAGAAGTCACACGTGCGCGGTATCCACTAAGAAAACCCCATGTTTGTTTTGCCTATAAAATAAAAAAATAAATAAATATAAGGTGTTTAAGTTAAAGTTAAAGACCATGAAGTAATGAAGATACCTTCAAGTCAGAATTATAAGACACACCTATATTACGAGTAGCTGGCTTAGTCTAACGTGTAATATCATATTCAAATATTACTTAAATTTGAGTTAGATGTAAAGAGATTACTAAGGAGGGGTTGCTACTTTTCGGTTAATTGGACAATAAACAGACAAATATTTAAATATATATACGGCTCTAAGTTATATATATATATATATATTGATTATTAAAAAAATGTAAAAAATATCTTAGTACATAGTAAAAGTGGAGTTTGAGAATGATTAACTTGATAGCTACAGTTCATATCCTATAAGATATAGAACCTTTATATTGAGTTGAAGCTATCGTGAAGCAGTCTGACAGTATCGAATGTATATGCGATGGTGTTGAATTCCATTTCCTCTCAGGGAAATGATTATTGTTAAATTATTTTCATTTCTCCCCTTTGGTGAAAAGACAAAGCTCAGTATGGACTTGACACTCGATACACAATGTCTCGAAGTCGGGCAGAAAGTGGAGAGCGGAGTGTCTTGGCACTAGGTTCCCTTCCCTCTGCATTTGCTGCTATGCTGAAAAAGTGTAAAACTGTTTATATTTAAAAATATCTTTATTTTCGCCATCATACAAACTTAAAAAACAGTTGATGACATGGGTTAAAATATTCTATATAAATAATGAAACTGATCGCTGTATGTATATGGAAGATATATAGAAAAATGTATTACTAAGGGCATTTTATTCATGTAATAGAACCTAAAATAATGTTTTTTTACCTATGTTTGCCTGTTTGTCTGTGCGTTCCTACACGCTAATCTCAGAAATAGGCAAACCAATTATATATATATAAAAGTTGCAAAAGCTTTAATTGTAAACTTAAGGCAATTTTGAGATTAAATTAGGAACGTGGACGCCCAAAAGAACGAAATAGTTATAATTGAAAAGGATCGCTAGTAAAAAATACAATACATATTTACTTATATAGTGCCTAGCTTTCTATATTATTATTTTCAAAATAAAAACAACCTATAAATTCAAAACAAAGTCCAAAATAAAAGCCAAAAATATATTTTGCCGTAACTCAAATAGATTGAATCAGAGGTGCAAAAGAAAGTCGTAAAATAGTATCCAGAAAAATCCTTGAAATTAGTAGAAAACAAGGAAAATGCGAAAGACGGATACCAGTTACACATTTTCGTCGCAAGGCTAACGATTCAAGCTGGCTGTCTCATAAATCTAGTACCGCCTGATTGATACATGGCGGTCGGTGACGCCCATCCCGTAATTTACTGCGAACGACGCCCACCAAGCATCGAGATAGCGAGAATTTTGTTTTGCATTAATTCCTTTTTCTTCGCCTTCAGAAAATTCTGTACATGCCCGTTGAAATGTATATTATATATTTAGATATATATATATATATATATATTTAGTGTTTTTTGTAAGCTCATGTGAGATTCTTTGTTTGGAGTTCTATTTGTTAGAAATTTCGATAAGGAAAGAGCGATTCAGCTCAGTCTTTTTCATATTGATTTGTCATGGTATGATCTTGAATAGAATTAGTCAGTAATTAGGTTTGTAAGAACCTGTAACGCAAAGATACAAGAAGGAATAAAATATCATATTTCACAGTTATTGACCAATTAAAATAAAAATTATATATAAACATACGAAATTTTAAAACGCTACTCAAAAAATAAGTTTTAACTATAATTTGCTTTCTCATTACCTTCTCATACCGTCCATAACTCCCCCACTCTAATACAATACAGTACAATAAAACAAACAAACAAACCGACATACATCACAACTATAACGAAACAAAGCTCTCCTTACAAAGTCACCAGCGCTAATAGACAAGAATCTCCTTCCTTCGTGTAAAAATATGCGACTAATTTTCAGAGCAGTCACACTATACGACACAGAGTCTGAATAAAGGCTTTCTTAAAAGCTAATCTAAGACAAAAGCGTTATTACCAACTGCCCCCGGGTGTGGGACGAGTGTTTGCTTTGTTTATTTTAATTTTTTCGCATGGCGGACGCCGTCTAGAGTCTAACTAGCGCTAAGGAAATATGTACAGGGTGATGGTAAATGTAGATTTGGTTTTATATAACTTTGGTCCTTAATAAGATAAAAACTTTATGGTAATATAGTCAGGAATTACGTGTATATGTAAGAAGAGTTAAAGATTTTTTTTTATAAATTTTCTAAATAACAATTCATTGGATCCTTATATTAGAAATTATAAAACGATCATCCAAATTTAGGAACATATATAATCAAAATTTGTTTAGTAAAAAATATTTATCACATAATTAATTAAAATTTCAAGAATACCAAAAAACTTCAATCACCCAAACACAATAAACTAAAAAGTATTACCACAGAACCAATTCATTTCAATACTCCAAACATGTGCCACAAAACATCTCAATACATAATTAATTAAACAAAACCGAACACGCTGTATACAAGTTTGATACAAAACAGTGATATACAGTTCATTTTCAGCTTTGGCGGAAATTATCAGCGATGCGTGATGGTTACAGCCTCCCTCTTTGTATAGTGCTCTGAGATAACAATGGCACTATACTATATAGTATTTAAAAGAAAGATACTGAAGGAGACCGTAATTAGCCTCATTCCAAAGTTTGAGATGCAGTGTTTGTTAGCCATTGTCCATTATACGTAGTATATGAAGAAGTTTCAATTTTAGAATTTCATGTTGATAAGAAAAAAATAATATTACGAGTCAGTTGTGTAGAGTTTGGACGTTGCAAATAATTTGCAAGAGAAAGGCTTATGTTTCTGTATTGTGTGTTTTAGTTAGACTTAAATTTGAGTTTAATTGGAATTTATGTAATGTTAGGTTGAGACCAAATTAGACTTACAACTTGGATATAGTAAAATTTAGGCAACAAATTGTTTGTGATACCTAATTTATAGAAAATAATAAACAAATTAAAAGATTCATAAACTAGTTTACATTTCTAGAAGAAATAATAGCCATTTACTTTTATAAGACCTTACTAATTAATTTAAAGTTTACTCCAAGCTTGTTCTTTATGAAATTATGATTTATAAATTTATTTTTTAATATTGTTAATTGCATACCGTATATGTTAAAAACTATACAAACTCGAATTAAATATGTATATTTCAAAATTTTCCTATCTATTATAAATGATAATTATTTCTCAAATATTACATAAAATTATAATTAATAATCTCATATTTCAAGTTTTAAAACTGTAGCACTATAGTGAAAAGTTGACAAAAATGCAAAGACTCTACGCCGCCGGCATCGCTTACAGGCGAGAACTACTCATCACGTGTAACAATGAGTCTCATACTTCCTGTCTAGGGTTAATTTGACCATATCCCTGCTTCATTAACAATACATCTGAATGCCAGCTGTTTCATATTCCACATATACTCACATACGCAAATTAACGCTAAATCAAATACTGTTATCAATTACGAAAATATATTTTTTAACGTTTTTTAAATTGTTATTCGCACACTAAAGAAATTTGAAAATACATATTTAGAAAACGTATAGAAATTATGAACGTAGCGGGATTTGAACCCGCGCCTCTTGAAACCCGTTCAAACGCTCTGACCGCCTAAGCCGTGCGTTCTACATCCAGCTACGTCGAAATTCTTATACGCTTTATTACAACTTAACTTAACTTCTAAAATAACTTCTAAATATGTCTTTTTCAATTACGAAAATTCTCTATAAATTATATTAAATATATGGTTGCTTTAATGAGAAAGTAATAAGTAAAAAAGCGTCTCGCTGTTATTCTGATAAGCAAAGAGCGGCGTTGAGCTCCGTTACTCAACACAAAATATCTCGATTTCGGGTGGAATGATCTTGACACTAGGTTAGTTTTGTATAGGCCGCTATGCGGGAAAAGTGTGAAGCTGACAAGAAAATGGAAAGAGATTTTAGATATTAACATAAGTACCGTCGATAGAAGTGAAAACATATAACTTACAATTTCAGTATATAATTTCAAATTTCATATGTTTAAAAATAAATCTAAAAACATCAATCTGGTTTTGACATATTATTGACATAAACATATGCCATATAGACATTAGGCGTTCCATGATGATGATGCTAGTTCCATGATTTTTGTTCAAACAGTGTACAATGCGCCTAAAGAAGTTTTCACTTCAAAAATAGTGACAATAAAAATGTTTTAAGCAAAAAATAAACAATAAACAAATAAATATATATATATATATATATATATATATATATATATCTTAATCAAGATATTAACCAACGTCATACGTATCAAGCAACAACACATACAACCTAGTATATTTTTAATAGTCTTTTTTTGTCTCCTGTAAATTTCGTGAAAATAATATGAGCGGTATTATTTTCTAAGGGACGATTTTGTATTACATATATACTTAGACAATTTAAAGAATTAGATATTTCTTAGAAAGCTTTGTTTTCTTTGAAAGTTTATGCAGAACGTAATTTAAATTTACATTTAAACTAAAAACTAAACACCAAGTCAAAGCTCATCGAACACCGACTTTATCACTCCATTTAAATATACATTCAACTTAGAAAGCCTTTCGGCAAATTCATCTCAAAGGCTATCAAAACGCAAATATCTCACGTAGGTAGGTGTCTCCGTGAATGCACACATCTGGACTTCTACTAATATTTCAAGCGCGACCAACACTCGGCTTTCCCATCTTTACAATGTTATTTTTACCGATGCTACAAAATAACTTGGACCTTAGTTCAATAGCTGCAAGCGTTTGAATTGCATGAATTTCAGCTAAATGGAGGTAGTTTTAAGTTTGGGGGTCAGTGTAAAGATAGCGTTTACGAAGCTGGCTGTGGTCGCGGCGAGGTTGAAATATGCAGAGGTGGTATCGAATGCGACCCTTACAAAGAGCGTTTCGGTAAGACAGTCCGTATGGAGACGCTTCAGGCAGCAGGTGTGTGACCGTGTCCATTATACAAAAAATAAAGCTTCCTTGCCTTCGCGCAAAAATATATTAGTGAAATGTCACTACGTTCTCTACTTTAAAAACATTGCAATGAAATACATGGGTGTTTTATTAAACTAGAAATAACAAGAAATTAAAAAATTTTGATTTCCGGAGAGGAAATCGAACGAACAACCATGCTGTGTATTCGGCTAGTCACTTATCAACTACTCCACAATCGCGGTCTGAAATAATTTAAGATATTAAGAAAATGTAATGTCTTTTATTTTATATAAACGAATCTGTCACAGTTCTACGTTAATGATAATGTATACGTATATTTGTATGGAAAAATGTATATTATCAATGACTTAAAACTGAAAAAGAAAACGGAAAGCATTTTTACTACTGCTAGTGGGTTCGTTGACGCGTTGTCATAGCAAACTCCTTATCACTTTATACAAAATTGAAACACACACTGAAATACAGCGTGTGTTATATTTATATTATAAACCTAAAGTACTACTTATCTACTATTTAAAAAAATATTTGCATTCTGCACTCTTTCTCTCTATATAAAGTATAACTGTGCCGTTCCGTCCGCGTAATTTTCGCATAAAGGGGTAGTACAAAGTTTTCGATAAATTTTCGTTTCAATATAGATTTTCCTTATATAGGACCTTCATCAAAAAAATGAATAATTTTGACAGTATATGCATAAATCAGGTATCATAACCTCCCCTGCCAATGGACACATGCTTTTCAGTTTTCAAAAGCCTTCCTCTGGGAGGAGGTGTTCTCACAAAGTGACCGCTATTAAACATGCATAGCTTAACTAGCGTTTCACTCTGAATTACTAAGATAATTTGATACTTATTACATGTTAAAACGATCATATAAGTCAAGGTGCAATACTAATGTATGTATAGTATATAAAATTTAAAAAGTCTTAAATCTAGTATTTTTATGTCATTTCAGATTTTGATCCAAACTATTGAAGAAATCCTAAAACTGTCCTCGCTTAACGTACATGCAAAATAAATAGGAAACGAAGTGTCTTGACACTAGGCTCTCGTTGCTATGCGCGATAAGGCGAGACGCTGTATATATTGTTTATTTTTATTATAATATTAATAACCTATAATAGCTGCAGCTTGTTTTGTATGAATCGACGAATTTTCATTACTTTTCTGACGTAAAAAGTATTTTAGAAATCTGAAGTTTTTTTAAACTTATAAAATTTTTTCTGTATAAAAAGTTAATTCTATATAAAAAAGGTATTAATGTAAAGCTTAATTAAAATGAAAGGAATGGAATGAATTCATTAGTTTCTCCATATGTATGTATAGGTTTAAAAGGAAATAAAGTATCTAAAAAGTATCACATACATAATAAAAAAAAAGGATGCTTCGTGCCAGAGATATAGAGATTACTTTTTTGACAAGTTTAAACCTACAATTTGCCAAAAGTACAATGTTTTAAAATTATTTATTATTAATATTATATTTTACTTATAATTACCTCATCCTTATACTACGATAAGCTTAATACGACCATTATATATAGGTACGATATAGCTTTCTTTTCTATAAGCGTTGTAGTTTAACGTAGTTTTTCTCAAATTAAAACTGCGTACATGGGATTTAAACCCAGACTCATAAGACTTAGGATCATAACAAAGTAGCCATATGTGCATATATGTACGGTCATTGAAGTAAACTCGTTTTCCTTGTCTTAACAACTCGCTTTTTCCTGCATGGAGTCAGGGAGAACCTAGTGCCAAGATACTCCGTTCTCCACTTTCCAACCGACATCGAGACATTGCGTTCCGTTAGTCATAACGAACTCAACGCAACGCTTTGTCGTACCTGAGCGGAGAAATGAAACTAATTTAAAAATAATAA
This sequence comes from Podotricha telesiphe, assembly GCA_038994665.1. Classification (NCBI taxonomy): domain Eukaryota; kingdom Metazoa; phylum Arthropoda; class Insecta; order Lepidoptera; family Nymphalidae; genus Podotricha; species Podotricha telesiphe. Next base: position 57,458 of record JAOYRR010000150.1, read on the forward strand.
TTTTTTTTTTTTTTTTTTTTTTTTTTTTTTTTTTTTTTTTTTTTTTTTTTTTTTTTTTTTTTTTTTTTTTTTTTTTTTTTTTTTTTTTTTTTTTTTTTTTTTATATGAGTTCGTGTGTACGAAGTCAAGACGTACATATCTACTATACGTCAACTAAGAGTGGACGCGATCGATGACGTTTGACCTCTTCACCTGCCCCCTGCCGTCTTCAGTGCACACGTTAAGGGCAAGCTGTGTGAAAATGTTAAAATTAAAAATGTATGTAAAAATTAACAAGACCATTATGGCGCAGTGAGATGGTGTCCGATATCGTCAATCTGGTGAGTGATTATATTTAATTTATCTGGATTGTATGTAAAATATATAAAACACGGCGTTGAGTTCCGCCACTCATCTCACTCCGAGTTCGAAATTGATACTAGATTCTTTAACATTTTTCAAAGTGTTAATTACACATGTAGGAAATTGAAAAACATTGAAAACCGCTCAAGAAAGAAGAAGAGGCGCGGTTTCAAATTCCTATGCGTTCAAATTTTTATACGTTTTCTAAATATATGTTTTAGATTATCATTGCTATGCGTAAACCTGCACAAAAGGAAACAGTTACTTTCAGACTAAGTTCAGATTTTTAGTTAAGTCTTAGATTGCCTGTGTTGAAGAGGCTGTCTTTGCACCAAAATTGTATCTATTTTTACATATGTATTTATCTTCGTGTTATAATGAGTTAAATAAATAAATAAACGCCGAAGTACCACAGTTTTTTTAATAGTAAAATTCGAGGCATATGCGCGTTCGGGTCCTCGATGGAAAGTGAACACAGCCCACCACGACCTCGTGTAACAGTAGAGGGGCTACAGGGTGCACCTTTGAGGTGCAGCCGCCGTTTAAAAGGTATTCATGTCGTATCGACCTGGAAACCAGTGTCTCCAGAGCAACCCTGACAGGGCATTCCACAGTTTTGTGGCACATGAAATGATGTTCTTACAATGTGTATTTGAAATGTTTAGAAATATTTGACTATATCCATGATGCTTGTGGATTCGATTCCCATTGAAAGGAATATCTATATTTAAAAATAATCCATTTTCTCGTTTAGGTCAAACTAAAAGCAGCTATGTGTTTTGTAAGTTATTGCATTAATATCTTTAAAAAGAGGAGGCCAGAGTGACGCACCTCTCTTCTTTGTGTGTGGGAAACGCATCTAGAAATAGAAATAGAAAAATGTACTTAAATAAAGTAAGAAATTGTGAAGCCTAACGCCTAGAACTTCCACTTAAAACCGACTGTCTGCAATCTGCCATCTTTTATACCGACTTCTGAAAATGAGGCCATTTTCAATACACACGCCTGCATCTATCCTTTGGGTTGAAATCGACTTTTTACTTTCACGTATGAATGCACTGATTTAAAATCCTTCAATGGTTTATCTTCAGGTTTCTTGGATTTATTTTTGATGAGATAAATGTATGTAAGTGTAAAATTACAAACGTTAAACTTAAATGTACTATAGACGCCATGGCTGAATAACATATAAGTTGGATTTAGGTTCAAATGTTAGATTGATTTTCTTATTTATTTTCAGCTTCACGCTTTTTCCCGCATAACAGGATTCGAGACATTGCGTGTTCAGTGGCGGACCTCAACGTCTTGTTCACCAGAGCTGACAAATGATAATAATTAAATTATGATCGAACCAACAACCAATGGGGTTTAAGATCAGACGCTATCACACAATGCCACGATGGTATCTCTTCTACTAACCAAGCAATATATCTGAAATGGAATTCATTTTTAAAATACATTTACTTACTTACTTCAAAAATGAATGAATGGTTAAAATTAATAAAGCTTATTATTAATTTCCATTTTTATATAGTCGTTAGCCACACTGTCGTTAAAACCATTAGAGTAATAATTAAATAATATTATCGATAGATTTTAATAGAATAGACTCTTTGAAAAACGCTTGTCTACACAACTTACAAAGTCCGAGTCTGCAAAGAGAACACATCCACAACTCTATACAGTAATTTAGTTCAAATCGGCTATTTACGTCTTCGGCGAACGTCCGGATCGTCGTAAAATTCTATCGGCGCGATTGTACACTGATGTGTCCGGACTGAGTGGACTGTATTATGGGGAATTATTCACAAGTATTAATAAGGTGTATTTTATATTGCCTTTTTTATTTTCAAATAGAGTGCAGTGCATTTGAGTAAATTGATTAGTTATTTAGTCTGCGGAATAAATTATATTTAAAAAATGAACATGTATATATTTAAATTAACATATATGTTTTCTATAAATATTTTTCAATTTCCAAAGTGTGCGAATAAAACTTTGAAAATGTTAAAATATTTAATAAATAGCATTCTCTCTTGAAAAGAGAAAGAAATTTGTAAGAATCTCTTGACAGAGATGTTACAACAAAAATAAGTTGTAATAAGTTGTATAAGAATTTAGACGCAGCCGGACGTAGAACACATGGCTTAGCGGTCAGCAGTCAGCGCTTGGACGGTTTCCAAGAGGTGCGGGCTTGAATCCCGCTGCGTTAAAAATTTTATAATAATAAAATAATGTTTAAAAACGTATTCATGACGTCTGACAGTTGGTTCGATTCCCTATCGGGAGAATGATTGTATTTAAGAAAAACTCCTGCTCTGGTAAGATATTGCGCGGCGTAGAATTGCGCCACTCAACATGGATTGTATCGAGTTCAGGCGAAAGCGGAAAGAGGAGTGTCATGACACTAAGTTCTCTCTATTTACCCCACCACCAATATGTATACATAGCTATATTAAATATAGCAAAATAATCGTATTAGAAATATACTTGCAATATGGATTCAACAGAAACAACTCATATAAAATGTAACTAAGGTTGTCATGTTTTATTTTTTGGCAGAACTAGAAATTAAGGCAATCCAAAAACCATCATATATTCGGGACTTATACCATGGTATTATAAACAATAGATGCTTATATCCCAAAAATATAGACTCCACTATAGCAAGATTGTTGCCAAATCGAAAACTGAGCTAAACATCTAGCCAAATCTACTGCAACCATTTGCATAAGAAGTTTTATAAAACTGAATTTCCTTATTTTCAATTACGTTTTTATTTTGTCGCACTTGAATTGCTCTTACAAATTCAATTTAAAATGAAATCTTTTGTTATGTAACGCTATATAAAAATATAACATGTTGGGTGATAGAACATAACGGTGCTAGTTTTCGAACTAAATTGTAGTGGCCGTCGTGACGCAGTGGGTCGGAGTCTCAACGTAAACGCGATTTGTAGGGTGGGTTCGGTTCCCATTCGGAGTGATCACATTTAATTCATTTTGCCCGCCCTAAAACAAAGCGTTCTCTCTGACTATTTTGCTATACGGGAAAATATATGAAACTTTTAAGAAAATTGTATAAGACTACCTTTTCAGTGCTACTTGTAAAGACTCGACGTAATTTTTATACAAAATATTCATTAAAACACTAAATAGCTTCAAAGAGTAAAGAAAATTCAAATTAGTTCCAATATATGAAGATATTTAAATAGGTACGTTAGTCTGTGACCCTAGACACCCTTCTATCCGAGTTATCTGTCTGAAATCAATCGGTTCTGACCACTGGCGAGACAGGGTGCTTCAAAAGCGTTAAAACCTACACACTGTATACTTAAGTCAGGCTATATCAAGATTCTAGTAGATTGAGGCATGAAAATGTTATATAAGGTATTTGTATATTACAAGCTTTATTTAATACATTTCTTTGTAGATAAATATATAAAAATAGCCATTATTATACTATTTGAGGCCATTGTGGCGCAGTGGAACAGACTCGCGGGAATGATAATATTTAAATTTCGCTACTATTGAGTTCCGCCACTCAACATCTTACAACTTACGTTTTTAGGCTGAAAGAGTGCAGTGTTTTGACATAATATTGATTATCCTAACTCAGGCAACAAAATTTCGTAAAAAATCACAAGAATTGCATATTTAACACACACACACTATCCTTCAAATGATTGCCATATCACCCCGTAAATTTATTCTTTGAGGAATATATATTACTAGCTGTGCCCGCGACTTTGTCCGCGTGAAGATCTTACATCAGCTATTTGCCAGTGAAAGCCCCGTTAAAATCGGTGTAGCCGTTCTAGAGATTAGCCGGAACAAACAGACTGACAGACACTGACTTATGTATAGACTGATATTTTGGTCAATTCACACAATGTCTTTATAACTATGTGTTATTCTGATGTATAAGCTATATTATTGTAAAGTTTCATTAAAATCCATTCAGTAGTTTTTACGTGAAAGAGTAACATCCTTACAAACTTTCGCGTTTATAATATTAGTAGGATTTTAAAGTATAAATATTATTATTTATTTTTTACTTACATAAAGTCTAATATTTTAATAATAACATAAAGAGGGAAAACAAAACGTGGCTCATTAAACGAAACTTAGATACCTTGCGAGCAATAATCGTCCATTACGACGGTCAGCAGGTAAACAAAACGACGCATTAAGAGGGTGGATTAGCGCTGAAATATGTCGGTGGCGGTAAATTTTCTTACACCCCCCTGACGCGAGCATCGACAGCGTTGAAGGGTAATGGTAGCATAAAAAATTTTGGATTGTCATTAAATTGAAAAAAATTTAAATTAAATAAAAACTGTATTTGATTTAAATAAAAAAATTCACTAATTATTTTCAAGTTTTTAAAGTTTTATCGACACGCTTACTTAATAAAGGTCCAATATTTTTTTTTATGTAGTTGGATAGATAGTGATCAGAACGCTAGGACAGTTACCAATAAGTGGGGGTTCGATTTCCTACACTACGGTTAGTTTTTTAAACTGTTTCTAAAATTATCATCCAATAAGCCTTTTAAAAGCATATGCTTTTGATATGATCTATCTAGATCAACAAACGGACAGATGTAACAATGTTGCCAATTCTCAAAAGTATGGCACATAAGTTTTAAACGTCTTTCATTCGTTTACGTTTTACTCTCTGTGATAAAACTACTGTAATACCGTACTGTATCATATCTTATTGTAATATGTTTAAACAAAGCAGCGTCACTCAGTTAGTCAGTTGTATTTAGTTAGTAAGAATGCTTAAATTAACTTCTGTATTCATTTTGTATATCGTATAAAATAAAATAACTAAATTTCGAATGACACTGCGTAATGAAAGATCTGTTAGTTTCTTAATCTTCTTAAGGAATCGGAAATATACCTATTAGGAAATATTTTTATGAACTTTCACAGATTATAGTATTTGTGTGTGAGATTTTAATGTATAATTAAAAAAAACTATATACTATGTATGTAAGCGATCGAACAAGAATTGGTTTTTGTTTTATGTATTGTACATCCAAATAAAAATAATATAATAAATATTAACATTATATTTTTTTGCACACCATACCGATGTCTCCCGATTCGTCCCACCGAAAATTCTCGTTCGAGCCGTTTCTAAAGCGCCTTTTTTAATCTCTATAAATCAAATTTATGACTTGTGTAAGCTTACTGTTTTATTTACCCTTTTATAATTTTGTTGCCTTCAGATAAAGTAGGGGGAGAACGCGAGTGTAATGTTAGGCTAAGCTGCGCTGTAGCGATAACGTTCATAACTAGATAATTCATGCATTATAAATATGCTTTTTCTTGCATAGCAGGGTAGTCAGATAGAACCTAGTGTCAAGACACTCCGTTCTCCACTTTCCGCCTGAATTCAAGATATTACGTGTGAAGTACACCAGAGAAGAGAAATGCAAAGTAATTAAATTTTGAACATTTCACCGACGGGTTTTGAACCCACAATCAATGACGATTTTAGTCAGACGCTTCTTATTCCACCACGATGGCCCCAATTCCTTTTCCTTCAATTTTTTTATTCCTTGTTTAATTTTAACTTAACTTTTGCATAATAATTTTGCGAAAGATAAATGTATTTTAATAACTTGAGAGTTAGAGGATGACTTATATTAAGTTTTATTTACTTATTTCGATCAAAGTTGAAAATGTGTGTTTGTCTCTCAAGTTCCGGACTTTTACTGACTTCTACAGATGATATGTAGCTTTTTTTTATCAATGTTCAAACAACACATTGTCAAAAACTGTGTGTATGTGGACTATTGTAATTGATAATGTCTTGGATTATAAAGGCCAGGGTTCAGAGTTCGAAACCTAATCACACAACACAACGACGAAATTCATATGTTAAAAAATGTTTTTAATATAATTATTTCATATGTATAAAAAAATACGTCAAAATAAAAAAATCAAGTACCACAGCAGAGAATTGAATGTAAATTAGTCCCCCGAGTGAGAATCGAACCTACGACCGATCACATTGACAGTCAAGATTCCGTTCTCCATTTAAAATGCTTAGGTATATTAAAACAATATTTGATTGACAAAACATGACGGTAAGTTTCAGCATCAAATTATTTGACATATCATATCTGAACACTAGACTTTCCTTAATTAGCTTATCAGAGAAACTAGTATCCAGACACTCCGTTCTCCACTCTCCGTTCGGGTCCGAAACATTGCGTGTTAAGTACATACTCGTATATTAAGAAGTAAGAAAACAAACCAAGCATAAATCAACTCGTTTGAATTTTTTTACGTCACCATCTGCATAATTTTGGTGTAAGCGATTAATTTGTCCATTGTACGGTTTCCTATTCGCTTGTCGACGTGATGTATGCTTGCACAGTATGGATGACTTTTCATTTGAAACAGGTGTTTGTTTGTAACTTTGATGGATTTCGACAGTCTAGTATCTGTTTATTATTATTATTATTATTATTTTGAGCTTTACGCTTTTTCCCGTGTAGCCGGGTTGTCAGAGATGACCTAGTGGGACACTTTACTCGAGACGAGGCGTTTTACAAGGCGGAACTCAACGCCACGCTTTGTCTTGTCCATCAGAACGGAGAAATATAAATTGGTTAACTTAAATCATTCCGTCGAGTGAGGCTCTAATATATAAATATCTATTTTAAATATGAGTACATAATAATAAACATAATAAGGCTGTTGTGGCGCAGTGCGACAGCGTCTAACTGTTAGCGAGAGAGGTTGCCGTTCGGGGGGATGATTACATTTAAAAATAAAGCGCGGCGATGAGGTCCACCACTCAACACGCAATGTCTCAAATTCGGGCGGAAAGTGGAGTGTCTTGGAACAAGGTTCTCTTAGACTACCCTACTATACGGGTAAAAGCATGAAGCTGATATGATAACATTTGAACCTACATCAATCGCGTTTAGTAAACTACATGGCAACTACACTACAACGATACCTTTTAAATTATAATTCGATAATTATAACCTTATATAAATTAAATGTTCTCTGTAATTTTGTTAAAATTCTTCTTGCCAAATTTTGCACACTCTGTATAAATATTTCAACTTACAACACTTCACAGATACACAAAGAATTTAAGCTAAAATATTAGCACTAACATTTTCCAAAACATAATAAATCTAGCCGGACCTCCCTTAAGGAGAGACAGTTACTAGTGTTGTGCCATACAAATATAAAATCGAGATTTTTATTAAAAAATCGATATTTAGAACTTCAAGTCACTAGCGATGTATAATATTAATATATACAAACTTACTAAGTTTAATAAATGATAATAAATAACAGTTATACCTCGGTCGTGGACATTATAGACACTAGTAATATAAAAAATATATACCACAAACAAGTTAAATAGCAATTGTGTTTTCAATTTAAATAAAAGCATAAAATATAAAATTTTCTCAATTCCACAGCAATCGACCTAAGCCCATCACTAGTCCCGAGTGTCAGCACGTGACAGACGACCCTGTATAAACCTGACGAGACGAGTATACGCGTCGGAATAGCTCTACGGAGCCCACTATATCATTTTTATTACATGCCATCTTCATTTTCATATTTCATATTTGCATTTCACCCCCCTAGACACCCTCGTTTTTCTGTAATCACCGAGCTCGCTATGTCTAAACAGTGCTAGCTTGTAATGTAGGTGAAGATGGTGGAAAATTTTAATCTGACGAGTTTCCATCACCTTCGCTTAAATTATAAACAACTGTTATCAGTAATTGTGCTGTTTTCAGTAGCTAACTACTGTAGTATATTAATGGTGCATCAAATTTGTTTAGTTTGATATATATAGTTATGTGCATGGAGATGTAAGTGACTGGACACTTAGTTTTATAGATTCTGCCCTTTTAGAGACATTATATATTAGGTAGCGGTCTACAATAGACTAAAATTAATATATTTTCACTTGCTTAGTACGTGATTCTAATACAAAATGGGTGTAATATGATATGCTACTAAAACCCTATCTATTCCAGGTATTATCCATAACACATATATGTGAAATAAACACTAAACAAATTAAATTTTAATACAAAAATACTTTTAAAGTAAAAAACTAAACTAATTAGGCTTGGGAAAGCAATTTACATATGCCTTTTACGTTAATGTGCCGGCAAAGTCACATATTCGCCTAATATCAGCTGTAGAGATCGTCGCTGAGTCTCTTAAACACGCCTCTATAAATAGTCGCCTGAATACCTGGACGGTGGTTAAGGCTAAGTTGAGTTGCATGCAAATTTTAATATTTAACTATATAATTTAGTTTCTTTTCATGTATTTCAAATACATAGAACTAATATATATAACATATTCGTATAAATAAATTACTAATTTAACATATTTTCTATGCATTATTATAAAAGATTATAATATAAGGTATTGATTTTCTACACTCTATATAAACTTTAACCAAGTCAATATGCATACTCCATACCATTAAAAAAAAAAAACTTTTTCTCGCATATCAGTAGTCAGAGAGAACCTAGTGTCAAATCCCTCCGTTCTCCACTTTCTGTTTGAAATCGAGACATTGCATTGACACATATACACAATATTAATTATGGCAAAAGGCCTAACTCAGCTTTTGTTACTTGATGCTAACATCTCAAACATGGGTGGTTTTCAGTTCTAGCACATCGTGCCACTAAGCTCTCTTTACTACCCGGCTAAACGGAAAAAAGAGTGAAGCTGTATCTATATATCCAAAATTTGTAAACGTTAGCACTTCGCCTTTATTATGCAGTGACCACGAGCTCAGGAGACAAAAACTGCAAGTGTACAGCCCTCTTTACGAGCAGTGTGCGGTGCCGGCAGAATTATAAGAGGTTTTACCACTACTAAACAGATATTAAATTCAGCGTCCAAAGACTTTGCTTTTTAGAATACACGTTTAGAATATTTCGCCTAATACCGTTGTGAATACGCTTTAGTTTAAATTATGCTTGTTATAAACCGAACCGTAATGGTCGGGTATTGTTAAGTAAAATTGCGATTGTGTAAGGCGAGTAGTTTTTTTTTAAATCTCCCCGAAAAAGTGTGAGAGTGAGTTACCTAGTGTTGAGGCAGTTACCCATTTTACGATTTGCCTGTTTTAGATATAACTTTTAGTTTCTTTCATAGTGTGTGAATAACTCTTTAAAAATACTGAAAATATTTTATTGAAGATCTCTTGCCAAACGAATGAAGATGGTAACTTAATTAAGTTGTAACAAGTGTATAAGAATTTCGACTTAGCTGGCATAGAACGTATGGCGAATGGATGAATGGAAACTATGAGCGCTTCGTTGGGTTCTAAAAGACGCAAGTCCAAGTAAAATTTATGTTATGTTAAAATTTATATACGTTTTCTAAAAGTGCTTATCATGTTCTAAGTGTGTGAATAGCACTTTAAAAATATTAAAACATATATTTAGAAAACGTATAAAAATATCAACACACCGGGATTTGAACCCGCGCCTGTTGAAAATATGATAGTATTGTAATTGACTCTTTACTACAAAAAAAATCATATCAAAATTAACATTTCTTCCACGCACCTTTGAAGCAGAATAAAATAAATCAGTGCCTACAGCATATTTTGTGAACGGTGTTGTGATGTATGTAACAATATAAATTGGCTCTGGGTTCGAAATTATTTATTGTTTTTTTTTTTTTTTTTTTTTTTTTTTTTTTTTTTTTTTTTTTTTTTTTTTTTTTTTTTTTTTTTTTTTTTTTTTTTTTTTTTTTTTTTTTTTTTTTTTTTTTTTTTTTTTTTTTTTTTTTTTTTTTTTTTTTTTTTTTTTTTTTTTTTTTTTTTTTTTTTTTTTTTTTTTTTTTTTTTTTTTTTTTTTTTTTTTTTTTTTTTTTTTTTTTTTTTTTTTTTTTTTTTTTTTTTTTTTTTTTTTTTTTTTTTTTTTTTTTTTTTTTTTTTTTTTTTTTTTTTTTTTTTTTTTTTTTTTTTTTTTTTTTTTTTTTTTTTTTTTTTTTTTTTTTTTTTTTTTTTTTTTTTTTTTTTTTTTTTTTTTTTTTTTTTTTTTTTTTTTTTATCTAAGGTACCAAAGCGGAGAAATGAAAATATTTTTAATATTATCATTCCCCCGAGTAGGCATCGAACTCGCAACCAATCGCGTTTACAGATGTCGTGATGTGTATGGATATTAAAAAAATATTTTCTAGCATAGAATTAGGTTATATTTTATACATAAGTGAGACCATTGTGGTGCAGTGGAACAGTGTCTGATTGCAAGCACGACTGGTTATGAGTTCGTTTCACTCGAAGGAATGATAATATTTTAATTTTACACGCATAACACGCAATATCTTAATTTTGGGCGGAACAGAGTGGTTAGACACTAGGTTCTCCTTATTATGCGGAAAAAGCGTGTAGCTAAAAAAAAGTTTTAGTCAACCTAGCAAGCGCTATATCGCTATATGCCTAATAGGTACCTTGAGAACCATAGGAGATCTTTCAAAAAATACATCCTCCGAAGCTTCAATTTCAAGCTTTATATTTTTTTACATTCACTTACCATCTGCATAAATAGATAGTCCCGTAACCGTATCGATATCGATAATAATCGTAATTCTCGTAAGCTGTAAAATCGTGAACGCCATTTTTTGCGACCGATTAAACAAACAACGCGATTTATTAACAGTTTTATAGAAAACACCCGACGTGTTACATACTGTAATGAAGATTATATACATTTATGTACTCTTCGTAAGCTTTCTAGTTGATTGCAGGTTCAAATCCCATTTGAAGAAATGTGTATACTTGACAAAAAATTATGTAAGAAAAGATTATATTTAAAAAAATATATATATCAAATTTTAAAAAATATATATTTTTATAAGTTTTCTAAATATGTCTTTTTCAATTTTCTTAGTGTATACTTGACAAATGTGTATCAACAAATGTGTAACACTTTAAAAAATGTAAAAAAAATATATATTTGATAAATAGCATTCTCTCTTGCCAAACGATTGTTCGTAGAATAATCTTTGGGTAGCAGAAATTTGTAAAAATCTCTCTACAGAGATGCTAACAACAAATATAAGTTGTAATAAGCGTATAAGAATTTCAACGTAGCTGGACGTAGTACGCATTGCTTAGCGGTCAAAGCGCTTGAACGGTTTTCAAGAGGCGCGGGTTCAAATCCCGCTGTGTTCCAATTTTTATACTAAATATGTCTTTTTCATTTTCCTTAGTATAGGAATAACACTTTAAAAAATTTTAAAAAAATATAGATTATATTTGCTTTGGATATATGAAATATTTATAAAGCCAAAAATATGGTAGAAATTCGATTATCCTAAGATTTGCAAATATTTGGAACGAATTATTAGGCTTCGTATAGACGTGTAAGATGTGAATAGTATTATAACAGGTGTCAGGAAATAAAAATTACTAAATATAAAAAAAATATGGCTAATAAAAGTATTCATATGGCGCAGTGTTGGAAAGGAGACGCGATTGGTTGTTAGATCGATACCCATTCGAGGGAATAATTATACTTTAAATATTTTCATTTCTCTATTCGGGTATGTAAAACAAAGGGTGGCGTTGGGGTCTATCACTTAACACGCGAAGTCAAGATGTAGGGCGTGAAGTGGAGAACGTGCTATGCGGGAAAAAGCCTGAAGCAGCTCTTTTTGTTTGATTCCCTTTTGTTTAAAGGTTACGGTGCAACTCTCTCTACATATTCCGCAAAAAACGGGTCAAAGCCGAAAATTTGCTTGTTTGTTCGTCAGTTTCTTTGAACACACTAGTCTGTATAACAACCAGTCAAAAAAACCTCATATTTTGTACCTAAATATATTTAAATCAAAATGATAATTATTCGTTAAGTAATATAACACAAACTAATATTTACAAGTCCATACTCGTATATTCACAGTATATTAGTATAAATATTTGGCTCCTAAAAGTTAGTATGTGAATCAGACTGGTCGTATAAATCCATCGCTGCCCGCAAGTAAAACAGTACATATTTTGTTAGGGGTTTTAAATCAAGAAACGTGCGTGTGAGGTTCCTGTCGCCATGTGTTTGGATAATTTGGGATATTTTTTTGCTATATTGCTGTGTAGATAACGGAGTACCTAAATGATATATAAAACTCATAGTTATATATTTATAGCCCTTTATAGAGACATTGGACATGGTGGAACTTAACGCCACTTTATATTGAGATATTGTGTGTTGAGTGGCGGAACTCAAAGCCACGCTTCCTGTACTTACCTACCTCGCCATCTGTACCTACCTACCGCGCTATATTACTAAAGGCATATTGGATTTAATTTATTGTTTTTACAGCTTTACAGCTTTATTGCTGAGTTCAAAATTTTTTTATACGTCTTCTAAATATGTCTTTTTCTGAATATCTTCCCACCGATACATTTGTACAAATACTTTAGTCACTTTATTTCAGTCCTGTAAAAGAAATAACTTACTCTAGATCACTTATGGATAAGTTCTTTAAAGAATGAATGAGATACAATTGCCTGGTTACTCTAATGGCATAGTTGCCGTTGTTTACATTTGGACCGCGTGAGATCGCTTGAACAATTCGTCATCGCGCGAATGAATCTTTCAACACACACTACATTGTTTTGTTAAAGCGTTTGAAACAAGTAGAAGTGATATTATAGCAAATTTATTAAAGAAGAAAATATATATTTTTAAATAAGATTTAAGAAGAAGAAGACTATGATTTTACTATATAAAGCTTAAATATATTTTCTTTTCATTACATCTTGAGAACCTATTGACACATTATTACTTACAAATGTTTGTTTATATAAAAGCAATGCCTTTTCAGTAGCTAAATTAAATTTAAATAAGATGACAATGTAAGTTCTTTGAATTTTACGATTATTACACATTTTGAAATGAAACTATTTTTATTAGACTCTACCTGTAACCACGGACTACTATAGTGTTCGAAACGTCGGATTCTAAAATGTATTTTCGAATACCAATATTACACGCGATTAATCCGGTTAAAAATTGTTTAATTTCAAAAGAGATGATGTTACTTTCGATATTAGTAAGTGCGACTTCATTTCAATCAATTTATATCTTTCTTATATGGTTATTTTTTAGTATAGGAACCGATGCAGTATCTCTAGATAAACTGAAAATGGCCTTTTAAACTGAAAATGGCCTTTTTTGTTTCTTCAGCTTCATGCTTTATCTCTGATAGCAGTGTATACAGAGAGGACCTAGTGTCACGGCTCTCCGCTCTCCACTTTCTTCTCGAATTCGAAAGTCGAGTAGTAAAATTCATCGAGTGTTTTGTCATATTATAGCAGGGAAATTTATATTATAAGTAACATATATACGTATGTACATACGTATGTATACGTATATATATATATATGTGTGTGTATGTGTATATGTTCGAATATGTATATATTTGGGTTAAAAAATACTCATAATGTTATTGTATTATTACACACCATTCTATTAATTTCTAATACTCTATCTGGCTGAGCCGTGTCGATCTGCGCCTGCGCAGCGTCGATGGACAGATGAGCCGACACATGACGAGTGCAGACTATAACATCATCTGAAGCTTTAAGATTTATTACCATCTGTTAACATATCTCTAACTGTTTAAATAAAGTAATTTTGATATTATATATATTATACTTTCGATAATAGAAATAAAGTGAATTACCGAAATTGGGACATTTTTTTGTTTAATGTTGTATTATTTACAAATATTTTTTTATTATATTATATAAATAAATATACAAAAAAAAAACATCTAAAATGGACAATAAAGCTGACATATATATCGTTTAAACGATTTCTTCTAGAACATTTGGATGTCAGAGTTGTATAAGCCTGTGTGTTTTCTTATTATGATTAAAGATGTGACATATTCGCAAAAATCTATATATTAATATGTGAGCGGAGACAGAAATTTTGATGAAAATTTTGAAATTTTGCATTTATTTAAGTTTCTATGGAGACAAAATGGAGAGAGCCAATGTTTTATGTATTAATGCCTATACAGTTTTGTATAAAATGGCATACATGGTTAACGGGGCCTCAGATTTGTTTTTAATACCCACTTTTCACCTGGAATTGTAACAATGGGAGTTGAGTGGCGGAACTCTATGCCGTGTTTTGGCTTAGTGATTAGAGCGAGTCAAGTCAAATGAAACTAATTTAAATATAATCTTACCCCCGAGTGGGAATTAAAACCACAACCAGTCACGTTTGCAATCAAACACTGTCCCATCGCGCCAGGATGGCCTACATGTACAATGATAAAAAGTTGAATAAATTTTAATATAACATATGAAAAACATATTTAGATAACGTATAAAAAATTCAACGTAGCGGGATTCGAACCTGCGCCTTTTGGAAACTGTCCGTAGACGGTTTTCTAAATAAATTTTTCAATTTCCTAAGTGTGTGATTCACACTTTAAAATGTTAAAAATATATAACTGATGAACTTATACATTATACTTAACATTTTAAATGTACTTTACTTTATTAAAAATGAATATATTAAAATAACTGATTAATAACTAAATTTATAAAGATAGAAAAGTTATGCCTATATACCATCATCACAACACCGTGACCAGGTTGGATACACTATAGTTAAGAGTTCGATTTCCACTCGTTTAAATTATTAAAATTTTCCCGCTCTAGTGTCATGACAAAGTGCGGCTTTGAGTTTCACCTATAAACACGTAATGTCTTGAATTTGGGCGGACACTGGGGAACGTAGTGTCTTAACACTAGGTTCTCTCCGACTACCCTGCTATGCGGTAAAAAAACGTGAAGCTGCTTTAATAACAGACAAATATTTTTTATACGTAAAAGAGAATTTAAAATTGTGTTAATTAATTTGGTGGTTATAAAAAGTATTAAAATATTAACGCAATATAAAAAAATAAAAGCAATAATTATTAATAACTAAAAAAAACCTATACAGTTATTATAGTTATTATACAAAATAATATTTTTTTATATATAAAAATGAAACAAAAACCTTAGCACAAAGCCTAACACCTACACACAGTCAGCCATTGAATTATTATAGTGACAATTTGAAATATCAAAAACAGATTGGTGTGCCCTTATTGTAATTAAAATAATTACAAAACAGACAAACAGTTTACGACCGCAGTCGCGCCCAGATATGCATTAAATACGATTCATTATCAAAAATGAGTATATTTGAACATTTATTTGTTTTCCGTTGCGTTGTGGCGCAGACGTCATAACAGTGCACCGCCAACGCTGTACATTTACCGCAAAAACTAGATAAAATTTAATGAAATGGCGCATAAAAATTTTGAAAGTAGCAAGGATTAGAACCCGCTACTATTGGATTATTTTTTTATACCACAAATTTCGCACGCAGCTGTGAGCTAGAGCACCTAGTGTCAAGACAGTCAGCCAGCGTGAGTTTTTTAAGTTCCACCCGTATTCAAGACACTGCGCTATGTGTGGCAGAGGTCAATGTTGTCATATCAACAATTTAAATATAATAATTTCCATTAACGGGAATCGAGCCCAGAGTTATCATATTTATAATTAGACTGCTTCACCACTGCGCTTCAATGACCTCATATCAAATAAGCTGTACTGTTGTTACACGCCGAAATTTGTTGTAAACATCTTAATTGATATAGTTTAATTAAAAATTAGAATAATTTAAAGAATTCCAAGATATGTGACGTTAAATTTGATGAATTCAACTTTTTAAATGAAATTTTAGTTTTTCTGCCAAATTGCAAATTATGACCGCATGAAAATAAAAACAAAAACATTTTCTTATGAAGCATAAACAAAAAAACTTAGTTAATACAACAAGACTTAGTTTGTAAGAATAACAATATTTCGACCTTCCCTAAGTACACATGATAAGACACTACTTTCTCCGGTTGTCGTGAAAATGGTGAAACGGTTGGAAGAAAAAAAAAATTATAAAAAAACATCTAAGTTTTATTTCGTCTTTAACTATATATTATCGAAAAAAACGACATTTAAAAAGTATATCAGTTACAGTTAACAAATAGCACTCATGCAATTTAATTAGAAACAATCACAAAGGCTTTGTGTGGAAGCGACGCGACAATGCGTCCATTATATTACCTTGCCGATAAAATTGATCGTTCTAAATTTCCCCAAAATTTATTTATTTATCGCTTTTATAATACGTCCGAGTATATATCACTGGCCTGTCATACTGGCGGGCGATAATGCAAAATTTCAGCACAACAAACGTATGGAGTCGGTGATTTTAAAAGTTATAGTTCCTGCTATTTAACATTTTGTAGTAAAGAAATAAAGTATATTTAAATTTTATTATAATCGTCTTTTTAGTACTATATACAGTAAATATGCATTTATTAACTTCACCTGTATCTATTTATATATCAATGTAATCAAATTATGCAATGTTACTTTGAACAACATTCTTTAGATTATTTTTTTGAAAATTGTCCGATTTCAATTACAATACAAATTCGTTTCGAATATTTTTTTAACGGATTTGTCATTTATTATTAAAAATAAGATTAATATAAATACGAATTTCCCCCTATTCTTAACCAAATTTATATAATAATGAAAAAAAAGTTATGAAAAGACGTTTGTGTGTTAAAGTTTGATAACGCATTGAGAATGAAATTAAACAGCCTATTTCAAAGGTATGATTGATTGTATCCCTAATAAATATATAAATAATTGATTTGAAAACATGATAATTGATTTGTCCCTGTGAGTTTTTCCGTTCTTCCTTCTCAGGTCTGAGGCATTAACCTTTAATTTGAATAAAATTATATATATGACTTTGACTTTAACTTCTCCTAGAAATATTTAATAAGAACTAAGAATTCAACATTTTATTCTCAAAAATCAGTCACACTTCATAATTTCGAAACACTGATAAAATACATAATAGGGTGAATTTGTAATTGAAAAAGTTCAATTTAATACATACAAAATTACAAGCCACAACAATTCCATTTTTTTTTATAAAAGAAATAAACCTCACACCACTCTGCGGCGTTCGCTAGCACTGTGCCTGTAATGAGAGGCGTCACTATAATTTTCCCCGTATGACAATGCTTTAATGCCCGTTTGATTCATCCCATACAAATGAGGTTATCATTCCCAGCGTTGTCTCGTTTTAATGAATTTTGCTATTATCAAGCGGTCGTTTTGCGGTCATACATTTATGCTTTTGCTTATTGGTTGTGTTATATATAAATCTGTGGGCTTCTATTTGGACAGTTTAATTTTAATTTAGAAAATGTATTACTATATATTAGATCTATGTTATATTGATTTTTCTATTATTTATTGTGACATATTACAAATATCTTAAATAAGAAAAACTACAAATAACAAACACAAGAGAACGGAGTGTTTGTACACTACGTTCTCTCTGAGCACAATGCTATGCGAGAAAAGGCGGCAAGCTGGCAATTTAACAAACAATTCAGTTATAAAGCCTCTTATTACCAAAGCCATATCAATCAAGGCAAACTAAATTTAAGCAAACAGCTATTATAAAAGACCACCAACACTAGAAACCTCTTAAAACCGTACCGAAAAATGCCGTAAAACGTATAAAATTTCCGTAAAACAAGCGTTTTAAGCGCATTAACAATGCAGGACAAAAACCTTACCGTACCGTACATCATATAACGCTGACGTCGCCTAAGTTATCCGGGAAACTTTTCACCCAGACACCTTACAGCCATTAAGAGCCTTAATGACTACTTGTAAATTGGCCATAACTCAGACCATGCCGTAAATAACGTGGCCTGATAAGGGATGCTGAGTTGTCTTCAATGTGTCTATCTTAGTTTAGCATGTGTAGATTTACGGTCACATTTATATTGTAGTTCATTTGGGATGATAGTAATGGAATTCTTGGCTGGAATTTGCATGGCATAAATCTTGTTGTTTTATAGACCAATGTCTGATGATGTGTTAAGATGGTTTTTGGTACTGTATTTGGACTTAGGACGTATTGCAATTTCGACTTAGTTTTGAAATATGATTTTTTCATATATTATCTGTTATAACCCCAAAAATATATATTATAGGTAATTTATTCTAATGTCCAGTTCAAGCTCAGATGATGGTAAATCTTAATTTTCATATTGAAAACACTGTATTGATTAAACATATTAATTGTCGGTTTACGACCCATATAACAATATTTGTGAAATAAAAAACTTATACCAAGTTGTAACTCAAGGCAATAAAATTACAAAACCACTACATATTAAAAATGAATTGAACTGAATATGAAAGTTTAGCATTTCATTATATGGATTCTTGTTATGACTAAAAAAAAATAAAAATTCTTTCCATATATTTATTTATAGCAATTCATGATTTAAAATACTCAACGACAATTTGTTGTACATCAAGAAAAAAATATACAAAACATATGTATTGCTCGGATTAATTTCAATCATAATAATCTAAGGCCATTGTGGCAAAGTGGTACAGCATCTGACTGTAAACGAGATTGGTTGTGGGTTCGATTTCCACTTGAGGAAAAATAATTAGTATTTAAAATAATTACATTTCTCTGCTCTGACAACGTAAGGCACAACGCGGCGTTGAGTTCTGCGACACAAAATGTTGTCTCGATTTCAGGAAGTGGAGAACGAAATGTCTAGACACAAGGGTCTCTCTGACAGTCTCTGCTATGTGGGAAAACATGAGTGTCAAGCTGAAAAAAACAATCGAATTCCAACCTAATCACAACAAGTAAAACACTAAAAGTACAATCTCTAATAAAACTCTAATACCTTCCATCTTGGTTATCTACACCTTAAATTCCAATTCAAAATATAACTTATTCAAATAGACTTTTGCAAGCACTTTTGAATCGTCCAATGACCTTAAAGCTACCACCGGAAGGCATTTCTACTGAGAAGAGCGGGTGAGAAACTCAACAGTTGCTCATTTCAAATACGAAAGTTACAATTTCATCATTGAATACTCATGTACACACAAAAACACTATTATACCAAAACATTAGCCAAGAGAAATGCCAGCCATATCTTATTCAACACATTCCAAGCCACACTTCTAGGACTGGAATAAAAACAAACAATTATCATCGGCCTGGTGTCGGGCGTCGGGCGTCGGGCGTCGCAAAATTAACAATTACTTAGAACAAAATCTCCTGAAACGCCATTATCTCTTCTCATCGTAACTCCTCGCTAACTGTTATTGCCATCATTCCCGCTTGATTTAAACAAGACGTTATGCTACAGTCGCTCCCGCAACCTGGACTAAGAAAATTGGACTCGTCTTCGTTTGAATTTTATGTTATCGTCTCAGCATTCGTTTTTTTAGGATAGATATTATGAGAAATTTGTGTTTTGATTATCTTTTTTGTTAGAAAATAAGTAAAAAGTGAATAAGTGATGACAAACTGGGGAAAGTAGTGTCTAACCCTGGGTTATCTTCGACTACTTTGCCATGTGGAAGCTCTCTTCCACATTATATACTGTCTTCCACAATTTATACACTTATAATGCTACGAAAATCATAGTGTAGTGACATTGTGTTCTCAAACGGTTATAAGTTTGAATGATTATTTTATTCAATTAAATTTGATACATTGATTGAAGATTAAATCTACAATAAGGTGAAATCAATAAATACAAAAATGATTTTTAGTATTTTTAGGTATTTGATAAATTTTTGACACTCAAAGAAAAAAATATTTATAACATTGCAGTTTTGTATTAATTATTGTTTTTAAAGTCACTAATTTTTCATGAAAACCAGAATCAAAAGATAAAAAAAATATTCCTAATTTACATGGACTAATAAAAGGATTTTTGTATCATCAGTTATTATTAAATTGCCAGTATTATCTGTGATACATGAAGCGTCCACCGTTCAGCGCCAGTAGTTCAGCTGAAAAGAAACGTCGAAGGACTCAGTCGGACTTTTAAAACATATTTTTACAATATCTTTGTAATTAATCATTAATACATATTTAGAAAACGTATAAAAATTTGAACGCAGCGGAATTTTTATATGTTTTCTAAATATGTATTTTTCAATTTCCTTAGTATGGGAATAACACTTAAAAAAATTTTAATAAAATATAATTATTAATTTTTCGAAAAAAAAATCACTTCTTCAACTACATATGTAATTAAATAGTCAAACAAATAACTCAGTTTTTAACTCAATTCAATCCTAGAATACACTTGCAAAGTTTTTTTAAAGCTTTTATTACATTGTCGATAATATATTTAAATAAATCCTATTTAATTTCCACTGTAAAACCATAAATGGATGCGGTATTTCTATTATATTTATAACTCCACCCCCGTAGAAGTGTTTCAATGATTTGCATTCGGTAGGGAGATAAGTGAGTTCGTTATACTGAAATGACCAGACACTATTGTTATCTATTATATTTTAATATTATATTTTTTTTTATTTAGAACATGTCTAGTAAAGATGATATTGCTATTAAAATAAGAAAAATATATAAATTGTATATAAAAATATATAATTGTATATAGAGAGAGTAAACGTGGGTGATTGATTGGGACGTGTAAGTTCGCTTCCCACTCGGAGTAATGAATATATTTAAAGCACTTAAATAAGTAAGATAAGACAGTCTTATTTCTATATTCAATACTGCTTCTGAATATTACTATGCGGGAAAAAAGCTCTAAGCTTTGGATTATTTTTCCCTTTTGTCAATTACAAAATTACGGTATAAGATTTGCTCTGACCACCCTGCTATGCGGGAAAGCGTGAAGCTGTATATAAAAATATATATATTTTAAATTAAATTATTTTAAACTGATCAATCACGTATATTGTGGTATTTAGAATAATTCTCTAGTGTCTTTAAACTTGATATAACTAATATTTAATTTTGAGCATCAGTTAATTCTTGTTTCAACGAAGGCATCCAGTTAAAAATATTTCTAACTAGGGCAAACGCCTTTTTTAATTTTAAACGAGTTTTAACTGTAACTTATTCATAGTTAGGGGTTCAAAGGTTTATAAAATATTTAAATATAACTTTTACTAAATATCAAAAAGAGGCGAGCACCAGTTTTTGCTTTCCTAAAACCGTGGTAAGCGTTCAGCTTCAAAACTTACACTACATTGCGCCAGTCACCTTAAGACATAAGGTGTTAAATGTCAACGACATGGCCGTATATAGCATATAGATACTTCTTTTTTTTATCACCCAGTTCCAAATGATTACATTCTTAGAGCCACGGATTATTATACCAGGCTGCCAAAAAGAAAAATAATATGAACGTTGTCGCTATGCCACCATGGCGGAAAGAATTGAGAGAGGCTCTGTTTACCCGTATCTAGTGGTAGTGGCAGTAGAGTTTTAATTAATATTGTCTTATAAAATCTATACAAAACTCATATTTTACAGTACAAATTATATTTAGAAAAGAAGAGTGATTACTTAATAGAAGCAATAGTGCAACATGATTGAAAGAGAAAAATATTCAATTTATAAAGAGTCACTAGAAATAGAAAGAAAGTTTAGACTAATACCAGGTAATATGTGAATATTAACTAAAACAGAAATAAAAAATAACAGTAAAAAACCAAAATGAAGCTTGGAGGAATAAGAACCTGCATGGGCAATTCCCTAAAAAGACACTTGACCTGGCCAATGTAGATAAAGAGCTCACATTCAAATGGCTGAATTAACGACCTATTTCGCCTTCATTGGAATCGTCCATATTCGCTATACAAGACCAGGCAGTGATGACAGGCCAACACGAGCGGGCATATATTGAAGTTGAATGATGGCAAATGCCGCTTGTATGCGAGTAAGGACGAAACAATTCAACATATTCTAGCAGGTTGTGAAAAACTTGCTGAAACATATTTTGCCAAGAGACACAATAACCTAGTCCACTATGTATTCTGGTGCTTGGCTAGAAAAAGTAAAATTGAAACCAACAAGTTGTGGTGGAAGAATTCAGACAACCAACAGTCAAAGAAAATGCTACTGTTAAATTAATATGGGAATTACCTGTACAAACGGATGTACAATAATACACAATAGATCTGATTTGATATACATAGATAAAACAAACAACCATACTTACCTTATCGATATCTCAGTGCCATCTGACTATAATATTGGAGCTAAGGAGATTGAAAAAAATAGCAAATAACAAATTGCCAATACCATCCGCTAAAAATAGAACTCTCCAGATTATGGAACACCTCCGTCACTACTGTCCCTATAGTAGTAGGAGCCACAGGAGTGGCGACGAAGAGTCTTAAGAGATATTGCGATAAGCTCAATATTCACATCCTTCAAAAACCACTTTTCCACAAGCTACTGTTCCACAATTGGTAGTAAAGTACTTGGAGACACCGTTTTCGTATCCCAATCATCTCAAACATGACAACTGTCTGTAATAAACATGTAATCTACATACACACAGGAACATAGCCCATGACCTACACAAATACAGACATCGTTTCTAATCATATTAATTTCATCTATAAACAAAATTTAAGTAGGATATAGGGGGAATCACAAATATCGGGGTATAAAGACGGGGTACTTGTTAAAACCGATTATGTCGTGAAAAAGTCGAGAATTACTTAATATATATATATATATATATTTTTTGACTGTATTTAATTAGTGACAGAACCGAACTATTTCTTATCACAAGAACAAAGAAATGAAAATAATTTGAATATAATCATTCCCGCTAGTGGGAATCGAACCCACAACCATGGTGTACACGGTCAGGCGCTGCTACACCACGATGGTCTCATGATGCCGGTGAACGAAAAAAACTATATTAAGACAACGAATTATTTTTGTTATTTTCAAATATTTCCGTTACTTCGTAGCCTATAGCAGCACATTATCTAACTTGACTGGATGTCTATATTTTGTACTAGCTGTGCCCGCGACTTTGTCCACGTGGAGTTCTTAAATAAAGTCTAATAAGGTAAGCAGATAGCTGATGTAATAATTAATCCTTTTTACGAAGAGGAAATTAATCCTTATTTAGAAAGGATCCTTATTACATCATCTATCTGCCAGAGCAGATTCTTTAAAATTGGTTGCGTTAAAAAGATCCGTTAAAATTGGTCCAGCCGTTCCAGAGATTAGCCGGAACAAACAGACATTACAAACAGATAATTTTTTTTTTATATAATATGTGCCGTATATTTAAATATTACAAAAACACATTCCAATTTTATTTATTTTTATAGATGTATAAGAACTTAAATCTGTAATAAATACCTATAGTATCGTCTGTTAAATAATTATCGTAAGAAATAACACGATGTTCTCTAGTTTTTGTGGAGGAAAACGGAGTGTCTAAACACTAGGCACTCTCAGTCTACTATTCTATACGAGGATAGTGCGTTGAGTTAAAAACGTTTTCAAAAAAAAGCAAAAGATTTAAAACAAAAGAGGAAAACATTGATTTTACTGAGTCGTAAAACAAATTGTTACCATTACATTCCAAAATTCAAAGTATCTTTTAAAACTATTACTGAAACGAGCATTTGTACGGGATTAGGGGCGAAAGGGCATTTAGTCTTGACGTTCGAGTATTTATTCGCATAATAATAATTCGTCGACGCGTCGACGGAGGCAGGCCTAAGAATTATAGCGGGGGAGAGTGAAGGTGATGTTCAAATAACGTGGATACACCTGTTCTTTTTTCACAGCTTCACGCCTTTTCCCATTTAGCGAGGTCAGAGAGAACAAAACAAAACACTCCGTTCTCCACTTTCAACCCGAAATCGAGATATTGCGTGGGGAGTGGCGAACTGAGAGGCGCGCTTCGTCTTAACTACCTAATGAAAATAACTACGAAATGAAAATAATTTAAATATACGAGTAATCATTCCTTCTAGTGGAAATTGAAGCTATTACCAATCAAGGTTACAGATAGACGCTGTCCCACTGCACGAAGGCGATGAAAGTTATATTATATATTTGTGAATTAGCCTGGACTGTACTGGACAGGATTGGACTGGACAGGATTGGACTGGACTGGACTGAATAAGATTATTTTTGTGTACAACTACAGAAAGTAATCATATGCAGTTTGATTTTATTTGTTATTATTTAAATAATCTCTGAAATATTTTCAATGTTACACACCGTAAATATATATTTATGAATTTTCAATAGCTATTTTGTATATAAATTTCTCTCTCAGCCTGTTGCCATCCACTGCTGAACGTAGGTTTCGCTCATAGAGCGCCTATAATAACGGTCCTATAAAGCTATTACATACATATAAAATAATATAATTAATTCTTAATTTATTAAAAAATCTTTTTTCTTAAACACTTGCTTCAAAATTTCTTCACTTTACATATAAAAAAGGCTTAAATTAAAAGCCTTTAAAATATCGAGGCATTTACGCCAAAAATTCCGTTCCTTTCAACTTAACGCAACCTTTTAACAATCTTTACATAATTAATTCAACACTAAAAACCGTATCTCCAATGTCTTTCCCCGTCCGTCCAAGCTTCAAGATTAAGGTATTAGCTGTTAGAGGCGCGACGTCGCGTTGTACCGGCCTCAATATTGTTATACCTAAAATGGCTCTACGATGCTCTCAAGAATGGAAGAGACGGATATTTTCGGGTGGCATTAATAAAGCGATGGTATAATAATTTGTATTTGTACTAAATGAAAACCGTCCAAGAGGTGGTTCGAATCCCGCTGTTTCAAATTTTTATACGTTTTCTAAAAATTGTTTTCAATTTTCTTTGCGTACTGCAGGACTTAGTTACACTGCATTTAGATATGCAAGTGTTAAATAAAATAAAAGTATATTGGGAATGACTTATGTTATATTTGTTAAGAAACTTAAACTTCACCAAAAATCTTCGTGTAAGTTTAAAACATTACATCCATCGTGGAGCATTCGAATGGAAACGTGATTGGTTGTGGATTCGATTCCAAAACGGGGTATTGATTGTATTCAACTATTTTCGTTTCTTCTCACTGGTAAGACAAAGTGCGGAGTTGAGTTGCGTTACTCAATACGCCATGTCGTCAAAGCAATTCTAGAACTCCTACATCCGTTATACAGCCTTCCGCGGTCTTCCAGTATTAAAACAATAGCCGTGATTACCTCATCAAACGCGCAAATATCCAGAGATTAAGCCTAAGAATTAACGTTCTACCCTTGAAGGGTTAAGATGGGCGGTAAGGTGTTACTGGTATTGTAAGAATGAATTTGTCATTTAAAATATACTACATTTTTGTTTGGCCTTTTTATTTTTTTTACTAAAATAAGTAAAACTTTACTTATATTATTTTTTCACATAAACTTACCTGAAAATGGGAAATTGAGGGTATTTCTATAATTTTCACAAAATTTTTGGATCTAGGTACAAAAGAAGTCACTTTACACTCGATTAGAACAAAAATTTTATACATACATAAATAAATGTTGTTTTTTAAACACTTTAATGGCGTAATTGTGGCTATCATGGCGCAGTGTGACTGTATACTGGATGGTCGTGGATTCGATTACCACTTGAATAAGTGATCTCTGCTCTGCTGAAAAAGTGCAACATTGAGTTCCGCAACTCAACACGCAATATGTCAGATTCAGGCAAAGAGTGGACAGCGGAGTGTCTCGACGTTAAGCTCTCTCTGCCAACCCTGATATGAGGCAGAAAGTGTGAACCTGAAGTTTAATGGTGGAACTCAATTAATAGTGAAACTTAAAACTGCCTATCCGTTTACTGGATGGTCGATAGAATATATATGCACATAAATCCTGAAGAAAATGTAAACTTCACATCAGATGCGATGCAATTCAAGCAAATTTTCATATCATTCATAATGAAAGCTATATTTAGAAATTGACACAAAAAGCAATAGAATAAAACGCCTGAGACAAAATCCCGTATTTTTTACAACGCCCATAATAGAGCGAAGTGAGTGGATATATGGCCGCGATAAAAACGTATCCATCCTGATATGCACACTAAATCACCACTTAATAGTCGAGGAGATCGTAAATATGTCAACACGCCAATATCTTGGGTCTCCCTTCTATGCAGTCTGTCAGGCTTTACGCCTTTTTTTTTGGACAATTATCCCTGAGTGAGATTATCTGTTCGTTCAGTATTCCTTTGTTTTTGAGTTATGCTAAGTTTATTAGATTTTTGTTTAGTGATGAGCTAATGCGTGTGACTTCAGATATTGTTTAAAAACAATCACACAAGTGCAAATCCCACGTATAAACAGGTAAATGGCAGTAAGCTAGTGTCAAAACACTTTGTTCGGTTCAATTTCACGCATTTTGTTGAGTGGTGGAACTTTTGACTGTATAAGCGATGGCAATGGGTTCGATCCTACTCGAGGGAATGATCATTTTCATTTCTCTGCTCTGGTGACAAGACAAATCGCGACATCCAATGTATCGGAGTTATGCGGAAAGTGGAAACGGCCGAGTGGAAAAAATGCCGCGTTTTGTTTTATTAGAGCGGGGACATAATAAAATATAATTCACACCCAATTGGTGATTGAACTTACAACCCTTGTATATGGTCAATGGGCCACTAACTCGCCTATTTCCCGTCTTAAAATCTTGTATTAATACTTTTGTAAATCTTAATGAACGTATTTTAACACTAGACTATATTGGACTAATCGTAGTGACACTAATTGCTAAGACAGAAAGAGTGGGTTCGGTTTCTTTTCGCACTCTTGAACAAATTTATGTAAGATATGGTATTATCATAAATCTAACTGCAAGCGATTAACAAAGTTTAATTGAAGTTCCTTATCGCTTATTTAATCGCGAGAATTTAACTAATTACATATTTGTGTATTTATTAAAAAATATAATTCTCAAGCGTGTAGAAAAATAGTGATTTATTATGAAAGTTTTCTCTAAGATGTTTATTGTAAGTCATACTCGCAAAAGATCCACGTTATAGGTTAACTTTTTTTTAATAACTGCCCACCCAAACAATGGGAACTAATTAAAACCAAATTAATCGTAAAAAAGCGAAATCACGTCAAATTGAGTGTAAAATTTCAAGAAGAAAAACAATGGGCCACCGACGATAACGGGCCGCGACTTAAATTAAATCGGTGCCGTTTCGACAAACCCTTCACTTTGGAAACATACGGGAGAGTTATTGATAACATTTTAGTTTCATTAGTTTATAAGATACTACTTACATAAAATACCGTTTCTTTTTACTTATCAGAAAAAAAATTACGTCCCTCGTGGCGCAGTGGAACAGAGTCTGACTGTGAATGCGATTGGTTATAGGCTCGATCCCCACTCGGAGGAATTATTATAATTAAATTTCTCGGATCTGGTAACTAAGACAAAACACGGCGTTTAGTTTCGCCTATCAATACACACTAGGCTATTCTGACTACCCTGCTATGCGGGAAAAACTAAAAAAGTAACTTAAAAACTTAAACTTAAAGTTTGAGCTTAACTCAATTTATATGTCGCAATAATTAGATAAATCAAATTTAACACAATAATTACTACAATTCTATGAACTAAATAAATAAGCATGTGATATTGATATTTTTTACATTTCGCATCTATGTATTGTAGTTATAAATCCCTTTTCATTTTCCGTTTATTTAATCAAAACTTGATAAAGCTATCATTTATTGCATTAATTGGGCAGAAATATATGTCAGCTGGCTAAGCGCGACAGTTGAGCTGCTGAGTTCTGGTTTCACAAGATGCAGCGTTAAACACCGCGCATTAAATATATATTTTTTAAATCTAATTTGCCTAAAATGGAAAACAGTGAACATATGAATCTTTATAATCTCTCTTTATTACAAAACTTCATTAATAAATCGCAGTAGTATCGGTGGCAAAAGACTTCCGTATACACTCAACCCCAGAGGGTTAACTCTAAACTTGAGCCGAGGTATGAATATTTACGAAAGCATTAATTATTTTTTAACTTTCTTGAGCTTAAGAGGATTTTCTTAGCGGAAAGTACTGAATGACTGTATTTATTTTTAGTTTGAAACTTTTCAGCATCGTCGATATATTTTTTATGATTTTGCGGAAAAGTTAGAAATTAATGACGTCGGGTTCACATCAACCAGTTAATTTCAACAAAAAGTGTTTGAATTTTTTATTTCCCTACTTTTTATGTACACACTGTCTATTGTTCTATAGATTTTATCGTGAAAGTGTAATATTGCAAACAGTTTTTTTTGTTTAGCATTTTATATCAAGTACTACAGAAAATGAGGTTCTTCTTAGGTAATATGCCTTGTTTGTATATTGCACGAATATACTTATAAAGTAAAAACAAAATATTTCGAAAAACTATTGAAACGTATTATTCTAGAAAAAACATACTACACTTAAAAAAAATCACTTCTTATTCTTTACTTTAAACATTTTTTTTTGTAAATAAATATATTCATATCTTTTCTGCAACTGAAACAATTGAATACACAAATATAAGTTGTTATAAAGCGTATAAGAATTTCGACGTAGCTGGATGTAGAACGCATAGTTTAGCGGTCAGAGTGCTTGAACGGTTTTCAAAAGGTTCAAATCCCGCTGCGTTCAAATTTTTATACGTTTTCTAAATATGTATTTTTGAATACACAAATCCAATATTAGAACTAATATTGTAAAGCTCAATATTCTTTAACCTAAATCTAGATTCGTACCGAAGTACTATGCGATACACACCCACGGTTAACCACTAAACACAAACTGACCTAACAGCGCAATTTTTTTTAGCTTCTATCTTTATCCCGTGTGATATAACAGGATGAGAAATCTAGTGCCCTGACACTATGACATTGACGTTTTTCTACTCCGCTCCGATCACCTCCAAACACTATAACTTAATTTTAAAACACCGTACACGTGTAGCACTTCGTAGCACGCTACGAGATAAAATTTAATTTGCCTCACTTAATGAGAAAGCACGACAAATAAGTAATAACGTGAAAAAGGAATAACGTGGCGAGTTTGATAGTACATTCAAATCTACAAACATTAACTGTACCAGCGCAGGTCTCGGGATGATGTGGTAAGGTTATAGTGGATACGCCTTTGTTTTGTTCATAAAAGTGTATTTATGCGCAAAAAAATATTTATTTCAAGCTATTTGAACAATTTACTGTTGTGAATAAATTAAACTATATTATTTGAACTATAAATTTGTGTTTTTGACGCTACATTA
Organism: Podotricha telesiphe; assembly: GCA_038994665.1. Taxonomy (NCBI): domain Eukaryota; kingdom Metazoa; phylum Arthropoda; class Insecta; order Lepidoptera; family Nymphalidae; genus Podotricha; species Podotricha telesiphe. The sequence continues at coordinate 87,052 of JAOYRR010000150.1, forward strand.
ATTATAAAACAAAAATGTTATATGCAATTATATAATACAAATCTCTTGTGAAAGACGGATGTAATTTAGGACATTTTACAATATTTTTTTTTGTTTAAAAATTTTGTTGAATTTTGTTTGCAAATTAATTTTGTAATTAAATAAAGTACAAAGAGATCGATATAAAATAGATCATAAATAATACTATTTCGTTTTCTATACAACTTAACCTTGAACTTAAATTGACACACACGATATTTTACCTATACTCATTGTGTATATTGCCCTTATGGGATCTAAGCTTCTTCCCACTAATCTCTGAAATAAGGTCATTTTACATTATTTCAATCAGACATTATCGTGCATTTACAAAGGGCCTGACTATTGTTGTGGACTTAAAGTCCAACTCGAATTCCTCGGTCTGATTTGAGAAAAGGCAGTGAGATTGGCGTTAGATTTTGTTGCACAGTATGTAATATCTATAGAACTACCAGAACGTGAAGTGAAAAAACCTTATAGCTATATAAAAACCTTATAGCTATAGAAAAACCCTTATATGTATATAAAGAAATTATAGCTAAACTCTTTGCTGACTTTCCAAAAATGTTCATCAACAGCCAGAATCATCCACACAAACCTTTGCGCCAACAAAATCTCATCTCATTTGTTTTTTTTATCCAGCGGCCGTAATCGAAAGTATAAATATAAACATAGCTTAACTGCGCTATGCCTGGCAATAAGAATAAACTTACTCCTTGGTTAACCTGTTATGAAATATCAAAGTTCCATTCAACTCTCCCCTTGGGCAGTGTATATTAGCGCTCTAATCAGAAGAAATTGCAAATATCTTCATTTACACAGTGTACACAGTTATTAGATTATAAATTGAAATGTTATCTCGGATTTAATGTGTAAATAGTTTTTTTTCAGCTTCACGCTTTTTCTCGCATGGCAGAGTAGTTGGAGAGAATCTAGTGTCAGGACACTCCTCTCTCTACTTTTAAACAATGGCGTGTTGATTGGCAGAACTCAACGCCTTTTCACTGTGGATTTATTCATAGTAACCTTGGGCAGTATTAACCCTTTAATGCGTAAGTACGCGTTGCCTTAGCAACGCGTATGTCACTTTATAGAGACGTATATTTCAAACATATAGTACTGTCTCTTATATTTATTTTTATGTATTTATTTAATGTATTTTTAACGCATTATTTCAAAAAAATATTACAATTTTGCACTCTTTCTCTATTTAAACGATAACTTTGTAAATATTCATTATTGACTCATACATAATTGTCCGCGTAGTTATTGTAAAAAGTGGTGCAGAGTTTTCTTAGCCTTCACATATTAAATGACGATATGAAAACAACAATTTTTAAAAGTTTTTTTTTAATTCTGTTTAGACAAAATTAAACATAAATAAGAATCTTTAACTCAAAAATATTTCAACATAGCCGTACGAGTGTATCTCTCGAATAATCGTTCAACCCTCGCATACTGTAACCGATTCGATAGTCGAAATGCAATCGCAATAAACAAAACACGTCGCGTGTTTCAACGTGTCACGATATCGTAATTCCTAGGTCAGGCCTAGGAAAGGTACTACAGCTAGTATATTTCCGTCAGCTTTACATATAAAATAAACAAAGCTAAATGTGATGTATGGTATATACATTTTTATATGTATATATTTAATTATATTATAATCTTGGATGCCGTAATCAGCATGATTGCTACAAACTTAAATTTAATTTTGACAACTATTTACTGTTATGACAACAATATTTTTAAGTTTCTAGATTAATAAAGCGTGGTGTTGGACTTCACTAATATAGACGTCATAAATGAGAAAATATAAGAATACATTTTTCTCAGATTTTCCCTGTCTATCATGTATATGGTAAAGCTTTATGGTAAAAATCTGTGAAACTAACTAATACAACTCACACTACATTTCACACTAAAAGATAACCCATCGACAAGCTTATGCAGTATAAACTAGTTTAACGTCAAAAAAAAATACATTTGTTATATTATTAAGTATTTATTAAATATTTACCATTTGCTAATCTTATATGTGAAAAGCATGATGGAATAATGATTTCGGCTCAAAATTAATTAAACTTACATTAACCAAATTGAATACCAACAGACAATACGCGTGAAAAACCGAACACCTAAAACGAATCGCCTCCAAAATGGCGAATTATGACGATAATACAAAATACAACAGGCTCGAAGGACCATCAATAAAACTATCAGCAATAACCGATACACAATCGCAATAAACTAAACGCACACGTATACGTACACGTGTCTCTGTCTGTATGTAAGTGTGCATGTGTGTGTGTGTGTGTGTGACGATACGCGTCTGTCACGTGATCACGTGATATCGTAAACTAGCCTTAAACAGCTTTGCTGGTCCAATAACGATACTGACTGATTGGTGAGTTGAGTTCTGCGTGTTATTTTATGGGGGTTTTGGGATAATTATGGTTTTATTGCTTTGTTGAATAATGTCGGAAGACAATTTTATTTTAACGATTTCAGGTGTTTTACTTCTCCTCGTTTATAAATACTTTAGATAACATGTCTTGTATATAGCCTATAATCATCGTTTAGTGATGTCAAATTAAAATTACACTTACAATCACAATTCATTTTAAAGAAAATATTTAAGCAAAATTTGGAACGCATTTTTCACATGATTCACGCTAAAGTAGAAGCATTTCTTTCTATAATATTATTTTATTAGGCTTATAATAGGATAATTTTATGTATGCATCGTTAGAAAGCAATACAATTGTATATATACATATAACGTCAGTAGGTATAAATATTTTAGGTATAAGCATTACACATTTTTAACGGAGTCTCTTGTCATTACATTCTCTCTGATTAACCCGCTATGCGGGAAAAAGCGTGGACTTCGCCAGTTCTATAAAAAAACTTAATTCCCACAAAATGATATAACAATTTTCGAAACAATCTAAACTATTAATTTAGTTTTAGTCAAATTAAATTTAAATGGAGGCTTACAAATAGTTCACTAATACAAACCATAATAATTATTACCAGCAATAATTACTGAATGTTTATTTGTCAATTACAATATATCCCTTGAACAGTATTTGTGGATTTTCCAATATAATGTAATTATTTAATGTCCAACTGGTGCAGTGGCAAAAGGATTTGCTTATTGGGTCGAGGGTCGTAAGTTCATTTTGAACGCTTCGTTATCTCTCTCTCCTGGTGCTTGCATGTCGCAGGGACAGAATACCCTCTTCCCTCACCCTACCATAGTCGCTGTCAAAACCAAAGGGTTCAACAGTATTAGCCCTCGATTTGAAAAACAATAAAAAATATTTATTTCTCGTACAATTTCGTTGCAATGTCTCATTTTACATTACAAATATATTGAAACAAAAGATAAATTATATTAATTAAATTGCATTATTTACAAGTTTTCATTAACACAATACCACTTACTCTCAGATTTGCTTGAGAATTTGCACTTGTGTCCGAATCCATTGTAACTACTTGTTTTTTCAGACAATGAAATTATTTGTAGCATTTTAGAATAATATTCCAAGTGTGTACTTGGAAAATTAAACGTATAAAAATTTGAACGCAGCCGGATTTTAAGAAGCAGACAGAGATGCTAACAATAAATTGTTTAAGGTATAAGAATTTCGATGTAGCCGGATGTAGAACGCGTGGCTTAGCGATCAGAGCGCAGCGGGATTCGAACCCGCGCCTTTTCGAAACCGTCCGTCTGTCAGTCTTGATTGTTTCACAAATTCCCAAGTTTGTGAATAACACTTTAAAAAATGTTAGAAATATATATTTTTAATATTCACTTTATATTCTAGTTGATATGTTTAGCTTCACTCTTATAGCAACGTAATCAAAGAGAACCTATAGATATAAAAACTGTAGTGCTTATCGCACACTTAGGAAATTGAAAAAGATATATTTAGAAAACGTATAAAAATTTGAACGCAGCGGGTTTTCTAAATATGTCAGTATCTAATAGAGTATATCCAAATTATATATATCAAAAGTAATAATCTTTCCAAAGCTTATTCTTACTATGGTTTTAAGTTCAACAAAATGGTTGTAAACGGAACCACTTGACAACTGTCAAAAACAAAAAAAAATATCGAGGATAAATGAATGCCATAGTAATAGAAAATCACTAATATAAAAATGAACAGACTGTAACACATACATATATAATAAATAATATTGTATGTCGCGCTGTTGCTCGTTAAATTAAATAAGTGAGTCGTTATGTTTAGCTAATTACGGTAAATGGACAGACAAATCGGATAAACATTGTTATATATGAGTTTTACGAGTGCACTGCCTCCCGACCGCGGGTGTACGCGATAATGGGCGCCACTTGGCTTGGCTGGTGACAATATTTTATACAAATTCGTCATTTTTAAATAATAATTATGAATGTGTAGCTATTTTCTGTCTGTACATGGAAGATATATGAATATTAAATATAATTGGGGGCATTTATTAGTGTATTAAAACACAATTATTTTTTTTTTTTTCTGTTTATTTGTTTGTCTGAGCGGTGTTCGCTATGCTTAGAAACGGCTAAACTAATTCAAATGCAGTTTTGACTATTATATTTTCGTAATACTCTCTTAACATTTAGTGTTCATTTTATTTAAATCGGTTCATAAATAATAAAATTACAACAATTTAAATAAAAAATTGAAGCAAAGTTTGTGATATAAGTGAGGACGCGGGCGGATGCAGAAATGAAATAGTTTACGCAGTCGTGTAGTTTACGCAGGTGAAGCCGCGAACGTCGCTAGTCGTAAATACATTTAATGACCAAAAACATTTTGTAATTGTTTTGTTATATATTTGTTGTGTGATATAGATTCTTTGTTTCATATAAGAACAATTTATGTTCGAAATTTAATTTATTGTAAGAAAATTATGCGAACAATGGAGCATGAAATTTGGTGTCGTTAAAGTTTATATGGAAAACAAATGACAGTTTTTTATGCACTTTTATATAAAATAACACATACGTTGCTATGACAACGCGTATTTCATGCGACATCGAGTTTTATAGTACTTTCATAAACATTTCAACGCTTGACTCTATTCATCAAGAAATGTCTAAGAGGAAAAGTTTTGTGGAGAACCTAATTTTCTGGATATTTTTGTTAAATATAATATAATTAAAATTAAACAAACAATTATTTCTGTATAATGAGAGCAGTAGGATTTATTCCTCACACCGAAATATTACAGATAGATCATGAAATTGTAGAAATATTAAAAGAACACTAGTTTTTTACAAAAAAAAACTGTTTTCTACAACTAATCTGTAAAAGTACTAGTATAAGTTTAAAATACCATAGAATCGCTCAAAATTTTACTTGGCTAGTTTTATGACAATATCAGTCAAATAGAAGCGAAATTTTTTCATTAAATTTACTACAAATGTTAAATTCTCGTGTAAAAGTAATTTGATCAGGTGCCTAGATTCTGAAAATATTTTATCAACGTACCTTAAAACATTAACTGCACTAAAAAAGACATATTATGAAAACGTATAAAAATTTGAACGCAGCGGGAATTTTTTTTATAAAACTTTTATACGTTTTCTAAATATGTATTTTTCAATGAATTTCCTTAGTGTGCGAATAACACTTTTAAAAAAACACATATTAACTGCACTCATTTGCTACAAAAACAATCCACTGTCTTTCTTAGATTAACGGAAGATCTTCTAAAAATGAGGAGAAGAGTTACTACATAACAAAAACGAAATTATATATATAATTATTTCTCGTCAATAACAGTAATAGTAATAAGAATAATAAAATAAAACCAGACGTTACATTAAAACGAAATACTCGAATTCAATTATTATTCACTTTAAATATAAAATCCAAGAGAATTTATCGAATACATTGTCAATAAAAACTTTAATGAGGTTAGTATTTTATGCCCAAAAATAAAATGGCTACTGTATCGCATTATAAACCAACCAATGTAAAGTGTACGTGTAATTATCGTAAAACGTCACATGTTTATGTATTTTTAATTCCGCCGTATATAACCGAGTGTGGTGATAAAATGGCGTACAGCAGTATGGCGGCGATTCGGAAATCGTTGGACAGTAAAGTAGTTTTAATGTGATGGCTTTAGTATAGCGTTGCTATTTTGTGAATGTATTTTCAACTTTTATTTTGGGAATAGATAAAAGAATTGTACAATAATTTCTTGTTTTTCTTGCGGTTTTTAATGCAATGCCCACTTTTCTGTTTGGCTTCGTGTAAATATTCGATTTGAATTGTTACATTTTTTTTATATTTTCATGTATTTATATTTAATATTTTATGATTCGGAAGTAATAGTATAAAGCTTTCTATTTAAAATATACAATTACGATTTTTGGAACATATTATAATATAATAAAACATGTCTTGTAAATATCCTTGAAAATATTACCAAAAATTTTAGTAGCATAAAGCTTTTTAAGTGTAGGGTAGCCAGAGAGAGCCTAGAGTCAAGCAGTTTGTCTTAGGTACCAGAGTTCTTCCGAGTGGGAATCGACCCACAACCAATCGTTTATCGCCCCACTGCGCCACGGTGGCATTAACTAACAATGTAGAAACTATATTCTTGAAAAGAATAAAGCCTTATCACTATTTATTTCATGACATACGCGACAAACATTCAACCAGTCACTGTTTACCTAAAGTTAAATATCGAAAGCAATACGTAAAAGTTAATCTTCGAACGTCCCCGGGCGGGACAGATTTTGAAAAAACACCTGACTGACAACCGTCGAGATAGCGACTCTGTTTATGTATAAGCTATACCCAACTCTTTATTGCGAGGCAATAAAGTTGAATTTCACCCGATTTAAAGATAATTAACTTTGTTCACATCTTTGCATAGTAAAAACTCTTAAACCGAAGGAATACGTTTGAAATTTCAATTTTTATTCTACACTGTATTTTGTCATGGGATTGTATGACGGTTTTTCGTTTAATACAACTTTATACCTTATTCACATAGTATTAGAGTTGAAAATGCAATAGATCGTTTCTGTATACAAAATCTGAAATATTTTGCTATGGACACGGTGTCAAACGAACAGTGTTACTTTATGATAGAATCATCTGACAGTTTTTGACATATGCAAAATATTCGAAGGTATTATATACAGCTGTATAATACCTTCGAAATACTTAAGGGACCTAGTTTTTTATAGGTAAATTTGATTGCAGCTTCATGTTTTTTCTTGCATAGTGCAGTCCTAGTGTCGATACACTCCGTTCTCCACTCTGCACTTGAAATCGGAACATTGTGTGTTAAGCGGCGAAACTCTACCCCGCGCTTTATCATATAAGAGCTAAGTATGAGTTAACTTTTATCACTTAATTAATACGATCACGTTCTACGGAGATTACGGCTCTAATTCTAAGCGCAATTAATTGTGGGTTCGATTCTCAATCGGAGGAACTTTCATTCATTTCTCCCCTCAACACGCAATAGAGTCTTGACATTAGATTACCCTGGGGAAGGAACTTAAAACTTAAACTTAAAAAATAATATGGCGACTATCATCTTTAGCAAAATAGTTTTTTTTCATCTTGTGGCTAACGTTGTTGACCCTTTGGTGTTGACAGCGACACCGGTGAGGTGAGGGAAGAGTACTCAATCCCAGCGAATTGCAAGCATTACAGCTGCTTGAGAGAGTGTCGGCCGCAAGTACGCCCCTGATGGATTTGAACCTTGAATTGCGTCCATGGAGCGAGCGGGTACAACAAAACAGACAAATATATACAATATATACATAATGTATTTAAAAAATAATACAAATAATTAGAGAATAATATTTTATACTATACTATACAAGTTATACTAATTACAATACGCTTATACTCATTTAGTACTAATTAATAGAAAAACACGATACAATACACCGACCCGTCTCTGCTCGTTTATTCTAATTCCAGATAATTATCGTTACAGTTGAATCGCACGCAGTTTTAATTCGCAATGCAGCGGCTAACGACCGGAACTATGGCTTTTTGATAATGTCATTAATATGGCTTTCATGTTATTGCAGGTAGATGGACGGACAAATCGATATATGTATATATAATTGTAATTCAAATTAATATATTGTTGGATTTAGTATGGAAATTTATTATTATGTAGGGAAAAACAGGGAATAAACTATTAATTCAACGTTTTTATGTTAGTGCTTATTTTATTTTTTTTCTTTAACATTAAATGCAACAGGATTTGTTTTAACTAAATATTTAGTAAATTAATTCTCTCTTGCTAAACGATTGTTCGTAGAAATAATGTTTGAGTAGCAGAAATTTGTAAAAATTTCTCTACAGAGATGCTGACAACATCAATAAGTTGTAATAAGCGTGTAATAATTTTCACGTAGCCAGATGTAGAACGTATGGATTAGCGGTCAGAGCGATTGGGCAGCATCCAAGAGGCGCCGGTTCGAATCGTGATGCTTTTAAAATATTTTCCATATTTTTTTTATTTACTTGCGTTTTACGAATTATACAAAGAAAGAAGAAAGATTAAGAAAGCCTGCGCTTAAATTAAATTACTATATATACTATATTAATAATAAAATTAAAATACCACGAAATAAAATAATATAATATAATCTTCTAATAGATAAATAAGGTCGATTTCCAATTGTGAAAAACCTGTATACATAGCTTGGCCGACTTAGCACACAATATCTTGAAATTGGATGGGAAGCAAAGAGCTGAGTTTAGTTAAGCTATTAACTGCCCACCCTGTATACTACACAAAACTTTTTACTCCGGTCACCACTTCCCGCCTCGAGATATCGCGTGTTGAGTGGCTAAACTCAACGCCGCGCTTTATCTTAGTTACCAGAACGGAGAAATGAAAATATAATCACCCACGAGTAGGAATAGAACCCCCCAACCAATCGCATTCACGGTGAGACGCTACCCCACTGCGCCTCGATAGTGTCAAATGACTCAAAGTAAATTTGTCCTTTTTTGTATTTAACATTCAATATTGTGTTTCCTTTTACATACAACTCTATCCCTTTTTCCCTCCATGATAGAGTCTGTCAAAACTTTCTTACATAATATAATTTTAAATAAAAAAATTCTAACTTCTAACAAGCCGTTAATTTCACTTGCAGTTTTGTGTTTTGTCCTTTTTTGTATTTGACATTTCATATTGTGTTTCCTTTTATGTAAAAGATAGATAATAGACAGAGTTCTATGTACAACTCTATCCCTTTTCCCCTTCATGATAGAGTCAATCAAAATTTTCTTACATAATACAATTTTAAAGAAAAAATTCTAACTTCTAACAAGCCGTAAATTTCACTTGCAGTTTTGTGTTCTGTTGAAACACACAAAACTCACAAGGCCGGTTTGTCGGGCGATTGTCAAACGATATCGGCGCAATAAACAGTGCAGCGTCGCAATACGGACGGTTGTCCACACGCGCTGCACTGTAACTCGACCCGTGCGGTTTAAATTGGAATTACATTGAGCTGGATAATATCGTATATTTTTTTTAGCTTACTCCCTGCGTATCCTATCCTTTTAAATGCGGACATTTAAAAGGATAGGATGAATAGAGTTAGTGTCAAATCACTTAACTTTTCACTCACTTTAGAAACGTGATTTGCGAGATAATTGAAGGTTTTAATAAAAATTAAAATAAATTATTATATTACTTTAAATAAACTGAAAACTATGGAAGAAGTGACTTACCACCCACCCTTAAGTATGATAGACATGCTTGAATCAAAAAAAAAGATTTAACTAACATAATTTCACAACTACTGCCGCTGAAAATGAAAAAAAAAGTAATATATTTTTAATTAACCGTTACTTCCTCTAATAAGTTATACATAACAATGGTTATACGGAACAATAAGAGCCAAATTACACCAAATTTTGGTAAAAATGTTCCCTCTCTTAGTTTAAGGCATTGTCTTCACTTTCCTTATATAATATGTATATTTAAAACTGGAATATTTTTCTTTTGCTTTGGCAAAAAAGCCTCGTGTAGTTTTCAAATACCTTGAGCTTCAAGTTTTTCTTTTTTACTCCTACATACCAAAGTGGGCGGAGAAAACCTAGAGATACTATAATCTGTTACCAGCTTTCGGCTCAAATTTGAGACTGCGTGTCGATTCAACTCCGCGTTCTTTCTTTCCAGAGTGGCTGTTACATTGCTATTTTGGTTAATTATCTAATCAACAAATTTAGGATAAGTGAAGCCGCCATGGCCCTTTATTGAGATTATTATTAGTCAATACTTAAGTATTCAAATTGTCCCTAAAAAAACCATATTTGAATATCAAAAAGCAAAATTTAATACTTGGGATTCTTTTCGAAAATACATCTCTTATTTTCTGAGAAAATTTACTGTAGGAAAATGTATTGAAGAAGACACCATCAGCCCGGAAAGCAGTTCTGTCGAGTACGGCTGGCGAAAAGAGTTGTTTTTTTATTATAAGTTTATAGCATTGATTAGCTTACCGCAGGTGCATCAACAGCATTTAATTCCTTTCTCCGCATACCAGAACCTACATTGAAGACACTTCGTTCTCTAATTTTCGTCCGAATTCAAGAGCTTGCGTTTTGATTATTATTCTTTGACTTAAAATTGTTCAAGTATCAGATTTCAAACTATACACAGAACTATAATACATATCATACCTTAGCCAACAACACCGCTTCTGTTATTTTCACGAATTTTCATAAAACAACGTCATACATATGAAGTAACAATACATAAAACCTAGTTTATTTTAAAAAGACGGTTATTTCAGTCACCTGTAAAGTTCGTGAAAACGACACGAGCGGTATTATTTGCTAAGGGACGATATGTATGAAATGAACCAAAAATGATTTATTAATTCGATTTAAAACAACTCTATAGAATCCCTGCAAAACCGGCCAATTAAAACAAGGCAAGTCGACGTCGGCCATCTTAAATCTGGCCTCTATTGGCAATATCTAGCGCACCTATTGCACGCGTGTACATCGGATTTAGCACCCACTGTACACGCCTAAACTGCAGCTTGCGGAGCTTTGTGCTACATTCGTTGAATACATTAAAAATATTATAATATCTATGCATGTGTAGGTATGATAAAGCGCGGCGTAAAGTTCCGCCACTCAATATGAAACAAATTCGGGCGGAAAGTGGATTGGCATGGTATTAAGTTTAAGCTTTAAGTTAAGCTGTAAAAGATATATGTTGTGTGATTATTGACGAAATTTCTATTATTAGATCAAGCAGAAATGAAATTTTTTTTAGGCTATCAATTTCTGCATATTAATATATAATTTTTGGTTCAGATAAATTTTAATATTAATAGTGTTAAATATTGAATACGCTGTACCCGCAGTAGGTCTTATCAATGAATGTAAAAAAAGAAAAGTATCAAATCAAATTTAAAGGATTATTTAAGTCTACTTCACGCTTTTAGACTACCAGGATAAGTAAGAGAACTATGGTCATGGCACTGCATTCTCCACTTTTAATCCGAATTCAATATATTGGGTATTGAGTGGCGGAACTCAACACTTAATAGAGCATTGAAGTTAAAATTATTTAAATATAATAATTCCTAGATTTTTATACGTTTCCTAAAAATGTTTTCCAATGTCCTTTAAAAAAGGTTAAATTGTAATGATTCCGCATTAACTGGATATCGAACCAACAGCCACGTTCACCCACAACCAATCGCGTTTGCAGTCAGATGCTGTCACTGCGCCGCGATGGTCTCCAGCCTTCTAGGACAGTCAATAATCGAATCCACGATATCATCCAACTATCAATATGCTGGTTCCACACAAATTTTAGACGCATCACCGACCCAATATAGGGGAAATTCGACAAGCTATACTGCGGCCTTATAATAAATGGCCATTATAAAATAGAAGGTTAAATTAGAATTTGCTCGTGATTATTTATCATAGTAGAGAATGGTAATGACTCTACTAAATATGATTTAGGATAATCATGAATGGGACGTAGCGTGTGATTCATGTTGCAGGCTAAGTAATTATGTTTTTGCCGATATTAAATTAAAAAAAAAAAAACAATAAATAAAGTTTTTGTAATTAGGATTTGTTTTTCTACTTCATAAGGTAGGCAAAGAGTACAATTGTCAAGTGTGTGAATACACTTCGCTCTTTACTCTCCGCTATTGCGTGTTGGAGCTCAACGCCGAGCTTTGTCTTACCGCAACGGAAAAATTATAATAATTTTAAATATAATTAATCATTTGATTCGTATTATATCCCCCGACTGGAAATCGAATTCGTAATCGTGTACAGTCTCTGACGTCTGACGCTTCTGACGCGGTCACTGCGCCACGATGGTGATTTTTTTATTCAAACAAATTCATTCGGAGAATTTCCTTCTATTTTTAATACAGATTGTTATAAAAATAAAAAAAATTAGAATATTTTTATACATATATCGTAGTTTTATAAAATATCATTTTTTAGATTTGAACTCGCGTCTCTTGTTTACCATTCAAACGCTCTGATCGCTACCATGCATTCTACATCCAGCTACGTCGAAATTAACTTACATATATATTAATTAATGCGTGAAAAAATAACTGCCGATACCTCTTTGCTGAACTAATGCACAAAACTAATATTTTTCGACAACACAACACACGTCACGTTATTTGACGTGACGTGAATTTGACAAGAAGCTGACGTGTATTCGTTAACTAGTAGGTCCAATAGTATAAGATAGATAGATAGATAAAATTCTTTATTACAAAGTTACATAAACGTATAAAACAAAAGCAACATACAAAAGCTATCTTATAACTATTAGTGTTCAAATGTATAAAATAATTCAATTCAATATATTTTATGACTACTTTTTACCAGTAAAAAAACTTACAATTGAGAATTAATCAAATAATAGAGTCCTAATGACCAAATCAAATCCTAAAAACTCATCAAACCAAGCAAATCAACGAAACTATGACAATTTGGCCGCCAATTAACTGGCCAAACTGCATACGGTACTAAACTGTAAATAAATCGCATCGTATCGCCGCGATACGATGCTATGAAAGCTTTATACATTACGTTCATTTTGAATATGAACGGCTTTGTCACCGGAATTTGAGATTTGATCTTATTTTATGGGAAATGGGCTAATAGACAATATGCGGGAGGCAATGATATGTATATTATTGGTATGATAATTCGTATATGAGTTTTGAACTTCGATTTTGTGGTTTTACACATCTTTATGTTGGCAGAATTGATGAATTTGAAGTTTCATAGAACAATTTGCAACTTAAAAAAGATGAATAATACGTTAATAGTTACTAAAGAGTTCAAAATGTATCTGTATAGTAATTTTGTTGTGTAATTTGAATAGTTTGCTGGACGGTTGCGGAGAACGGAGTGTCAAACTCTCTTTGTATTTTATTCCCTCTAACGCACTTTAACCTTTCGTTCAAAGTAACAATTTTCAAGGCTTTAAATTTATATTTATTTCTATTAAATTTCATAGAATAAAACTCACATAGCTTCCACGAGATAAGCACACACATTACTACTAATCAAAACCAATACTTATCAGCTCACGGAACTTAACTCCACCATTAGTCTACAGATTCCGAATATATTATTGTACAATACATACCACAATATATGTTTAATAATATTAGAACTTACACTTTTAAAGCGAAATTTTACACCAAACACAACTAAAAACCTAATTTAGCATCCCCATTAAGCCCTAGCGTATATAACTTACGCTATCACAATCTACGGCTAAGCCATAAAACTAGACCGATCAAAAATTGGCGTACAGAGAGGCATAAATCAAACGTGAACAACAAAACAACTGATTATATTCGCAACGGGCCGATAATAGCCGCGCGCGGTAATGAGCGACCGTATAGCATTATTTTGATTTAATGACGTGAAATAACAATCAATACATCGGACGGTGGGTTTTGGTGGAATTACGTCAAGTCTGATAGTAGATTTGAATGTTTTTTACATCTTCACGCTTTTTCACGCATAGCAGGGCACACACTAGCCTGTAGTGTCGTGACACTTCGATCTCCATTTAACCCCAAATTAAGACACTCCGTGTTGAGTGGTGACCCATTGCTATGTGTTACTGGAGCGGAGAAATTATATTTTTAATATATGTACCTTCATTTTTTTTACTTTGTATTATGATTGGCTGACAGATGACAAGTTGACTGACAGTTTTTGAATATATTTCTTTCTTAAATGTAAATGCATTACAGTTGAGGTGATTAGCGCATGCAAAGATGGAGATAACATATGGCGATAACACTAGCGACCAGCTCACGACTTCGACTTTGTAAACTATATGACTATAACTATTTAGTTCTTTATAACTATTTACTTAAATCACAAACTTTACCAAAATACAACAGTCAAAACTGCATTTAAATCGGCTTATCCTGTAATTAGCGTGCACGAACGCATAGAAAAACAGAAAAAATAATTATTTTGGGTTCTATTACATGCCCCCAATAATTTTTTTCTTATATATCTTCCATGTACAGACAGCGACCAGTGACTTTGTTATTTTATATATATATAGCTTATTTTAACCGTTTACAAAAGAACAATTAAATAAAAACAATTGAAAAGTTTTCATTTTCCCACAACATATCTCTCAAACATAACATAACACAAACATTTAATAACACAAAATTACCATTAAATCACATTAAGTTAAAAAAAACACACACACAAATATATCATTACACATGTGGGGGGTGGGGATAAAGCAAAATAAATCACACAAAAAGAAATTGTACACAATAAACTAGGGTAAACTTATGCTCTTTCATAAACATCCAAACCTAGTGCCTTAATCTTATTATTTATAGCTGAGTGTAAAGCGTCCGTGGCAATTAAACGCATGCACTGCCGGCCGTGTATCATATACTGTAATCCGAGGGACAGAATGATAATAACAAAAAACAATAAAAGTAACGAAGTACGCCGCGAACTCGGCTTGGATCGCAGCGCTTAACGAACGACGTGGAGACTGCCTTGTTTTGTATTATTGTCACACTATTTTTAAGGCTTTAAATCCTACATATCTGGATCAGAGGGAATCTAGTGTTCAGACACTCCGTTCTCACCCTACAGCTAGATATCGTAATATTGCGTGTTGAGCGGCACTTAAGCTGCGCGTCTTAAGTACCAGAGCGGAGTTATGGAAATTAAATATAATCACTCCCCCGAGCGGCATTCGATCCCACAACCAATCGCGTTCCCAGACCAATACTGTTTTACTGCGGCACGTTGGCCTCAAATATATAAAACATATTGTTATACTTAAACATATTTTACATATGAAATAAGGATTAATTTTCCAGTTTTTGGGTACCTAATGAAAGTTAAGGAAATGAGAAAAATTGCGAATTAAATAATAGATAACTTTGAAATTGACCGGATTAATCGCTTATATTATTGGTCGGAAACACATTTTAGGAAATCGGATATTTTGAATACTAGTCCGTGGTCAGAGGTAGACTGAGGAATGTATTCGTCTCTCAGTTTCGATTCGTCAGATATATCATTACTTCCGGTTATCGATCTGATAAGACTAAGTGCGGTGTTGAGTTCCGCCTCCCAACAAGCAATGTCTCTAAATTGGTCAGAAAAAGTGGAACAGCATATAACATTGTGGTTGCATTTACTTCTCTAATTGGTTGTACGCTGTTTTTTTTTAATAATAAAAAATAAACTTTAAAATTAAAAGCTATTGTGTATATGTCATATAAGTTTATCAGAAAAACCCTAATAACTTTGATCCACCCTTACGTTTCATGTTTCGGACAACAAAAGTGCACAGTATCTCCGAAAATGCATAAATTGTTAGAGGGGGAGCTTTTTCGTAAAAGACACATGGAGATGAAGTTGTAGTTAAAAAATATTAATATAAAATTTTAATGATAAATTTTCTATATTTTCTTATCATACTACACTTTTATATAAGATTAGTTATCGATTGTTTTTATTAACAACTCATTAAGTTCAATTCACATTAAGTTAGCAAAATATCATTTTTTATCAGCCAACTCTGACATAACAATAAAACAATGCCATGTAATAATAATTAAATGTATATTAAAAAAAAAAGAAATTAAATTAATTTTACCAAAAAAAAGACAAACAGCTATCGACTCCACAATTCTGTTCGTATGAAATCCAAGTTCACGCTCACTCTTAATATGGGACAAAACTGTTCGAGAAACAACAGTTTTTATACATTTTATGTTCTGTGACGCTATAACTCAGACCGATGACAAGACGCCCTGAGCCCATGATATACTTCCAACCCCCCAAAGTAACCCCCCACCCCCAAAAATACTGGAACTTGCCTTATTTATATAAGGCAGTTATTTTTATTTATACTTCTGTTTTATTGGTTTATTGCGTTACGGATTGTTGATCTCGTTCTAGGTTTCTTAAAGAGGAACTGATGATATATTCCTTTCTTGGACTATTTTGTTACTAGCTTAAGTTGCTCCTTTTGTGTTAAGTTAGATGTGCTTGCTTAAAACGAATACGATTTCTTAGTTAATTTTCAATATCTGTTGATTGGTTGAATAGGAATTTGGCTTTTGTATTATACATAAGTAAATCTAACTAAATCAAAAGAAATTTAGACTTAGTCACCATTAAAATATCATCGATAAATTAAAGATGTAAATGTTGATATTTTAATAAGATTTTAAAAATATTATACAAAATTTCCAAAATATATGTAAGTCAAATTTTAATCAATCCAAAGACTTAAGCTGTATTAAGTCCTCAATAAAGCTCACTTCTCACTTAGACAAGCACGCCTGTCGAATGTCACTCATTCATAGACCGCACAGTCACAGTCATTGTGAATATATATAAGATTTTAAAAAAAATATTATCCCCAATAATATATGAGTTTTGAACTTCAAAAACACGAATCTACTGTAAACGAATGAATTTCAAATTGAAAACCTAGAGAAAATTTGTACAGAAGCGAAAATTAAAGGTCTTACTGTAAAAGAATGTACACTATCTACTATTTAAGTCAAAGCCAAATATTTTTATTCAAAATAAGAAGTTACATGCTTCATTTTTTTAATATCGAACAATTTATCACCGGTTCACTAAAATTTGTCTCAGATGCCTCAGTCCTGAGAAGAACCGGCGCAAGAAACTCAGCGGGCCTTCCATTTTTTTTTAATGCAATAGCTTACTGACATTATTAGTGACAACGATACCTTTGACTGACTGGAACGAGCATTTTATTCCCAAGGCGTGTCATCATTTATAAAATTTTTAATTAGGTAATAACCATTAACACACAAACGTCTTTGCACGACTTTTTTAAATTGTGATATAGACCATTTACAAAAAACATTCATCGGCCATCATGGCGCAGTGGTACAGCATCTGACTGTAAACGCGATTAGTTTTGGGTTCAATTTCCACTTATTATTTTCGTGTCTTCCTCTGGTTTGACAATGTCTCATATTCGGGCGGTAAGTGATGAACGGAGTGTCTTGACACTAATTTCTCCCTGCCTATCACGCAATACGGAAAAATATATATATATTATAATACATGTCTTGTAGTAAAAATTGACATAATTATATTCAAATTTCATACATTTGAATCAATTTTAAATCACAAGCCCCTACATCACACTCCTAATAAGCTCCATACAATTGAACATAACAATCACAACAACGTGTTTAGTTAAAACAAATTTATGATAGTATTTATTGGTCGTTACAATGAAATACTGATTTAATTACACGACTACCTACGCTAAAGCAAGCGTTATATATCGCTTCATTCTATACTTAGAACAATAAGCATTATCGTTATTTTGTATGATTTTAAAATTATCTATTTTATATCATTTTACAATTATCTGCGCCATAGTGGAGCAGTGTGAAGGGGGTATGTTTATAACCGTCCACCACCACCAATCGGGTGGAGTATTTAAAATATTTTCATTTCACCGCTGGTCATCTAGTTCCGCCACTCAACACACAATGTCTCGGATTCGGGCGGAAAGTGGAGAACAGAGTGTCTTGACACTAGGTGCTATGCGGGAAAAAGTGTGTAAAAAAGAAATTACAATTATCTTTAATTATTTTGAACCGAGTATATGTTGTGGGTTGAATATTACATATAGGAATGCTAATATTTGGAATATTATATTATTTTTGATCAAATAAAGACACAAAATGCGGTTGAAAAGAGTATAGTGATTTATTTAACAACGTGACTTAAATCCAAACTTTACTAGAACAAAAATATTTATTACAAAACGAATAACAAAATAAAATTTGTTTATTTGCCTACCATTATAAAATTCTATGAATTTATTATTGTATTCTTTAATCACTTCAGCTTAATGTATAATTAAAGTTAAAAAATACAAACAAACAAGTGATTAACTTTATTTCTAATAACTTTAATCGATTGAGCTGCAACAATAGTCTATTTAGTGATGAGAAATACACTATATGGATTACGTTTTCTAAATTGACATCTTCAGAAGATAGAAAGAGATAGATGTAATGCATATATAACAACACAGTGGCAAGTCGGAAACAGTTCAAACCACACTATCGGTGAAGACAGTGCAAAAATGACTGCAATCATGGATATCGATGAAATTCTATCAGAGAACGAGCATTGGAGGAAGTTGGAAGAAGAATGGGGAATACCGATAGACTTGGACGTCGATACTGAAGATGACACACCCAAAATGAAACACGTTTTTAGTTCTTTAAATTTGAAAGCAACTACTTTTGACTCGTCATTCCTTTTTAAAAAAGTAAAAAGAAAGATTGGACGGCAGCTGTCAAAGAAGTCAACAAATTCAGCCTTGGAGTACAATGACTTTATCAGACCCCTACGAGAAGATCCAAGTAAGGAATCATCAAACCAATTTTATTTTGTCAACGGCCAGATAACTTCAGCTGCTTCTATAGAAGACATATGTGATAAAATAGACGATATATTTAAATCTATCGAGCAACTCTGCACGAGTACTATTAAGAAGAAAGTTCCAGAAGTTGTGCAATGCAGTATATCAGCAACAGACCTTTCGTTTGACGATACGAGAGAAGTCACCGGTTACAGTGAAATAGAAAGGCATATAGATGAAGCTTTTGAACAATTTAATGTGTCCGAAATCGAAGGTACCTTGGACTCGGTGACAAATTTGGTTAGAAAGTTTAGTAACGCTTTAAACAAATCAGCAAATGGTTGTAGTCCAAGAAGGAGCAAAGAGTGTTGTGAGAAATTTAGAGATTTAGCTGATTTTTGGAAAAATCGTGCTTTTGAGTATAGTCAGTAAATGAAATGTTGGTAGGTATTATAAGATTTTTATAATAATTTATTATTTTTTATTTTAATAATGTAAGTAATGTACATTTTGTTTTATTGTATTTACATTAAGTACTAGTTTATTTGAGTAATAAATTCATTTGAAATTATTAAATAAAATATTGAAAATTATAATCTGTTTTACTTTAACAAATCTTGTTTATGTTCTATGCATTCAATAATGAATAAGCATTAATTAATCACTGTTCTAATTTAACTTTTCTACGAGCTCACTTGAAAAAATATTGTGCAATTTTTTAAAAAGTCCAAAGTTTTCAAGTTCAGAAATATTACTTGTCTATATAAAAACAGCATACCTTGATTACCTCTTGTAAATGATTATATACAAAATTATATTTTAAGAGTTTATTTATTGACACATCTACCACATTTATAGAAAAGATAAACAAAAAGTTAGTGAAAAGGTATTTGTTACTGTTACTTTTTAAAATATATTAATATAGCTGATTGTAAAAACTGTATCTTGTTTAACTAGACTGCAGAAATGAATGTATTAAAAACAAATATAAATATTATCCAAAAAAATCACTTACAATTCGATATACAGTCAACCTCCTCCTCCTCCTGTCCTGTGTTATTTAAATCACGCTTAGCCATCATGTCTTAGTAGAACAGCATCTGATTACGTAAATACGAATGGTTCTGGGTTCGATTCCCATTCGAGGGTATGATTACCTTTCCGGATAAGAAACATCCGGAAAGCGGAGAATGGGAGAACGGTGGCACCAGGTTCTCTCTATAAGCCCTGCTAACTGGAAACAGTATCAAGCCTAAATATTACACTACAATATTAAGAAAATTCACAAATAAATTTGAAAACTTAAGATATGTAACATAGAATCCCAATCCAAATATCAATAACACTTAAATATTTGCTGGTTCAGCATAAACAAGACAAATTCACCTATTACTTAATTACCTGAACACAACTAATAGAAATTCATGGTTCATTAGGCAAAGCGCGGTACGTTCGTCCGCAGTGCAAGTTGCGCGCTAAATCATGGGCAGTGCCTGTGGACCTATGTCTTGGAATATACTGTTGGGCATTTGTGATGGGATGGCAGCGTTTAGGGTGATGGTTAAAATTACTGTAATTAACGAGGGAAATGGGTTCGATATTGAATTATAGTAAATTTTTCTGTTGTTGTTTGTTGCGTAAAGTTATAGTTATAGTAAAGTTATGAAATCGGCAAAGAGAATTAAGTGTTAAATTAAGTCTGGTCTGCGTAAAATGCATTTCCCAGCGTGGGTATCGCTGTGCTTCATATAATTAGATAGAAATAATAAAATATTTTTTAAAAATACTTAAAATTTATTATGAATTGAGTTAAAATTATAAATTTTCTGCCTAGTGTTAAATTGATTTCCAAATGTAACAACTACAAAAAAAATATATAAAGACTTTGTATTTGTTACAGTTATTTTCTCCAAACATATAAAGAAATTAAGGAAAAAAAAAAGGAAATAATACAACAACGAACAAACAAATAACATAAACATTATTAAAATTATTTTCACATTATTAGGCTTTTATATATGCTACGAAATTTTTGTAGGATCTGTGCATATGTTCAAGTAAAACGAATGACCAGAAGAGTTGAAAATAGCGTTGCGTGAGAATAGAAGTCCACACGACCGCGTCGAAACCCAATACACGCCCGTATGTTTTCAATAACCCGCGCACTGACCGTAAGCAGAAACTTATTCCTCTTGCTGTGAGAGTTGGGCAGTTTGTCAATTTATGAGGCCGGCACAATAGTACGAGTGAAGGCAAATCTAGTTAATTTAGTTACGTTACGGGATAAGAACAAAACATTTCACTTTACCCGTATATCTTATTACCTTAGAATAAACATTGTGATAGATGATTGAAATCGTTTTCATTTAGATTGCACATTTGCTATGTAATATTTCTGTTATGTTTTGTTGTGAATTTTCAAGGTTATTTGGGATTTTCTTTCAGTCTAATTCATTAAGCTCGTATTTAAATAGTTATTTATTCATAAAAATAATTAATTATACGTATATTAAGACATATTTAGAAAACGTATAAAAAATTTTATACGTTTTCTAAATATGTATTTTTCAATTTCCTAAAGGTGCGATTAACACTTTAAAAAATGTTAGAAAATTTTACATATATTTTTTTAATTAGGTTACATTATTTATTTGTCTGTAATAAATTATACCAACAAATTGATTGTTGCTATTGTTTAATTCTAGAAAGAGAGAAACAAGTTTAAAAGAGACAGTTACACAGCTTTTACTCATTTACCTTGCGTAAGAAAATTTATTACTAGAATTAAGTAATACAAAAACTTATAAAAGTTAATCAGTATATTAGTATTAAGCTCAAAGGCAGAAATAGTTATGAAATACCAGAAAGCCATTTGAAATATTGTCATACTTCATACCAATTGTAAAAAAAACACACCCACTAAAGCAAAATTAATTTATCACTATTCCAAAACCAATAACAATACAATAATTATTCAATTTGTGAAAATCTGAAATGTAACCAGTCCTAAAAGCAAAATTCTATCAACTCATGCTAACAAACGGTTTCGGTATGAACCTAGTGTTTAAGTGTTTAATTAGGTGCCTAAATTGTGGTTGCGGACAGCGACTGCTCTGAACAAGTTATAACAGGTCCGTGAGTGATGGAATCATCTAAATTGAAATAATTCCGCCTATTTCATTCAGGGCTTATTTCACGCCAACAATTCGGGGTAGTATGAGATGTTTTCATAATAATAACACTTTATTAATATAATTGCTTACATTTAAATTATATGTGCAATGGCGGCCTTATTACTAGAAGCAATCTCTTTCAGGCAAACAATAACTTAACTTGTGGTAAACCACAAGAGAATGCAAATGCAAACATGCATATACACATACAAACATTTTAGTGACAAGTCACTTTCTTCTACTTTACAAAACATGAATATTCTATTCACTTTACCTACCAATTCTTTCCAAGTAACTGATGATGGTGTATTTTATTGATATCTACGATTATAAGTTTATTTAATAATTGTAACAGCTTAATATTGAGCTTTATGCTTATATTTTTAATAAACAAATACTAGCTAAAAGCCATTATAATGAAAGCCACCGGGGGCTAATATCTCAGTAAAATTAACAAAATATACAGAACGGAATGATGTTCATATTTCATTTACCTATTCTCACTTAGTAATAAACTGTCCAAACTGGAAGTCTTTTGCAAAAGTTTTCTTAAAAAAAATACACACAGTGTCGCTCCATTAGTGACGTCCGCCCGCGGGCCCGCTCTCAATCAATTTGGGCGAAATCACCCACTGAAGTGTTTTTTAATTAATTTTATGAGTGAGCAGCGCTAGGAGAAGGAAAATAGGAAGTGGAACAATGGCTCGTTTTTCTTGTTTTGTTTAAAGTTCTAAAACGTATATTCTAGCCGAATGTCTCCAATCTTTTTCCAGCATAGCGGTGTAGTCAGAGAGAATGTAGTGCTGGAACACTCCGTTCTCCACTTTCCGCCTGTTTTCGAGACATTGAGTGTTGACTGATGAAACTAAACCCCGCACTTTGTCGTGTTCACAAAACCGAAGAAATGAAAATAAATAAATTATTATCATTCCATTCAATGGAAATCGAACCTTAAACCAACCAGGCACTGTCCCACAATAGCGTCTAATAATACGTTATGAATTTACAGAAAAAAAATTGTAATTGATAGTAATTTTAGTTTCTGTGAACTGGTTTGAAAAACATTATAATTTAATCTACTATTAATTAATTAAGCAATGGTGTTATTTTTTTTTATTATCAAGTAATCAATTTATCGTTAGAATATTTTAAGCATACTTCTAAGTTTTTTAAGCCATTTTCTTATATTCAAAAATATAAGTATTTAACAAACACTATAAAATCTTAAAAATATATTTCTCATGTAGTGTGTTTTAATGTTATAATAAATGTTTTGTCAAGCTTATTAAATAGTACAATCATCTCTTGTTATAAAGCTGCAACACCTATATTTAATTCAAACAAGTTTAAATTCAATAATTTCAATCCTTTTGCATCTCCATAGCTTTTCTGTTCTTGACATCGTCCACGCACTAATTCAATATAGCCGACGTAAGCCATTTGCGTTCGCGCTTGACGCATCGCCCGTAAAAAAATCAATTACGATTTTTTGATAGCGGTCACCAGGTAAATGAATGTGGAGATGCCATTCTAGGTAAAATTAGTTAGATTGGCTAAATATTAATTACTACACTCAAGGATGTCTGTTAGATTTTAATTGAGATTAAAACAGTAAATGTACTTATTATGTGAGAAATGTGTGTGTGTGTCTTCTCTTTGTGTTTTTTTTTATTTTTATTAGTTGATCTTTGTTTTTTTTTGTTATTATACATCATTTTTTTAAAATATATATTTAATGGCATAATAGAACGCAGTATTAGATTATATATTTTTAATCTCAGAGTACTAAGTGAATTTATTAACTTATTATCAGGGACTTATAAATATAATTAGATAAATATTTAATTTTAAAATTCAATTCAACCATAATTTTTCACTTTAAAAATATAATATAACATTAAAACGTCCAAATATAAAACCTTTTGAAAAAATACAAAATAAAAAATATATATATATAGAAAAGCCGTCTCCACGCCAAGCACCAATGTCTATACTGGACATTTTTATAAGCGGCATTTCACACGACGCAAATTGACGTCACAATCTGGAGTTAATGCGATGTGAACACGGCTTTATGTGACACGTGGCCAGGTGATGACAAAGTGCTCACCTTGATTGGTGTAAAAAAATGGCAATACTTTATCATTTTCTTGATTAAATGTGTGTTTATTCGGCTTTGTTTTTCATTATGTCACTATGACAAATTAGGAAAAAGGCGGCTGTTTAGAAAAGTGTAATATAGTATTCAAATGCCGTAAGTATATTGAATATAATTGAATTAATTTTTATCTATATACTGCATGGTGGTCAGATGAATGGATACTTTTTTTTTTTTTGTGACGCTGGGAAATGCCTTTGCGCAGACCGCCCGTGTGCAGGCCCTTGCGGAAACGGACGGTGCTGTGGGACTCACCGGCAAGTATAACTTATACTACACACTAAAACCCAACGGAAACCCTCTCCACCCCGGCGAGACGTTGCAGGAACGCTCGCGCATACTACTACAACGCCTCGGTGGACGGCCCACCTATTGCGGGCCACCGTCGCCTTTAGGGTGCTCCGGGGTTTCTTCCAGAACACCCGCAGCCTCGATGACTTGCAGGAGAATCAAATCGAATACCTACACGAAGCCAAACAAAAAAGTCGGCATTGCATTAAAAACCGCAAGAATACGTAAAAGTTATTTGAATTAATTTTTATCTATATACTGCGGTGTGGTCAGATTAATGGACACTTAGCTCAATACTAGATAGAACTCAACGTCGCGGTTATAATCATTTCCCCTAGCAGGAATCGATCCCGCAACCATCTAATAATTACCTAACTTCATTTTCTATTCTCGAGACATGCAAATATTGAGTATTGGGTGGCGAATCTCACGCAACGCGCAATTGACTAAACGCATAGATCTTATATTCAATTTAAAATAAGTTGATGAAAAGTTGAAGTCACAAGAGTACGTTAAAGTCGGTTTTCTTTTTTCTTAAAATTTTTGTGTATCATATAATATGCCAATAAATATAATAAATAAATAAAAAATATATATAGTTTGGTTAAATATTTATAATTTTCAGCCTATTAAAGTAAATATTTCTAGTAAATTTCAATTTTCATTTAAATTTCGATTTAACAGTTCCAACTTTTATACTAAAATTGAACTTGCAACCTCAGTCTTTCACTATCAACGAAACAACTATCCATTTCACATATGGGACACAAACTTCCCCTGCCATAATTCAAATGATGGTCCAACTTGATGCGGTTAGTAAATCATCACGACTACGTACATTAGACGCAGGTGTCATTAATGCGCACACGCAATATAATACCAACTTGCCAATAATTATAGTATGTCTGTCTTGTTATATAAGACATATATGTGATATATATGTAGAAAGGATTAAAAGTAGTTTTGTCTCGCATTATGTAAATTGTAGAATATATTTATATCTAATTATAAGATAGATTTTCGTACTTTTGAGCTCAACATCTTAAAGTATCGTTGTGATAATTAGATAGCATGTATATTGAACATTTATTTTAAAAAACGTATAAAAATTTGAACGCGGCGAAAGTCGAAGCCGCGCCTGACCGCTAATCCATGCGTTCTACATTCGGTTACATCGAAATTTCTGTTACCCAAAGACTAATTATTTTACTTTGCTAAATATTTGCAACATTTTTGAAGTATTATTCACGCACTTAGGAATATAAAAATCATTTTTAGGAAACGTTTAAAAATTGAATGTATATTATATATGTTGATTGTATTGTAGATTCTTTATATTAAATAGCAAACACCTTTTTTTATCTATTAATATAAAACTCTTACTTTACTGATTGAATGGATGTAGAAAGATGAAATAAGATTTCTAAAAATTATACATTACGCAAATGAAGGTGCTTACAAATTGTGTTAAGTTTATAAAAAAAAAACTTTAAATAATGACAAAATAATTAAAAAATTTTTATGTAGAATAAGGGCAGAAAGCTAATATTTTGTATATAACTATATATATATATTTATATATAATATAAATACGAACACTATGTTCAATACACATTTTTGTGTAAGTCACATACACGTCATTAGCAAGGCAAAAATTATTTTACGAGTCAATAGGTCTACAAGTGGAAAACAAACAAAATAAAATAAAAACAAGCATCCCACTGCTATTCTCTCAAGTGATTATATTTATTTAGTTACGAACATGTCTTCTTAATGAATCGCTTTGGTCAAAGAACGACGCTGAATTGTGACACGCCACACATCCATTCGACTCGAGCAGCGGGAAACAGGTTATATTTCCACTAGATTCTAGGCTAAAAAGAACTACAGTGTAAAAACCAAAGAATAACGTATTAAGATAAGTACTTACAAAGAAAAGATTAATAAGACCCCCCCCCCCCCCATTAGCAGAACGAACCAGCAACAATCAGGCACTCAATCGGCCTGCGTCCTCGCTACCCACAAATTACATCCGTTGACGTTGCTTACCGGGCATCACCTGAACTCGATCGACTTGGATCAGGATGGACTGGAAGAGCTATGTAGCTTCTAACGTAAATTCACTTATGCATAGTTTTTATTTATATAATAAAAATGTTACTGATAGCTGTCTGTACACGGAAGATATATGAGAAAAAATTGTATTGGGGCAATTTATCAATGTAATGGAACCCAAAACATTCTTTTTTAAGTTTTTTTTCTTTTCGTCTGTGCGCTTGAGCAAATTAATCTCTAAAAGGGCTTTACAGATTTATATTCAGTTTTGATTATTGTATTTTGATACACTTACCTTGACATTTTGTGTTTATTGTATTCCAATCGGTTCATAAACAAAAAAGTTATAACAGCTTAATTTATTTACAAAACAACTATGTTATTAAGCTGGCTGAAACTTTAATCAATTTCCAGATATTGTCTGTAAATGATAATTATTTTCATTATTCGACTAAAGTATAATTGCCAAGTGGGTGGTAGAAAAAACGAAATAGTTTAGTCGTGAAGTTTTAGCATGCAAAGCCTGGAGCGGATAGCTAGCAATACCAAATTTTATGTCGACATGGTGGGAAAGTTAGAATATTATTTCGATTTATATAATATAAATTCATACTTTCACATTGCTAGAATGTTAGTTATATAATGTTTAGCGAAATAAATCTATCTACGCTATAAAGAAACAATGTGGTATGATAAAAAAACAGTAATGAATAAGAATATATTATTTTTTTAAAATTTTTATCCGTTCAACATAAATGTTGAAGCTAATGTACACTATTTGTTCTTCATTTATTGCTTACATATAAATTTCAGGATAAATAAATATCTTAGCTACACAGTTTCTATTTAAACCTAAAATACTTGTCATTTCGCGGAAAATACTACTCGTGAGAAATTATATATTTTTAGCTTGGTCACATATTTACCATATTTCCGACAGCATTTGAACACCAGCAGGTCAATGGACTTGCAATATATAAACTAATATATATTGCAAGAATAATATATATTTCCTATATTATATTACTAGATAAAGGCCATTGTCGCGTAGCGATGTTATCTTAATTCATCATGGGTTCGATTTCCACTCAGAGGAATGATTATATTTAAAAAGCGTTTTGCTAACTAAGGGCGTTGAGTTCCGCCACTTAACACGCAATGTCTGAATTTCCGGCGGAAAACGGAGAACGGGATTAGAGAACGGAGGCTGGACACTATATATCCAGGCCATCCTTGCCATGATTTTTCTTTTAAAAATGAAAATGACGCTACATAGTAATTAATACATCCGTTTCTATAATCAAATTTTTCAGAATATCTCAAACTTCTAAAAGCCACATCCAGGCTGACTTAGAGAAGAACCTATCAATTTATGCTGACAATAAAGCGATGTGAACATAGCCGCGAATTAGACGAGACTGTTAGAGATATGGGCCACATGTGTCACTTTGGAACCAATGTTGGTACTATAGTATTATGTTAGCCAACGTTGGTCATTCTGCCAAAACATTATATTGTTTTAAGGATTTCGAGGATCGTCATAAAAAATTTTGAAAATTTTGTAGTATTTTAATTTTCCAGCAGTTTCACATTTTTAACAAGGATAGGCTGAGAGAACCTAGTGTTGAGTCACTCCATCCTCCAATTTCAATTCAATGTTTTGAATTTGAAACATTGTGTGTTGAGCGGCGGAAGTTATCGCTGCTATTTGTGATATTAGAGTGGAGACCAACCCACGACCATCGTCTACTCTCATATGTTACCCACTGCACCATTGCACTTTCCGTAATATTTATCGTATTGCTGAAACTCGTGTTGATTTTTTCTTGTAATATATGAATGCCAGTTAAGGGGATGATGGCGCATTGTGACAGCATTTGACTGTATACACGATGGTTGTGAGTTCGATTTCCACTTGGGACAATGATTATATTATTTTATTTCTGGATAATATTCTGGTGACAAGACAAAGCGCGGCGTTGAATTCGACTAAACACGCGTGTGTGCAGTGAAGCGGAGAACGGAGATACTTTACACTAGGTTCTTTCTGCCATGTGAAGAAAGAAAAGTGAAATGCGTGAAGCTTAAAAGTTGCCCGATGAAGAGAAGAGCTTCCCTCATACAAGATTTGATTTTCGCCTAGAATAGTTCCGTTACCTCCATCCAAATTAGCACTATCACGTGCATTGGAAACTTCAGATATGGATAGGTATACATAAATTGGGAAGTCCGATTCAACGACCAATATCTAGTATACAGTAAGTACATAGCAGCAGTTGGTACTAAATAACACACGTTTTAATTTATTATGAAACTTACATACAAGATGCACTTGTGGGGACCAAGTTTCGATACAGCGAGACTATAAATTGATAAGGGCTGGCGGACGGTTGATATATTGGTATTAGATGGTAATACTTGGTACTGTTCAATAGACAATTTGAGTGCAAGTTGCACTTGGAAATTAATTTTGTAATTTGTTACCAGACACTTGAGTTTTAAAACTTAAATAGATTCTCTATGTTTTATTTCATTTACTATTATATTGTTTATTGCTTATTTAGTTATTTACATGTATATGACGCGATATTGTGGTGACGAGATAACTGATAAATATACTAATATCTATGTATTACAACATACATACACAAATTGATTCACTAACATCCATATGTATTAACAAAAAAAAACAGAAAAATTAGATGGTTACAAACACACCTGTTTCTCGTTAAGCATGGTATGGCGTTAAGTTTAGCTACTAACCACAAGATGTCTGTAAATATATAACATTTTTTAAAGTGTTATTCGCACACTAAGGAAATTGAAAAAGAAATATTTAGAAAACGTATAAAAATTTGAACGCAGCGGGATTTGAAACCGCGCCTCTTGAAAACCGTTCAAGCGCTCTGACCGCTAAGTCACGCGTTTTACATCCAGCTACGTTTAAATTCTTATACGCTTATTACAACTTATATTTGTTGTTAGCATCTCAGTAGAGAGATTTTTACAAATTTCTGCTACCCAAAGATTATTCTACGAACAATCGTTTGGCAAGAGAGGATGCTATTTATAGTGTTATTCGCGGACTAAGGAAATTGAAAAAGACATTTATACGTTTTCTAAATATGTGTTTGTCTGTAAATAGTCGAAAATTTAACAAAGAAATCAGTTACAACTAGATTCCTTTTGCCCTTGAAAAATACAGGAAAAACTAATTTGAAAGAATATGAAACAATATAAAACTTAAAAAGAAACACTAAAGCATAATATATAATATTTAAAAACATTACCTAATACATATATATATATATATATATGTATAGTCATTATAAATATAGCATGATATCGCACGGTATCGCGCGGTATCGCATCGTACGATGCACCTGGGAGTGAATTAGCGCTGACATGTTTATGTTCGCTGCGGCGTTATTACGCCACTTTTCATAGTAATTAGCTTGAAATGCTATATAAGCTTGTAGGTGTAGATTGTAATGAAGGCGTACTGTGCTTGTGGGTGCGTTCTTGAATGAACGTGGCCGTGTTATCAAATTTTGTTTGGGGTAAATTAGATTTTCATAGAATTTTACACTTTTTTTTTATTCTTCATATTTGGTGGGTTGTACATAAATATGTCATCTGACATTTTGTAACGGTGGTAATTTTGTTGTTAACGATCAATATTAATTATATACAATTGCATTGTCTTTAGAACTGAAGGTGTAATAAAAATTTCGACTCAACAGGTCACTGAGAAGTCAAATTTAACTCACATTATTATAACATGGCTAATTAATAATAAGAGTTAAAATTGCTTTAATAGTAATTTTTATTAAGTACGACTTACATATATATAGCCATTATGGTGCAATACAGGATTTATAATTGATTTCTCGTAAAGACCTATATTAGACCATATATAATTATAAAGTATAAGAAATGATTCTTCTTACTATAAGGAAACGTTGCCTTTAATAAGTGGCTGTGGAATAACGTCTGACTGTAAAAGAGATTGGTAGTGGGTTCTATCTCTACTAGGGAAAATATGTATTTAAAAAAAAAATCTTTCGCTCTGGTATTGAGAGAAGCTTATAATGCAATACAAAGTAAATTATTTCAATAGTAAATATATATAATATTTAGGAGTACATATATCGCACACTTGCTTTCAAACTTCAAATCCATTCAATTAGCCAGTCACCTTAAACAAATTTCGCCTCAAATTAATCTAACGCCCAACACTAACAGAGTGGGATGACCATTCTTCATTATACAAAGGAACTGCCCTTTTGTCTAGCGGCCGTTCATTTGTGATTCACTACACTTACTGGGACTTGCTGGCTTATTCTAGTACATTTGATAAAATTAAGCTAAATATTATTATTATTAATTATTGTATGTACAATGGCTAGTACATGAGTATCAATACTAAATAATTAAAGGTAAAAAAATATGTCTGTACATTGAATATATTTACAAGAAAGTAATTTCGTGGGATGAAATACATTAATAGAATATGAATCTATGATTTCTTAAAACTTTGTCTGGCTGTTTGGACGCGCACATCTTCGTTGGTACTGGATTGATTTAAATAAAACAATTATTGTTGTATAGCTTTTAGCCCTGAGCAGGACTTAGGGAATAATTGATTTCTCGTAAAGAATCATATTAGACCATCAATAATTTTAAACGAAAAAAAAGCTTGCAAAAGAAATAAAAAAGCAGCGTGATAGGCATTTTCCAATGAAATGCATAATAGCTAAAGATATGTAAAATATAATGAATAAAAAGTATAAGAAATAAGTAAATGCCGCATTAGTAATCCAACATAAAAAAATGAATATTGTAGCCATCGCAGCGCAATGGAATAACGTCTGACTGGAAACGCGATGCTTGTGGGTTTGATTTCCTTGATGATTACATTTATATTGTTTTTAATTTTCGCCTCCGGAAAGAAAATGGGTGTTGAGTTTCAGTTTTCGAATTTGGGAGGAAAGCGGACAACAGGTGTTAAATGCAAGTAGTATGTCATGGAGTCATAAAGTCTACGCAAATGGATGAACGTCTATGAACATTTACAGCATCAGACCAAGCAATAATGAGTCGCCGGCTGTAAAAAAAATTGTTGATTTGCCCCTTGAAGAGTCCAATATCATAACTATGAGGGAATACGTCTGGTGGTAGTCACCGTCACACGAGGAGTAACGATACCCAACGTCATGCTTTATTCAAGTAGAATGGAAAATATATTTTTTTTTTTTTCTTCTAAATATACAATCATCACAGAAATACAACGATGGTTTCTAAAAATTTAAATGATTCATTTAAAATTTTATAAAACAAAAGAACATTATATTTCTTTTAAAAATAGACACTTATGTGATACAAATCATTAAAGAGTAAATCTTAAATCTGTTCCAGAATACACCCGCTGTCGCTCCAACCCTGTCAACGAATCCACAATACAAGCTGACTCGGTGTCAACCAGCAACAATGAAATGATTAATGTATGGCCGAGATTCGATTTGTAAGAGTGTCCTGCATTATTAATTAACACATTATATTGTATTTCGGTGTATTTATGTGTATGGAGCAGAAATGGTTTTTCTATCGGTTGTGATATCGTTTCCAAATTTAATTGAAATACATTTGTAGTTTATTTTTTATCTACACTCGTTTTTTTAACCGATTTCAAAAAAAGGAGGTTGTCAATACGACAGTATATTTCTTTTATGAGTGTTACAGCATAACTTAGTACCGGTTGAATCAATTTCGATATTTATTTTTTAGATAGCTAATGATTTTTATGTGGCCAGGTTGAAATTTGATTACGATCTGATGAATAGTTTTGAGTTAATATAAATATTTATTACATTCAGCAGAAGACCTAATGTTAAAACACTCCGTTCTCCATTTTCCACCCAATTTCCGAATGGTGTGTGTTAAGTGACAGAGAGATAATCTAAGTTATTCAAATTTTAGAAAAAGAGTGGGGACCAAACCCACATTTATTGCATGACCAAACATTTGCCCACTGCGCTACGATGGGATGTAATTATGCCGTAAATCTTGTATGTTATATTGTTATACAGCTAAAATCAAAAGCTACAAATATTAAAAAAGACATATTTAGAAAACGTATAAAAATTTGAACGCAGCGGGATTTGAACCGGCGCCTCTTAAAAACCGTTGCTTACAACAAATATAAGAATTTCGACGCAGCTGGATGTAGAACGCATGGCTTAGCGGTCAGAGCGCTTGAACGGTTTTTAAGAGGCGCCGGTTCAAATCCCGCTGCGTTCAAATTTTTATACGTTTTCTAAATATGTCTTTTTCAATTTCCTAAGTGTGCGAATAACACTTTAAAAAAATGTTAAAAAAGCCACAAATATTAGTTAATAAGAAATAATAAAGAATAAAAGAACTTCATGAGCATCTTCTTCTAACTTTCAATATTTAATACTTGACAGATAGTCTCTCCATGTACTTTTTGCCGATTTTTAGTAACATTCAATGAATTAATTAGAAATTAACGCCAAAGAAACTTGCTTTATATATATCAACCAACCATCGCGTGAGGCGTCTAGAGTCTCAAACATTTCCACAAATGTTTTGTTCATTTGTATATTACCAGTACCCTTATTAATATCGAACAATCGAATCAAAGGAAATCTCTTCAATTACACTAAACGGCAATCTCGGCAAGTGACAAAACAAACTTCCCACGCCGGTACCAGCTCAAACCGCCTTAAACTGCTTTAACCGGTGTGAACCGGTTCAACCTAGCTTAGCTCCATTTACATAAAGTTCTAGACTTAGGTTTGTCTTAATTGTTCTGTGTTTATGATATCTTGTAATGTTAATTTATGCTATTAAAAGTTAGTTATAGTAAATTTTTAACAAACCTAAGAAAGCAGTTAAAATGAAATATGTTGATATATAAGATAAAGCCCGGCGTTAAGTTCAGCAACATAATACGTAATACATAATGATTTGATTTCGGGCGATAAGTGCAAGACGAAGTGTTTTAACACTTCAGTTGGCGAAAAGCTTCATTCCATGTTGATAAATCGTGTCTATTTTTTTATCGTCTTATATACTAAATATATTTTAAAATTCATTAATAAAAATTAAATAAAGTGTATTTGTAAAACTATAATAGGAAATTTCCATAAACACAAACAAACCCGTCATCCGTGAAACGTATCGACAACACGAAGACATTTTAAGAAAAAAATTCTACGCCATCTTACGTAATCACGATTGGTAATGTGTTCTATTCCCATGCATCCTACAATCATCATAATTTAATTATTTTAATTTCCTTGTCCTGTATTTAATTAGTTGAGTCCGCTATTCCAAACACACACTGAGAAATGGTAAATGGCAGTGCCTTTAGGTTCTGACATCTATGTATGTATGAATCTGGTAATCTGGTATGAATCTGGTAAAAACATACACAATTAACTAAAATCATATAAAAGAACAGACAAAAAGACATTCTGCTTTATCAGCCTTTAGTAAATCTATTCCAACATTCCTGTATAATACTAGAAATGTATTCAATATTTTACGTAACCAGTTATAAACCAGATACACAAACACACGTGTGCACTGATCCATGGCGGCTAACACCTAACACGCTGCATTAAACATGCTTTGATCTTTACTAGTACATTTAGGACATTTGCGATTCTATGGAGCCACACTGACATTTCGCTAAAAGGGTACAGTAATTGTCATCCTCTTTTATTTTTACCCGGATTTTGTTAACGCCTCGTCGGTTCTAAATATCGTGATAAATTTGTATGTAAAATTTCTAGTCTATCAATCGTCGTTTAATATAACTTGATGTGAATTACTTGTTTATTTTTTTTAACCAATATATAATAGGCGTATTTATGTGGGTTTTGTTTGAGATAATTGTATATTTAAAGTGATGTTAGTGTATGAAAAAAAATATGTAAGTTATTATATTATTAATTTTGAACGTAGCTAAACGAAATTTACACTTCGTATTCTGCTATAAACGTAGATGTGTGCACCGATTATTAAATTTAAAATGAAGCGAAACAACATCAATGTAACATTAAATTCCACACATTGCAAGATTTCCTTCATTGAACCGCCAATTGTTGAAAAGATAAGAAATTTTAAATTAATTTAAACATGATGGAGCCACAATTACATACTTATACAACACAAAGGTATGTCAAATTAGTTGTTGTTCAGTGGCATAACGTGCGTGAACCGCAAACGTAACAGCAGTGCAAAGTTTACGAACTGGATTGCGCCGGATTATACTGGTATCTAGCGGCGTGATCCGGTTGGAACAGGTTAAAACCGGTTAGAAGCAGTTAGGTGAGATCGCGAGGTTTACAATTGGTATTATCGCAGCGCAATTGCGGTAGGCGGGTGTATGAATGCTAGTTACTAGCTTGATGTTAATTTGCGGCTTTCGTTGGTTAGATTTATGAGATGCATTTGTTATTTAAGCTTTGCAGGTGGGTAGTTCTAATTTGTTCAACGTCCATCAATTTATTGCACTATAGTGGTTTCATAAATTATACTTGTTTTCTCGTTAGAACTATCTTCTATAATATTTTTCTTATTTTAAAATGGAATATCTGCAATGTACAGTTACTTGTTATTTTCACGTACTAAATACGTGTGTGCTGAGTGTAGAAAATCAACAGTTCATCTTGTTTACCCGATCGAGTCCAGGGAAAATACATCTCAAATACTGATATTACTCGAAATGTATCTAAACCCATAACCATGACGTTAAATCAGAAACTAGCGTCACTGTATCTCTCGCATAGCCGGATAGACAGAGACAACCTAGTCTCATGACACTCCGTTCTCCACTGTCACTCGAATTCAAGAAATTGCGTGTTGAGTTTATCAAACATTATAAATGAGAAAACCACAAATTACACTTACAATATAAAATTATTACAAAATTAACATTACAATTAAACAACTAAGCACAGATGATATATAAGTGAAGTAAATCATACATAATCCGCATTCATATTGATTCAAATCATCAATTTAGCTCACCGGCTACAGGCAGTCCAACTAAAGCATTCGCTCTTAAATCAATAGGTCTTTGTCCAGGTATCCTAAGTGCCATCGAGGCCTGATTTAATATAATGGCTGTACACATTAGACGATCAATTGGTCATCAATTGTTGGGTTAATTTGCAGTAAATACGCACTAATCCTGAACGTCAAGAGTAGATTCGGTGACGACGTGTTCATATATTGAAGCTTCACGCTAGTCTAATATTGTGTAACGTGTTTAGGTGCCTTTTATGTTTTCTGATTGGAAACTCAAGAGAAAGATAATCCCAGTGTCCGCTTTTTAAGTATAATAGAATATTTTTATTGTAAGTAAAAATATATTAATTATCATATAGAAAAAAACCATTGTGCCGATCAAACTCCTCTCCACTATACAACAGCGACGTTAAATTTGTTTGATATAATTATTTTTTTTTACAGCTTTACTCCATTTTTCCAAATAGCGAAGTTATCAGATAGAATGTAGCGTCAAGACGTGTTGAGTGGCGGAACTCAACGCCACGATTTCAAAATCAATCACTTTTACAGTCAAACGCTGAGCCACTGCGCCACGATTGCTTGTGTCAATATTACGATAGTTTTCATGGCCTCTTTACTTATCTTTTACGTTATTCATTCATATAAAGGTAAGCGCGATACAAGTTATCGTGTCTTTTTTCTATTAGATCCATTTTATTTAATATTATTTTTGTATTGGATCTTTTTTGTAATTAACGCTTGTCAAGACTAAAAAATAAGTGCTTTCAGTTACATTTTTAATTCAAAATGTCCACTAGTAATGAAGAATACACACTTATATTATATTTATATTAAAAAAAAGTTGTATTCGTCCATTAAGTAAGATAAACAGACAAACCGACAAAAAGGTTTTCAAAATCATAGATTTACAATCATATTCTATTCATATGTAGTACTAGCAATCCGCTCGCGGCTTCGCCTGCGTAAACTAGATGACTAAAATATTTGGTTTCGTTCGTCCGCCCGCGTTCTCACATAAAACACATACTTTGCTTAAATTTATAATTGAAATGGTTGTAACTTTCAGATTTGAACCGATTCAAATAAAATAAACACTAATGTAACTAACACATGTTAAAGGAAGTTTATCAAAAAACAATAGTCAAATTGCATTTAAATCAGTTAACCGTTTCTGAGATCAGTGTACGTTGTAGGTTCCGTTACATTAATAAATGCCCCCAATATTTTTTTTTCTCATATATATTACAGACAGAAATCAGTGACATTTCTATTATATGTAAAAACCTGTTATACCAAAGATACTCTATTCAAAATTTAAATTCAATATATTATATTATTTAAATAGAGTCGTGCAAGTTATTTTGGATCCTTAAATATGAACATAAACATCGGAAGCTCGGAAAGCGCTGCCCAGAAGAACCGACGGGAGACTACACAGTTGCTCTTCTCAAATGTTAAAGTTAAATTTTTTAACATTTTTTAAAGTGTTAATCGCACACTTATGGTATTGAAAAAGATATTAAGAAAACGTACAGTAATTTGAACGCGGCAGAATTTGAACCCGCGCCTCTTGAAAACCGATCAAACGCTCTGACCGCTAAGCCATGCGTTCTACATCCAGCTACGTTGAAATTCTTATACGCTTATTACAACTTATATTTGTTGTTAGCATCTCTGTAGAGATATTTTTTACAAATTTCTGCTACACAAAGATTATTCCGTTCAAGCCTCTTGAAAACCGGGTCCAAATCCCGCCGCGTTCAAATTTTTATACGTTTTCTAAAATATGTATTTTTGTTAAAGTTACAATTGTATTATTTAATACAGTGGCAGCTAACCTGCATTCAACTTATAATATACTACACTTCCACACATTTTTCTTCTACAGAGAATCCTTTACCAATACATATTTACGAAACAGTAGCCTAATACCGCTGCTACCTAAAAAAATGGCAACTTGCTTATCAACAGGTATAACCACGGAACTAGAAATGATAAAATGATTGAAACGTCGTGGTTTTAAAAAGTATATTTACGATTCCAAAAATATACGCAATTTAAACCGGTTACAATAATTTCATTTCAAACTCCCTAAACACGCTCTAAACAGAGTAGCAATTAACACGCCAGCCATTTTTCTTCCCACAATTGATTAGTAGTAATGTACCTTACAAATTGCTAGGCTATATCTCACGGCGACAACGGCCTATCAATATGTTCTAAAGCCGAATAGCCAGCGTAAATTGAGACGCTCGATTTACTGGCATTGCGCCTCAAGACGGTACACGTTGTCTGTCACTCTGGATTAACTACTACATGGTCTGGACATTAATTGGGAATATACGGCGTAAGTATAACTTTCTGACTTCAAGTGTGATTGGTTGTGGGTTCGTTCCCTAGTCTGTAGGTACCTAAGGCAAAGCGCGGGGTTGGGTTGGGCGGAATGTGGAAAGTGCTTTGACACTAGGTTCTCTCTGATTAGGGAGCTATTCAGAAAAAAGTTGAATATCTATAACAAAAACAACTGTTATAAGTAAGTTTTTTCCAATGGACAAAGCGCAGCTTTGGTTCTTCATAAGATATAAAGTATGAATACAATTAGTATACAGTAGAAAATAGTTTGAAAAACTCCATAAGTTGTTTCATTCAATTACGCGACGGGGCAGGGCTTCACTGCAATGGGCTAAAATCGGCCCACGTCCCATTTCAGTGATTTCTACTGTAAATTTAATTAAAATGATTTAAAAAAGAATATTCTCTTTATGAAACCATAACTATACAACAGCTTTGCATAGTGGCTTAAAACAATCATCTATTATTTTATATTTTTATAATTGCAAAACATTTTTAGTAACGTATAAAGATTTGAAGCTTTGCTCAGTGGTCAGATCGATTGGACGGTTTCCTAGTGCCATTGCTTCGAATCCCTCTGCATTAAAATATTTGTACATTTTCCAAAAATTTGCATCTATTATTTCGTTCTTTAATCTTATAACCGGCGCGGGTTCGAATCCTGCTGTGTCAAATTTTTGTACATTTTCTAATAATTTGTATTTTCTCAAACACATACGTCACTAACTAACTGACAACTCAGGTACTCGACTTTTACAGTATAAAATTATGTAAACCAAAGTGAAGAAAGCATCGGGACACTGTGTGGCAGTTTTTGACTGTATGTATGTATGTATGTATGGCGTCACGGCTGTGGGCTCAATACTAATTCGGAGTAATAATGTATACATATAATTGATTGCTTTCCATACATGGCAGATATATGAAAAAATATATTATTGCGGGCATTTATCAATGTAATAGAAATCTAAACAGTGATTTTTAATTGTCCTGTTTATCTGTTTGCCTGTGCGTTTGTGCGCTCGTGCACGCTAATGTCAGTAATAGCTTAATCGTTTGAAATGCAGTTACGACTATTGTATATTTTTAAACTTCCTTAAACATCGAGTGCTTATTTCATTTCAATCGGTCGTAAATTAAAAAGAGTTGCAACCATTTAAATTATAAATTTAAGCAAAGTTTGTGATTTAGGGTTGCGGGTTGCTAGTTACATTTACGTCGTAAAATTATTTCCAATGCTTGGCTCAGTTTGAACAAACCGCGGCGTTTAATTCCGCCAGTCAACTACAATGTCTCACAATTGGGCGAAAAATAGAAAACGAATTGAAAATATAATGATTGACACAGTAAACTACGATTCAAATGAGTGTTTGATTAAATGATATTGAAATGTGGCCGGAAGTATTTTTTTTTAAATACAAGCTTTCCTCCGATTACACATATTGTACATCACGCAGTACTCAACTATTTATGCCTCTGAGAATATTTCTATTCTCTTTTAATTTTAAATGCCTAATTTTCATTAAATTATCGGTCAAAGTGAGTACTCATCTTCTCATAATTGAGCGGTTTTCAAGAACGCAGCGGGATATGAACCGTTTTTATACGTTTTCTAAATATGTCTTCCTCAATTTCCTAAGTGTGCGATTAACACTTTAAAACATGTTAAAAAAAAGTACTCATCATATTCAAGAGGCCCAGAACTTATTACCAAGCACATTAATAATTAATTCTAAAACTAAACAGCATGCTATTAAAGCCTATAAATATAAATAAATGTCTTCATCAGCTTCCCGCTTGTTCCAGGCAGGTCATATCAGGGCAGGCATAGAGAACCGAATACGCTTTCCGGCCAAATTCCAGACATGTTGAGTGACGCAATTGAACGTCGTACTTTGTATTACCAGAGACGATAATTTGAATATTATCAATCCTCAGAGTGAAATCGAACGCCCAACCATCGATACAGTCAGTCACTGCCCAGTAGCTCCACGATGGCCTTCAAATAAACATCTAAAACATAAATCTACACCAACTAGAATACATTACCCCAAAGAAAGAAACCTGAAAGCTTTTAACCGTTCAACCTTATATCAGCCGAGTCCCCTCCACCCGTGGTAATAACATAAACATGACGGTACACTATTAAAACTTGGACTCGTTCAGTAAGCCGAAATATTATTCGACTACCTTCCCTCTATCTAGTATCGGAGGCAGGGTTGCCAAGATTTGCATTTTTATATTATTTTATTATACGTTTCTTCGTAACTTTTCTTTACTTAACTGTTTACGTCCAGTTACTTCTGGATTTAAAACCTTATTTGTATTTGTATTGGAATTTAACGTTGTGGTTTAAATTTAGTTTTGTAAGTTGTTAGTTTTCATTCGCGTTCTGTTTGTGTATTTAACGTACGAGTATGTATGTGTAATGTATACATTGGTAATTATTTGTGATAGAAATATAGTCAAAATAATATTATTTTTTCCTTGACTATGATTTTTTAATGATATATTAGAGATTTGAGAGGCTGAACTAAATAGTTTTTATAATTCAAACCGATCGATCCAATTTGTGAATTCACGATCCAATCCAAAGAAATGTATCCTATAGTTTATTTTAAACCGAAATATTTTATAATTTATTGTTAACTTAAGTAATAAATACAACAAAACAGTTATACAAATAAGCAGTGATAGAATCTGACTGGAAACGCGATTGGTTGTGGGTTCGATTTCCACTCGAAGGAATGATTATATATAAATTATTTTGACTAGGTATAAGACCAAGCGCGGCGTTGAGTCTCGCCACTCAACACGCAATGTCTCGAATTCAGGTGGAAAGTGGAGAACGGAGTATCTTGGCATTAGGTTCTGATTGTCTTGCTATGCGAGAGAAAGTGTGATGATGTAATAATATACGAATTGAAAAACATTCTTTACCATACACAATATAATCAAAAATACAATCTCCGAATTTCCGAAAGATTCTAAAATCTGATAGCCCTGTACCGACTAGAGTCCGGTAGA
This sequence comes from Podotricha telesiphe, assembly GCA_038994665.1. Classification (NCBI taxonomy): domain Eukaryota; kingdom Metazoa; phylum Arthropoda; class Insecta; order Lepidoptera; family Nymphalidae; genus Podotricha; species Podotricha telesiphe. The sequence goes on from JAOYRR010000150.1 coordinate 128,146, forward strand.
GTCCGATGCTGTCTCATAAACATGGGCTTGTATCAGCGCGTAATCTGGTGGATTTGTCGATCAGGCAGGCTATCCAGTGGCCAGATTTGTACGGGGCTTTGTCGGCGATGGGAGGCATACGTTTTGCTTTTCTTGTACTCTATTTATTGGTCTGTGCGGCCAGGTGCACTTATTATGTTTATTCCGCTAGTGATTGAGGGTTAAGGGCTTGGATGTAATTTGGTGATGTATTATTGGATTAATAATTCTTATCAACTTTTAAATAAGTCAAGTATTAATTGGTTCATTTAATGCCATTTTTATTATGAAAATATTGCATTTTGACTATTATATAATAATAATAATCAAATTTTATCTTTATGATGGCAGTTTAGTTACCGGTCTGGATCGAAATCGTGATTGCTAAGCTATAATTAATTATATAATTGTTTTGATTTATTTACACCAAAAAATATAGAACTAATTAAATTATTAAGAAAATTACTACTTTCTACATTTTTGTATGAAAATATTTACCTAAATATAATTTATAAATGCACAAAACTAACGCGCAACCGGTCACGGTACCTAATTAAAGAGTGACTGACTATAAGCGCGATGGACGTGGGTTCGATTCCTATGTTGAATAATTGTGTGTGTTAAATTGAATTGTATTGAAATTATTTTAATTTCTGAAGCCATTGAAAATGGAGAATCAAATGCAATATGTGAGCAAGAGCGTAAAACTTAAAAAAAAAATTTCCCCGCGCTTACATAAAAAAGCTGCCGACAGGTCCTACTGTTTCAAAATTGAAAGAATAATTTACACTTAATTGCCTTAACAATGTGTTCTCTCTGATGTGTGAAATTAAAAACCACTAACACATTAATTACGTCACGAAAGCCTTTCTAGTATAAACCTATATACTGTTATTCTACTACAATTCTACAACTGTAATACTACAACAAGAGGTGCCACGTTATCCAATGAATTAGAACTAGTGACGTAAGCAATGTACTTTGTACACAAACTAATACAATATAATACAGAGAACTTAAACGGGTATCATGAACGGACATATCCCCATATCTAAATGCAAATGGCCAATCAACCTGTACCTGGGTTGGTCAGTCAGTCCCTACCGGACATGTTTAAGATATTTTATTTGTTTCAATATAGAAAGGCCTTATCGGTGGATGTAAACTTTCGTAGCGTTCACATTTGGGTATCTAGTGATGGTCTATGTTTATTTTTGTAGCTTCACGCTTTTTTCCGCCAGAGAGAACCTAGTGTTAAGAAATGCGTTCTCCACTTTCCGTCCGAAATTGGGTGTTGAGTGCAGCGATGGAATTAATTGAATCGCTTTTACTTAGGGAACCAGACCTAATAAATGAATATAATTTGACTTTTAAAAATTGATATATATTAATAATGACTTTTTCCTTGTTCATGTTTTTCTTGTGTCTTAGGAACTTAAAAGAGGTGTTTTTTTAAGAAATGCTTATTTTAATGAAAAGTAATAATTTGAGTTTAATTGATACTTATAAATTGTAAGTAGTCAATATGTAAATATGTTACAAAATCAAAACTAGTTTTTGCTGCAAAAGTTTGGCTAACAAAAAAAAGTATATCTTCACGCCTTTTCACGCTTTTTCCCGCACGGCATAGTAGGCACAGAAAACTTAATGTTGCGTGTTGAATGGCGTAACTCAACATCACGCATTTACTTGTCATCAGAGCGGCAAAATGGAAACAATTTAAAAATAATCATTCTTATGAGCGAGATTCGAACATATCTCGTATACAGTGAGGCGCTGTCACACTAGATGGAATAATGGCCTTATTACATCCAGCCCTCCCTAACCCGCAACGCGATAAAAAGCGTGAAGCTGTAAAAAAAAAATTGAAACTTAAAACATTACTAAGTTACTTACCGGAGCTTATAAAACTACCTGTACAGTTTCCACTTTAGCATCCCAGTTTGAACGTGTTGCTATTACATGGTCACAATAAACAAACGGTTGATGGGGGTAGTTTTAAATACTCACGATCTCCGGCCAGAGATAGGACGATGTTACACTCCCCGGCCCACTGAGGGATCAGACTGTAGTTATTTTATTATATTAAACTTTAACATATAAAAATAATAGATTTTCTCCTAAGTGAATGAAGAACACTTTGAAAACTTAAAAATATATCGTTTTATTAATATTATGTATAACGAGGCCGTTGTGGCGCAGTGGAATAGCGTCTGACTGTAAACGCTATTGGTTGTGGGGTTCGATTTCCACTGGAGGAATATTGTATATACATATAATGAAATTAGAAATATTTGCATTTCTCCGCTCTGGTAAATAAGACAAAGCGTGGCATTGAGATCCGCCACCCAACATGCAATGTCTAGATTTCGAGTGGAAAATGGAGAACGAAGTGTCTTGATTCTCGGTTCTCTCTGACTACCCTTTGTTATGCGTAAGGCTAAATAAATAATATTCATGTTTCTTGGAAAAAATTTAGCGATATATCTTTTTTTCATGCCTTTTAAACGATTTGTAACAATACAATAAAACATATATTCATTTAAATCCTGTATTTATAAAAAAAGCGTTTAACATAAATAAACAGCTACACTAATTATTGTAAAAATTTAAATTCATATTTGTGCTATAAATAGAATTTACATAATAATCCGAAATTCTCATACAAAAATCGACATTGCGTCGAGACTGTAGAACAAAATACCGCTTTTAGTTTTATCAGCGGCAGAACTAGTGAGAATCGAACCAACCACTTACGCGTGTCCACTAAAACGCTGTGCCACTGTACCGTGATATCATTGTCATAACTATCCAAAATGAAATTACCATTATAACAACCGTAGTTATATTTAAATATGGAAATAGAAAACATAATTTTGGGGGTAAAATCGTTAAAAACGCCTCATAATCTTATTAACTGTTAATACAAGGTGACAACAAATGACAGTCGTTATGAGCAGAGGGGCCGGCTACGCTATCATTTCGCATTATTTATGGTTTTAATGCTTTTTGCGATGGCCATTTTAATTTAGACATTCTAATAAGTGTAATTTTGGAAACTTATTAGCTGGCCAGAACAAAACACCGTAGTGGTGGAATTAGGGCGCATTTAATACTATAGTAACTGACAGTACTGACATATTCATTTTAATTGATTGATCCGAAACTGCTTGTAAGAGCCTTTTTATACAAAGAGTATTTTGTTTATCATATTTTTTAAAGTGTTAATCACTTAGGAAGTCACAAAAATAAATAAGTTGTAATAAGCGTATAAGAATTTCGACGCAGCTCGATGTAGAACGCATGGCTCGGTCGGAGCGCTTGGACGGTTTCCAAGAGGCGCGGTTTCAAATCCCGCCGCGTTCAAATTTTTATACGTTTTTTAAATATGTCTTTATCAATTTCCTTAATGTGCGAATAACATTTTAAAAAATGTTAAAAAAATGGTTTAATTAACTTCACTTATACTACTACTATCAATGTAAGAAAATCTAGCCATTTTTTTAATTAGCTTGAAAGTTTTTACACGTCTATATCATATGACAGCACTTTACTTTTCTAGCCTGAACCTGATGTCCTTGACAGAATTACCGCGATGAAAAGGAAATAGTTTAAAGCGTTTTTTTTAGTTTCATTTTTTAATTAATTTCTTATTTTATAAAATAGGCAGAGAGAAGACACTCTAGTGAAAAGACACTCCGCTACACGCTTTTCTTAAATTTTGGGTGGATCTAGTGATGGAGGCCAATATCAAACTAGTTCAAAATTTTGATATTATAATATTTCTATTTCAGCTTCACGCTTCATCCCGCCTATCAGGGTAGTCAATGAGGATGCTGTATCAAACACCCCGTCCTCCACTTTCCGTCCAAATTCGAGTGGCGGAAAAACGCGACTAAACGCCTCGCTTTGTCTTGCACCAGAGCGGTGAAATTAAATCCATAACCATTCCCCCGAGTGAGGATCGAACTCACAACCATCGCCTTCAGACGCAGTTCCACTTCACCACGATGGCATTGCTTCTTTATGATCACTATGGACAATAAATAATATTTTAAATTAATGCTAATAGCGGCGGTCGGCCTAAGCGTTAGGTAGACTCCGTAACTCAGCTGTGACTCTTCCATCTTTAATATATGAATATTTACCAGACTATTATCCGTTATTTATTATGATTACGGGATAGAGTGATGGATAAGCGCTATCCTGTAAACGGCCGCTGGTACAGTATTAGGGTTTCATTATTATCCTTGCGGTTTTCTTAGTATAATTGTTCGACAAGTGTTTGTAAATATTAAATGTAGAACGATTTAAATAGTTTTGAATGATTAGTTACAAATATAATTTGAAAGGTACCGATATTATTTTGATTTTTTTGTGAAATTTAATAAAATCGAAATTTAATGAATCGTATTTTTTAACATTTTTTTTTATGTTAATCGCACACTTAGAAATTGCAAAAAAGAACATATATAGAAAACGTATAAAAAATTTAAATCCCGCTGCGTTCATATTTTTATACGTTTTCTAAATATGTCTTTTTAATTTCTGTGTGTGTAATTAACACTTTAAAAAAATGTTAGAAAATATTTAATAATAGCATTTCTCTCTTGCCAAACTATTGTTTGTAGAATAATCTTTAGGTAGCAGAATTTTGTAAAAATCTCTCTACAGAGATGCTAACAACAAATATATGTTACAACAAATATAAGCGTGTAGGAATTTCGACGTAGCTGGATGCAGAACGCATGGCTTAGCTGTCAGAGCGCTTGGACGGTTGTCAAGAGGCGCGGGTTTAAATCCCGCTGCGTTCAAATTTGTATACGTTTTCTAAACATGTCTGTATCGTATTTATTTATAAGGAGTATTAGGAGACTGTCTCTATTGTAATGGCACTTTGTATAAGTTTTATTTATGTAAAATCAAAGTCACTATCAATATTTAAATAAGAAACACGCATTAAAAATATTTTTTGCAATGCTAATCAGGTTTGTGCTATGAAACTATAATGTTATCATCGGTACTGGAAGCGTCTACAAATTTTCAAAGGTTTCAAAAGTATTTTTTTTATATTGATAAATACATTAAGGTCAAGCGAATAAAAGCGTTAGAAAGTTTCCATTTTACAGTAAGAAAGTTTACAGAAAAAAAGTAACTAAATATTTTATATCGAGTGGCTGGTCAGAAATCCTGCCTTTGGATTTGCTATCAATTAAGCAGTTACTCTTAGTCTTGTTTCTGCTAACGTCGCAAACACGAGTAATGGAAAATAATAAATGAATAGAAAATATACATTCAATTAAATTAATTAGCTGATTAATGTTTTGTATATAAATATTAAATAATAAAATACAGTCATATTCTCGTCTAGTTACACAAAATGCACTGTCTGTCGACATACAATACAAAGAAATATTGTGCATATTGTACACATACAAAAAATAAAGTGATAAAGATTCTCTCCGCGTCTCGAATGTAAGAAATGCTAACTACAAAAAGCGTATACAAATCACGATGTATTTATAGGCTTAATAAAAACGTATAGCTTAATTGACTAAAACGTATGGATTCAAAGAGCCGCGTATTGCGTGCAACGCCTTAGGAGCAAAACGCTCGCTCCAGCCCATTTCAAAGGTATCAATGTCACTAATTGATATGTAAATAATTGATTGAAAAAAAAACGCAGTCCCGCCGTTTATACATAATATTCTTATGAAGTGTGTATCAACACTTGTGTGATTAACACAAAAGGCTATACTGTCCCAAACAAACTAAACACACTTAGCAATTTCGTACCCACACGTACTTGTGTATACAAAGTGGCTTTAAAGCCCAGGGTTTCAATAAGCACGTTAAAATTGGTACAACTCAAACAATGCAGTTCAAGTCAAGCAACCTTGAATTATAGTTCAACTTAGTGTCTTCATATTGTTTACCTTGTCGAGCATTTACCAATGCTAAGTGATTAAGAACACTGTTATATGGACTAAATAACTGTAGAGTCGCCATAGCCATGTTATTATTTTTGGGAACATTTAGCGACAAATTGTTAAGAAGACTTCGTTATTAGCTTTTCGCGAAAACGCTTATGTAGATCGTATCTTTAAATATTTATATTAAGGTGTACAATAAATATATAAATAAAACTAAAATAAATATAGTAAATTAATAAATAAAGTATTCATTAAAATTATTTAAATAAAAGTATTCGAACCCGCGCCTCTTGGAAATGAAATGTATTCTACATTCAGCTACGTCGAAATTCTTATACGCTTACTATAACTTATTTTTGTTGTTAGCATCTCTATAGAGAGATTTTTACAAATTTTTGCTACACAAAGATAATTCTAAAAAACTGTATACAAAATTATTTGTATATCCATGCTCTCGTAAGAGAAAACGGCGTTGTGTTCCGCCCCTCGTATTCGGGTAAAATGGGAAGAGCGGGGAGTCTTGGCACTACGTTACAGCTGCTTAGGAGGGTTCCTACGCGTCACAAAACGTGAAATTGAAAAAAAAACACTAGCTCATTATAAACAAAGATAAAACCCAACTCTTCACACCACAATACAACTCCATGCCTTTCTCATATCGCAACGGGAACACAAGATACAGTTCTAAATTCCAACTTAAACAGAAGCAAGTTACGTGAATCGGTCGATCGGCTTTGTGAGCTAGAAGGCAATTATCATTAATTATTATTAAATATGACGTTTGTTTGATAAACGGCGGCCGATAACTTGGCCATATAATTCAAATTTCGGGAGGGTCTTAGACGTGATTCTGTTGATAACCTGGATGGTATCTTTAATGTTTAATCATAGTTATTGCTGAATAAGTTTTTGATTTATTTATGGTGTGTAACTTTGAATACTGTATACATAATCGTTGTACTGATTCGTCAATCGCGCCATATATTTAAAATCAAAAAGATTCCATCTTAAGCCACTAACGTTAAGATTTCCTAATCACAGGTTGTTTTAACCTGAGCGTCATTTCGTTGTCCACTTCCTGCCCACCTTAGAGATGTAACGTAAATATAGCGAATTAACATTTAAAATGTAGTTTAAATTGTTAATATCAAATATCAAAATTTCAAATTCGAAAATTCACCCTCCTGGCGCATTACGACTGTACGGACGATATCCTTATCACAGGTTATCTTAACCTGAGCGTCATTTTGTTGACCACTTCCCGCCCATCTTAGAGATGTAGCTTAAATACAGCAAAATGACATTTAAAATGTAGTTTAAATTGTTAATATCAAATATCAAAATTTCAAATTCGAAAATTCTCCCTCCTGGCGCATTACGACTGTACGGACGTTTGACTGTAAAAAAGATTGGTTGTGTGTTCGATTATTAGAATTATTTTCAGTTCTTCACTCGGCTAAGACAAACTTAGCGTCGAATTCTCAACACTCAACACGCAATGGCCTTAATTCGGGTAAAAAGGATACTAAGAGTGTCTTGACTAGAACTAGAATCTCAGTAAACATTGACAGGGCGGGTATTCATATCGAACAAAATTTCAAAACACCATGCAATTACCACGTATCGTTCAGGTATACCTGAACAATCATACTTTGTCAATCTTGATAACGCCTAACAAACAAGGTGTATCGAAGTTTGCACATCCACTCAAATTTGTTACGAACTCCAGCGGTTAATGGGATGTAAGGATGCTGATTTAAGACCAGGAAGCTGGAAAGTTTGATGAGGTATTTATAAATGAAAACCTTTTATTGATTATATGATATTTTAATATTTATTGTGTATTTTATTTATCTGTGACCATGGACTACTGTAAAGTATTGAAACGTCAAATACTTAAGTACATACACGCAATTAATCTAGTTAAAATAATTTGATTTTAATATAATCATTCCCCGAGTTAGAATTGAACCCACAAACAAACGCGTCTACCGTCAGTCGCTGTTCCACTGTTTCTTTATAAAAAAAAATTCAGCTTCACGCCCGCATAGCAGGGAGAACCTAGTCTCAAGACACTCCGTTCACCACTTTCTGCCCGTTAACGAGATGGAACTCAACGCAGCGCTTTGTTTTAGGTACCAGAGGCGGAGAATTTAATATATTTTTACTTAAATATCATCATTTTCCCGAGTGGGAATCGAATCCATAACCAAACGCGCTTACAGTCACAGCTAAAATCAAATATAGTAATATATTTTTTCAACTTCACACCATTTCCCACATATCAGGGTATTCAGAAAGAACCTAGTGTCAAGACACTCCGATCTCCTATTTCCGCCCGTAATCGAGAGATTTTGATCTACCAGAAAATGCTCAACGCGACTGACTAAAAAAGTTTTCACTTTAATAAACCGTATATTAATATAAATGCCACATAAAATATTCTTAACTGTATGTGTGTACAATGTCAGACTACGCGTATCGGAATGTCTTTGTCTGAATCATATCTTGGATTAACGCAACTCGATACCTGATAAAGTTACATTAACCAAGGAATTATACCTTAATGGATATACTAAACGGAACACGTTTAAAATGGACCCACTTTGCTTATAAATTTGGCTTTTAATTTCAGACCATCGTGGCGCAGTGGAATTGATTGTTTACAGTAAGACGTGGTTGTCGGTTCGATGCCTATACGGGGGATTGACATTATATTTTAATAAAGTTTCTATTGATTTTGGCGACTTTTGCCAGTTTTGTCCACTTTTGAAAATGCAATGTCTCGAATTCTGGCGGAAAACATTGCTTGTTATAAAAAGGAGAAAGTATCGTATAAATTATTAATAAATTCCGTGCATTTTCTAGAATTTTTTCTGTGCATTTTATATATTGTCGCTATTCGTATATTCTATTGGCATTTGTTTTTATTTAAAATATGGTATTTTGTTATAAAACTTGCTGCATTTTTTGTGAATATCTCACGTTTGTTAGGAAAGCGTTCGTGAACGCTCTGAAATGGCTTAACCGATTTAAATGCAGTTTTGACTTTTGTATTTTGGTAAATTTCCCTTAACATTTATTGTATATATAATTTTAATGAGGTCATAAATAAAAAAGAAGCAACTATTTAAATTATAAATCTAAGCAAAGTTTGTGATTTAAGTAAGAAAGAAAAAACGAAGTAATTTAATCGTGTAGTTTACGCAGGCGAAGCCGCGATCGGGCCGCTAGTATATATTATACGTTTTACTGGATAAGGCCTAAAGATCGTTTCAAGACCGTCGATGTTTAAAACGTTACACCTTGTGTAAGCCGACTTACAAATAAATATATAATGAACACTTCTTGAACAACTGTCTCTTCGTTTTATTGGCATTTTGGGCCTTTTATTACAGGATCGTGATGGCGTTTTGCTATCTACATCTTGTATTGAGGTGGATAAATGAGTTTCCTCTTGTTCAGTACTTTCCATCAGATAACGCTTTGTCCTAACGCCGTTATCACCGTTCTATTTAAATAACTAAAAACTTGCCAATCTGGCTGATCTCGATACCTTTTGCTTCATTAGATATTATTAATGTAATATAATAAAATAAATTATTTTAATATGTGTTTTAATATGTGTATAGAAACTTGGTGGTTATAACGAATATTGCAAAAACTGTGTTGAGAATACTCAATCGCTATAACAATAGCGTTACATCAACGTACTTATCATCGTACTTAGGTATCTAGAATTTATAAACGTTTTATTCAATAGAGTTGAAATAGGCTATCGGTATCCAAAAAAAAATTGAAACAAAATTATATATATATATATTTTAGATTTAGTGTAAAATAGTGATTAAGCCTTGCTATATTTTTACACTAACTCAAAAAGTTCAGTCGTTTTTAGTCATTTCACTAAACCCAACGTGGGTTGGAATCAACCTGGAACTGCCGACCCGGAACCAAAATGGAACTGGACAGCCTTAATATTCATGTGATGATGAAGTCTGCGTTCGTGAACTTCGGCAGTTTAATTTCAGCTAATTTCAATATTTCATTCGATATTTACCTTTACATACCTGATTGCAAGTTTGAAAATAACATTTGAATACGTCGTCATAAAAAAGGTACTGAGCTCACCGCATAGCGTAATGTCAAAGCATTCCGTTCTCCACTTTCCGCCTTAATTTCATACATTGCTTGTTGAGTGGCGGAACTCGACACCAAAACTCAACAAAACCACGGAGCCACGGTGGCCTTCTATATAGATATACCTTGCATTTATATAAGAGCATACAATGAAAACTAAACAGACATTCATTTTGATTGATCTAAACAGTTGCCGATGCTTTGTTTAATTTAATTCTAATTAGTGTTTCGACTCGGTAAGAAAATGTACGCAACAAATAAAGGCTAGGCTAAAATAACATCTTCTGCTTACAATATAAGATTCATATTCGTATAAAATGTATTGTGAATATATTGATAATATAAGCTATTTAATTTTGAAATCTATTGTGTAAATATTAGAGTTGTAAATCGACTGGTTATTTGGAAGGGTTGCAAAGAAGATCGCGCCCTCTTACAAATTGGCCGTATTAATACGGCAAGGGGTAGTGTTTATTCGATAAATGCAAGTGCATTCCATTATCTTAATATTTGTACAATTATAAATATGAACTTCTGTTAATTTTTTCCATTTACAAATAGAAAGAAGGTAGTGTTAAGACACTCCGTTTTCAACCTACAGTCTATTTTAAAATCTTATTGGACGGGAAATTAAAAAACCTTTACGTTCCCTCAAGTGGGAATCGAACTCACAATCATCGTGTTTAATTAATCACTTCACAAATACGCAAGAATGACGGTCTGACATAAATATAAGAACGATGACATAAAGGCGGCCGGCAGCAGAAGCCATTGAGGCGCAGTGGGACAGCATCCTCGGTGGAATGATATCTATTAATGTAATTATTATTTTCATTTCTCTGTTTTGGTGAACAAGACAAAGTGCGGCGTTGAGGTCCGCCACTCAACACACAATTTCTCGAATGAGGACGGCAAATGGAGAACGGAGTGACATAATACTAACGCTAAAGAAGAAAGATGAAAAAGTATATAATATATATAAGACCAGAAAATTAATTTAACAGTTGCGTTACATTCAATCGTTTGGACATTAATAGAGTGAATTCCGGTGTCGATTCGGCAACGGGCGCTGTCGAATGTTCGTCTCGTAGCGTTAGATCGAGAGGAGTGTACGTGAAAATTTATTAAAAAGAGGTAATATATAAAATATTAAATTTAATTAATTGCAAAATTGAATTTAAAAGAGAAATTAAATATAGCTCGCTTAAAATTGTTTAATATAAAATTGTGAATCCGGACACGTAGAAAGGGGATGGAAATATATAAATATACATATAAATAGATACTTCTAAAAGCGTGTTAAAACCCTAATTTTGAATCAATATCAGAATGAGGCCGCCGTGGCGCAGTGGAACAGTTTGTGACTGTAATCACGATGGATTGTGGATTCGATTCCCACTCTGTGGAATGATATTAATTAAATTATTTTCATTTCTCCACTCTGGTGCCTCAACACGCAATGCCTCGAATTCGGGTGAAATATGGAGAATGGAGTGTTTTGACACTAGGTTCTTTCTGAATATTCGGGGACTATTCGGGGGGCTATTCAGGCAAAAGTGTAAATCAGCTAAGGAAGAAAAATCACATACATATTTAAAAATATACCTAATTCTACGTAACTGCTAGCAAGCTGTCAATATACAGACAGATTCCAGTTAGAGCTGTGACGTAAGTAAAGGAATTTTAATTTAGTAGAGGTCAATCTATTCTACCTTTTTAAGGACATCCACAAGTTTCGACGACGCGACGTCAGACGCGTCAACTTGATTGGGCCAATTCAAATTGTTTGATCGTTAGTTCACAAAGTATAATTACATTTCGGTAATATTGGTAGGAACTGGCAGAAGTATGTTAGTAGGGGTTTTATATAATTAATTGTGGTTTTTTTTTTAATTTTCTTATAGGTAATATATACAGTTTAGATTTATGTACTTAATTTTACCTATGAATATGCTCAAATCTATTCAGTATTTTACTGAATTTTAATCTAAGGGAATATCTTTAAATAGATATCTTGTCATTAGATTTATTTTGCAAGAGAACACAATTTTTTTACATTTTTTAAAGTGTTCTTATACGCTTATTACAACTTATATTTGTTGTTAGCATCTCTGTAGAGAGATTCAAGTCCCGCTGCGTTCAAATTTTTATACGTTTTCTAAATAGGTGTAGAACACAGGTTGTTAATTTATCTTTATATTAATATGTGGAGGGAAAGCTTTCGATCCACTTTCACAAAAAATATGCGTCAGTATGAAATTTAGCACAGTTAAAGTTTTATATGAAAAAGCGAAAAAGCCAATATTGTTTATAATTAATAAAACAAATATTACACACACAGCCATGTATTTGACATACACTTTTATACATGTTATAAAGGCAACTAGACTAGTATTCATAATGATTTGCTCTAAGCAAAACACATAAAAATATAATTTGTAAGTGTTTAGCGGAAATTAAAGATATCAATCTAAAATCGTATCAGTTATTCAATTTGTTAAGTACAAAACGCCATTAGACAAACGAGCCTATTTAATTCTCCGTAACGCGAAGTACTGGAATGTTGATAAAGTATTGACGACTAATTTGCTATTTGCCTTCTTAGTTGCTTAAGAGTAATCGTTGGTTTAGAAACGATACTGAATAATTATGATAGACAAGTGTTGGTTGAAATATACTTTTTTCTATATTTAACCGTGCTAGAATAAATAAAACGTAAAAATATAATATTTTTTATAAATGGCGCAGGGTGACAACTGCGAACGGAATTGGTTTTGGATTTCGATCTGCACTTGCAGGCATATATTTAAATCATTTTCATTTCTCCGATCTAGTGCAAGATATAGCGTGGCGTTTAGTTCCGCTGCTCAACATGCAATACCTCGCATATGGGCGTGGAGAAAACAGTGTCTTTACACTAGCATCTCTCTGATTACCCAGCTATTCGGGGAAAATTGTAAAGCTGTTAAAAAAATACCTATATATTTTATCACTGGAAGCACTGGCTGCAACGAAATATTTTTATAATAAACCACCACCACCCCTCCCTTTACTGAAAATTGGACCCACAACTATCGCCTTAACATGACACTTAACAACTAAGCCTTCTTATCCACTTTTTTGTATACAATTACATATGCAGGTATTCTTTATACGTAGATTTTTAAAACAATTTTAGTTTAAAATGATTAGTTATCAATAAAAGCTCATGGAAAAGCTCTTGTCTAAAAGGAATTAAAGAACAAAGAGCCCAACGCCGACGGTATCGTGGATAGTGCTATGCAAAAAGGCGCTAATTTCCTCGAAACCAAAAAGTAGTAACGGTTATGCGTTGCACCAACGCGTTTGTCTCGCGATAACGCGCGCTTACAATTAGTCTGGACGGCTTTATGCAGGTAGGAATTAAAGTGTGCTATTTTTGTGTCCATTTTCTAGAAATATTATAGATATAGAATGTTCGAATTAGAAAATCTTATACTAACTAGAAAGGAAAATTTTAAAACATACATTTAAAAGGTTATAGAGTCGAATAATTTAATTATAATATAAAATAATCTATTTATAAATACACAATAATCATCATAGAGAATAATATTTTACCCCCACTTATGCATACATCGTTTAAAGATTCTAGCCAGTAATGTAAGCTATAAATTTGTCTTTATTTTTCGACCCAATCCGTTTTAAGTGGCGGAACTCAACGCCGTACTTGAATATACAATTATCACCCGATCTCACATTAATATGTATTTAATATATATTAGAAATAAAACAACAAAGCTTTTTACATCACAAGAAGCGCAATAGAAACTTAGCATTTCTATGTAAAACCATCCACGGCTGCAATTAGACGTGACTTGGCGGCTATAATCGTTAATGTTTAGTACCGGCCACATATTTCTGTACCTTTGTGCAAATGCGCCTTCTAGCGTATGCGTTGAGACCAATCAGGGAGCCCCATTCTAATAACCGTTACGATTTTGACGTAGTATTTTTTCGTTTTTCCAGTTTCTTTTTTTTATTTATTTCTTTTGTATCAATCTAACTGTACTGAATTCTACGGTACGGTGTTCGGCGTTTTTAGAGAAACTAGAATTTATTTTAGCCAAGCTTCGTATTGGTATGGGCATTGTACGAACTTTTATCGAGTTTACGATTTTAGAATTTTTGTAACTAGTAAAGCTCTAGATCTATTCTATAGGATAACAAACTTTGACTTCTATAACTTCTTTATATAAGTTCTATATAAGCTTGAATTAATTTTGTGTACTTTGACCAAATAACGTATATTATCTATTATATCTTTAATGTTTTCAATCATTTGGGACTTTGTAATTATTCTTAATTTTGAAATATATTTAGTTATTACAACTTAATCAAATAAAATAAAAAAAGTTGTAACAGCGTCTCTAATCAAGATTATATTCACAAAATATATTTAACAAGCTAACTCAGTCCATTACAGTTTTTTCTCATATATAAATAGTATAAGGCTTTATACATATACAGTATACCGCCTCGCTCATTAACCAACACATATCGACGCGAGTGATTTCTCTAGGGCGTACTGTTCAATGGCGCCCAACGCGGGCCACTTTTATTAAGACAGCGCGTCATAAACGTACATTTGCACAATGAAATAGTTAATTAATAAATATATGTAGAGTATAAATGCAATTTTTACATTTTGTTTCTGTTCGGGCTTATAAGATAATTTTTTGGCAGGTTTTAATTTTTTATAATTGTGTTTAAGTCTTATTGACGCACTCTAAAGAGAAACATTGGAAAAAGAGGTAAAATAAAATTATCGCAGTGGGACTCAAACCCGCGCCTCTTAGAAACCATCCATGCATTCTAACTACTAAGCTATACGTTCTACATATTTTTTTGTTGGTAGCATCTCTCTCTGTAGAGAGATTTTTACAAATTTCTGCATCCTAAAGATAAGTTTAAATTTGGATATTTTTAATTTCTCTATAAAAAAAATTGACATTTATTTTTTTACTTTTGATAAATTCAAAGCTAACTTTAAATAGTGTGAAGTATTATTCACATTCTCACCCACTTGAACGGTTTTCAAGAGGTGCGGGTTCAAATTCCACTGTGTTTATATTTTTATACGTTTTCTAAATGTGTTTAGTATATATATTTTAACCTGCGTAGTATATATTTTAACCTGCGATGGTACGGAGACGGGAGAGATTGTTTGTTTAACTTCCCTAGCGGGGTAGCCTGACAGAACTGAGCGTCTGTCTACAGTCTCTACATTTACATATGCCTCGTCTATTGTCATCAACGTCCTCATATACTGTTCTTTTTTCTGGTACTAATCCTATTTACGTAACCTTCTTTTAGTATCATGGACAGTTAACTTAATATAACAAATTATCTGATATTCGATATTTAATTACATAGAATAATAAATATATTAGTATGTATATATAAATATATTAAATATGTTCACAATGAAAGAACCTTATCAAATTCCAAATTAAACATTCACGCGATGACATTAGAAAAAACATAAAAAGGTGCAAAAGAAAGAAATATAATAAAACACACAAACATTGATTAAATTACACTCTTTATCTCCTCAAATCACTGCCGTAAAACTCGCGAAGGAAAATACGCTGAAAATGTAAAGCCCACGTTGGGCGCCAAAACATCGCCTATTAAATATTCATACATCGTAAAAAAGTTCCGGAAGACCGGTCGGAACTCATCAAATTACAACTTGCTCAACTTATCAGCTACGGAGGAACGAAATATTAAGAAACGAGGACTTTGATTACTTTCAATTTTATACATACGTTAAATAGATAAATTGATAGATTGTAGTTAGTATAAATATTTTTAGAGAACATATAATAATTTTAATGTAACTGGACTCGAATCCGCAATCTTGGAACTTTCCTCTGGATTCACCCACGCAGAGTGGTGAGAGCGCTAAATTAAATTTTTTATACGTTTTAAAAAATATATTTTTATATACTAAGTATGTTAATGACACTTTAAAAATATTTAAATTAGGATTCTATAGAGATAACGTGGGTTTTAAGCCTGCTTATTTAAATCCTCGTGTTTAAACAAAAATAGTTTCTGGTCTTGTTAGTTAAATCAAGCGCAGTGTGGGTTCCGCCTATCAAATACTGTTTTAATCGATTCTTTACAGAATCACTTACACTAAAACTAGTTTCGCCATGGATACTATATAATATATAAAAAATAATACATTGACAAGAGAAATACATCAATTTTTTAGATTCACGTCTAAATTATATGAATGAAATATGCTATTTTCTTGTATCTATATACATACATATGTGCTTCTAGTTAAGTATATATCTCTTTTATTAATTAATTGATAAAGTCAATTATGTAGACCTGTCATTAAAGTATTCCCAGGGAGACCGGCGGCGTCGAGCGCCCGAGGCGAACTGAATAACTTTTAATTTCTTCACCGCAGACATTGACGTCAGATTGCAATTGGCGGGAAAGTTACATCTCACAGATAAAGACAAGTTTTTGAATCTAGAATTGTGTAATGGACATTCGGGTAAAGGTCGTTTAACTCGCTGCGACGATTTGACTAAAGTTTTATTTTTATTTTCGTTCGGATTTATTAAATTTAAAAAGACGAACAAAGAACTCCACTTACATCAAATATTATGTAGTTTGTTATGAAGGTTTTATAGCATCAGATAATTAAATTGAATTTCATTTGAGTTCTCTAAAATATTGTTGCAAAAAAATAAATATATTGTTCAGTTTTATTTGTAAAATCATCTTATAACACGTCTTTCTTGTTGGGTAGTGAAATTCAATGCTATGCTTTCCGTAACTAATTACTTAGTATAAATATAATAGACATGTAATTAATCGTTGTCGGTACTTGGAAGACATAAGAGAAATTTATTGTTAGAAAGAAATTTATTATTATTTATCTATTTATTTTATCGAATTATTCAAATTTAATTTCCCACGCAGGCGAATTTGCGGGCATGTCTAGTATTAATTATATTTTTTTCAGCCCTATGTGTCATGACACTCCATTCTCCATTTCCGGCCGTAAACGAAAACATGAGATGTTGAGAGGCAGAAAACAACACCGCAATTTGTCAAAAAAGATGAAAATAATCTAAATATTATCATATACATATATGTATATATATATAAACATACACAGTGCACTACAATGTAATACTTTTATTTTGTATATGTTATAATCTTTAACCACGTGTTTATTTATTTTTTTTTGCCTAATATATAAATAAGCAAAAAGTTTATTCAAATCCCAGATGTAGTTCTGAAGATGTGCGCTGACAAAAAATCTGTTTTTACTGTTTTCTATATATAAATATAAATAGAATTCGGAATATTTGTACATCACATTTATTACTACTATTATTAGTACTAATGCTACTAAAAATACTAGAAAATATTCCTTTTTGTTTTCATCAATTTAACACCTGAAAACAGAAAATACAAATACAATTTCCAAAAGATTTCCCATGCCAATGCTAATGTTGACAACAAGTCGTGATTTCGAAACAGCCGGTCTATTACAGACTCAGCGGATCGGCCTAATGACACGTGTTTAGATATCTAAACAATGTTTTAATGCCGAAACTCCCTTACGTAGATGGGTGGATGTATTTGTTTAGGACAAGCTAACAGCCGGCCGTTTAGCGAGCGACCCTAACAGTGTGGTACAAGGGATAGGTTTAATAGGAAATATGGTTAAAATATTATATATACAGGTGTATGTACAGGTTACGGTTTCGATATTGAGGGAAAGTGGAGTATGGAAGGTATTAACAATAGGTTTGTTATGAATTAAACAGAATATTATATAGCATTTTTCTTAAAGTTCAATTTTAAATTTAAATATAATATGGGCGGTTGGAGCTCTATGAGGAGGCCATCGTTCAACGGTGAACGGTGACAGGCTGAAACAACTAGCTTAGTAGCTAAATGCGCCAACAATATGCTGTCGACATTGCATAAAAATATAAAAAATATTTTTTACACATATCAATGTAGTTTTTTAAATAGTTTACATACAAACAGCAACTACATTTAACAATCCTTTATTATTAAACATTACTTTTTATTTCTATTAAACTCCACATCCACCGATTATCATTACGAATACACCTAAGGGTGTAACGCTAACGCCTTTCTAACTTGTCCCATACAAAATAAAGCGTGATACAGGTGTGAGATTAAATGGGCGTTGTATACAGGGTGTTCATTACGATATTGCTGCGACTACAGCGAATATTGCGAGCTGTTTTTATTAGGGACGTCATAACGGTGCCCACTTTTTTGATGAGAATTGAAAATATGTTTGATCTGACCGCAATCCTGCTGATTGTACAAGCACCTGTATACTGAATGGCGTTGACACGTTTCGTGTATTTGTAAGGTTTTTACAAATTGAATTTACTGGTTACATATTTCTTTATAAGCAGCTTCACGCATTTTCCCGCATCGCACGATAGTTCATGAAAGTAATTTAAATATAATCATTTAAAAAAAAAAAAAAGTGTTACTAACACATTTAGGAAATTAAAAAACATATATTTAGACGAAACGCAGCAGGACAGTGGGGGCGGGGAGAGATGCTAACAACAAATATAAGTTGTACTACACGTATAATAATTTTGACGTAGCTGGATGTAGAACGCATGGCTTAGCGTTCAGGGCGCTTGAACGGCTTCCAAAAGGCGCAGGTTCAAATCCCTCAAATACTTTAAATTTTTTATACGATTTTTAAAAATATGTTTTTAAATATATATCTATATAAAATAGATTAAATCTTAAATATAACGTACCTGTACAAGCAATAATGAAGAACGGAGTGTCTATACACTAGGCTATCTCTGGCTACCCTGCTAAGCGAGAAAAGACGTGAAACTGAAAATATTTATAACATAATCTAAGAAACGATCAATCTATAGTAGCGGGATGCTGCTACCAACGTACCCTACAATGCACATATGATAATAACTATAGACGATTAACTGTAACAGGTGGTGGGAACGACCGTGAGATACGGTTATATTTATGTCCGTATGTTCGTCCGATCGTAACTCAAGAAATATATCGATTTTGTCGCCACTACTGTAGTTTATCGACTAAACGTGAGTAGCATATTGTTTTTATATACGTTTTTATGTTACTTATATATATATATATATATATGTATATATAGGAAATATTTGAGCAGCATTGAATATTGCATAAAATATGCTAATTAAATTACATATTAATTTTAATTGTTATTGCAAGCGTTTCTCACAGTGGCAAAACTGCGTCTGACTGTAAACGCGATTGGTTGTGGGTTCGATTTCCAGTCGGGGGAATAATTATATTTAAAATATTTTTGACTTCTCCGCTGTGGTACCGAAAATAAAGGGCGGCGTTGAGTTCCGCCACTCAACACACAATATCTCGATTTCGAATACCAATAATAATGAGACTAGTACGAACCCTCTACGCCTGTGCTCTGGAAAGAAAGAGCATCGATGGCTTTGAAATGGTGCCGGACAAGAATGTTGCTCATAATATGAATACATTAAGACGTAGTCTGACTGTAAATAGGATGGTTGTGGGTTCGATCCCAATTCGGGGAAATGTTAATGTTTTAATTATTATCATTCCTTACTCAACAAGCAATATCACAAATACAACACATCTACCTTCCTTCACTGGCAGATAACTGATGTAATAAGGAATTTCTCCATAATCTTTTTTTTAAGAATTCCTCGTAGACGAAGTCACGTGCACAGTTAATAGTTAAACAAAACAGTTTACATACAATATTTATTATTTTTATGTTGACCACAAATGAACATTGAAAATTTTAATTAAATACATCGATATGAAATTTTAAATGCTGACCCTACCTTTATTAAGGCCATTACAAGGGTAAGCCCTACATCACGTATCCTTATGGTCAGTACAATTTGGGAACAAGATTTCACACGTATTTGAATTTTAAACTATAGTTTGTCATATAAATTCAATTTTATGTTACAATAGGGTGTTCTATTTATGTTTAATATAATAATTAAATAGTTTTTTAAATGTTGACATACAACTACAACTACTTTTGAAGTCTATTTAGAGAGAAGTGCGGCGTTGAGTTTCGCCATCCAAGAAGTGGTATAGAATTTGTAAGATTTGCGGACACTAGAAGTTCTTTGTCGATCCCACAAAATTAGTGTGAGATAATAAAACCAGCTAAGCTTTTATAGGCCTTAATTTTAATAAACAAGAATGTAAAAAAGATTGTAAATTTAAGGTTAAAAATATATTAAAGGCAAATGATGATTTATTTCTTAAATTTTTTTTTTATATTTTCATTAAATTTACAAATTTGATTCTAATGTGTTCAAAATTATTCATTAAATACATAAATATACCACTGGCATATACATAGCTTGTCATCGTGGCGCAGTTGCTCTATCTGACTATACAGCTAATAGTGTTGGATCGATTCCCACTCTGGCAAATGATTCTTAAAAATAATTTTAATTTTCTAAATTCACATTAAACAAAACGCCGAGTTGCGTTCTACCACCCAATGCGATACAATGTGTATGGCAATAAAAAATTAAGAATGGATTATAAGTTTTTCATCCGTCCTTTAGACATGCAATACGAGTGTAGACGATTGGATTTTCTCAAGGTATCTATCTAACTATGTTAGACTACCAGTTCAAAGATAATTAATTTGGTAAATTTAGAGCCAATTTCAATACATGATGTACGTCGCGTCTTTTAATATACTCGTAATATGAAAAAGGCATATTTAGAAAACCTATAAAAATTTGAACGCAGCTGGATTGGAACCCGCGCCTCTAGAAAACCGTTCAAGCGCTCTGACCGCTTAGACTATTATTATATTTTATTCAAATTGCAATTCAAAATATCTGTATTCAAATAGATTTTTACAAGCACTTTTGAATCGCCGAAGGAACATAAAGCTACCACCGGCTCGGAAGCCAGTTCTGCTGACAAGAACCGGCGAGAAACTCAACAATTGCTCTTTTCAAATGCAGGTCTTCGCTTCACGCCTTATCCCTAGCGGTTACTCATTATTTTATTTATTACTAGTATTAATATTACTATATCTAACGATTTTAGATGATAAAAAAATATTCTGTACAAATATTTTTTGATCATCTACGGACGGAACCGGGGGAAAGTCACAAGTGTATAAGAAATGAAGCATCCTGTACCATAGTTTGCAAAATAAATTGTCGTTTAGCGGGGCCGAGGGATAGAAGGGTTTATGCAATTAACTGAGCGCCGTAAAGAATAACCGTTCGAATTCAACCAGCGTGGCGTCAAAACTCGAAACTACGCTTGTAACTTTTCATACTTAAATTTTGTATTGTGACTGTGAATATTGTTATTAGCTTTGTAATGTAGTTTGGTTTATTTTTATAATTATACAATTTAGGAGATTGTTGTTAATATTTTTTTTAAGTATCAATTAATTGATTAATTATTATAAAACACTGAAATTTCGTATAAAAATTGATAAAGACCTAACTTCTGAGAAGGATAAAATGGACAAAGGATGGTTTTATTTATTGATGAGACACGATGCTATTTACCAATTTTTCATTATTTTAAAATAAAAAAAACATATACAAAATTATAAATTTTCAAAGTTATAAGAAACATTTAGAAAATTCGGTAAAGATATATTATAAGCTTATATATAAGTTTATCTATCATGGGTACATTTTTTAGGAACGAATATAACATCGGCACTTTAAACAAAAGTGTATATTTATTTTATTAATTAAATGTATTTTTATAAATTATTATGAAAACATACTGACTTTCTGCACTTTATCTTCTTAAATTGTTTAAGTGTACCAAACTGCTATACATTTTATTTCATTCTTCCAAACTCCATTAATTCAAACTTTCTGATACCTTTACAAACAATTTTTTGACAATTATTTTCTAAATAATAATTAATCACAATAAAAAAAACCTTTTGTTTAATTTAAACTAACTACAACACCGTCCCGCGTCGATTACGCTTTAATCGCAGGTCCACACCCAGTCACGCCACAAAATACTAATTCTCTTTTACAAAATGTACCTAACTTTTCTAATTACACCAAATGTGACGATACGGTTTTATTGTAATTTTGTCAAATTGGAACAGCGCCATGCCATGAGCCGTTGAACATTATGTTCGTTTATACTCAGTTAAAACATTAGTTTTAAATCAAGAAGACATGAATATAATAAGTTCTTTGATTTTCACGATTATTACACATTTTTAAATGAAACTATTTTAACCGGATTAATCGCGTATAGTATTGGTATTCGAAAATACATTTTAGAACCCGGTTTAATCCGGTTAAAATAGTTTCATTTAAAAAGTCATGGGTACTTTATAAATGTGTGTCCAAGTCTGCTAGTTGTTTGCCGTCAGTTCAGATAAAATTGTGCGAAATAATAGCTGCTGTAGACTTATAATACTGTATATGTAACCTAACCATCCGCCAGGGTTCACGGCTCGTCCCCTGTGGCCCTGGCCAGTGGCTGTGGAGGAGGAGCACCATGAGGTTTTAGTGGGTAAACAGACTGGTAGCGATATCTTTTAAAGATAAGTCATCCTTTGTACACATTAATTCTTTAATTTTTAAATTTCTGTACATTTTGTTATGTGGAACATAAATAAATTGCAAAAAAATATATCCTGCTGCCATTAAAAATATGTATACCACTAAAAACAACACAGCCTATGTGATTATCTTAATCATGATGAATGAATGACTTTTAATAAACACAATTATAGCTATCTTCATGTATGTAGCACTTTCCGAAAGGTCAACCAGTTCTCTCGTACATAAGGACTCAATGTTCCGTTATATGTAAGTACATTATATATTATGTGTTTTTATTAAATTATTGTTATTATATAATATAAAATGTTAAAGCTTCACTTACAAGTAATAAAATAAAAAAAATCTTTAGGCTTTCTCTATCTTCCAATTTAATTCACTGTTTTACTGAATTCCACTATCACCATACACGTACTTGAAAAACAATTAAATATAACTTAAAACTATTATTAATTCGAAAACCCTCACAAAAGTAGTTTTTAAGTAAAATCTTAAAATCCAAATGGGGAAATACAAAGCGAAATTCAACTGTACAAAGGAAATTGCTTAATAAATAAGCTAATAAAACGGAAAATAGCAACGAGAGCACAATGACCGAAATTAATACCATAAACAAAATCTCATATGCAATAGACAATAATTCGCACGCGTTTCCGAACGTGGCAAGATGGCGGACCTTTCGGCGGGAATCGTTGTCTAACGGTAATGGCGTCTTTTTACGTTACCTGCTTTCTAATTGGAAATTAGGAGCCTAATGTGTAGGGCTAATGTCAGCTTGAACTGTTATTGCGGGGTCGATTTACGTATTTATCTGTCTTATTTAATTAGTCAAACGCCATGTTTTATTTGTTTAAGCGATACTAACCGTGGAAATACATTTGTTTTCTTTTGTTTGCAGGTTAACTATTTGTTTAATTAAGTAAGAAACTTTAAACTTAGCTTCTTATTATTTAGTATTGTATACAAAATAATATCATACACATTGGACAGTTCTACCTTATATGCTTCCACTATTGCTTAATTTGGTTCAAATGTAACTTCAACATCCTGATAAATATGAAATATTTATACATCTTTTCTTTGTACTGAGGTTAAATAAGCATTTACTACTCATCTGTCCGTCCCGTTTTAACGAACTAAAAAATCTGATACAATAGCATTGTCACAATCATCATTAGCTATAAGAAAAAGATAGCCGCAAATATGTTTAATAAACATTTACATTTCTCTATTCTATTCTACATTTCTGAAAAATATAGACCTGACATTATCTAGATATTTTTATACGTTTCCCGTATACCTACTATATAGCTTCCATTTAAAATAAATCTATTTACAGTTTTAAACAAGTAATATCTAAAAACCAATTTGTATATGAATCCTCATTTTAATAATCAAATATTGCTCTCATCCCCTACTCATAAGCCGCCATTAACTCAATATAATACGCTATAAAGCTATAAACCACGAGATAATATGCATTAGAACATTAGTTTGGTAACGGCACATCCGATTCGTAAAACGCTTGCTGTGTAGAAATACGTTACTGATATTTTACTTTCCAAATTGTCGTTTGAAAATATTAATTTTATATGTATTTTAAAGATTATAGCAAGCTGCGTTCGCTTCCATAACGTCTAATCTTTATAATCTTCACAACTTGTCAATTTAACAAGTTTTAGGAATTTGAAATGACATATTTAGAAGAAAACTTGTCGGAAGATGTTTACACCGTTCGCAGCTTTAACTGCGTAAACTACAGGACTAAACTATATAGTTGTTTCGCGTGCCCGCGTTCTCACTTAAATCATAAATTTTGCTTATATTTATAAATTAAATAATAGTAGCTTTTTAATTTACGAAGCCGAAACTGCATTTAAATTGGTTAAACCGTTTCTGAGATAAGCGTGAACAAACGCACAGCTAAACAGACAGATAAACAAACAAAATAAAAATGATAGTTATAGATTATCGATTAAAACTGATAAAAGCCAACAACACTAGGTTGTTTATCATATCATATATCTTTCATCTACAGACAGCGATCAGTTACATTTTTAATTATTTGTACACAGTACAGTTAGTAGTAGTAAATAACAATAAGTAAAACACCCTTACATTCTTTTCCAATACAAGCATAGGTGCGTTACTTGAAACTGACGAGCCACTGTTTTTATTGCGCCAGTCATTACGGGGTCCATCTATCAATAAAAATTGCTGTTTATTTGTTTTTATGGCGTTATATTTCAATTCTATCTCGCGATGCGCATCTGGTCTTTGCTTCGAAGATGACAGCCACTGTGGATGGGTAATAGAAGAGGTTTTATTGGTTTTCTGAAATGAAAATGATGTTTATGACATTAACTAAATAACAAATGTTTAACAATTTCACATAATTTTTGGAAGTGACGAATCACTCTAGTCTCTTATGTTGTTTGAGCATTATACAAAAAACTTCAATAATAACATATTTTAATTCTAAATCATTTGAAGCATTAATTATGTTAGTGCCGAGAAGATAATGTTTTATTTTCTAGCCTATACACTGTATTTTAAATAATTTTTCTATAAGCATGCATATATTAAAATGTTTAAGGTGAAAGATTTTGTAATACTTACATGTTTCTAGAACTTACAATGAAACTCTAAGTCATCTCATGTGATCGATAAGTGGTCCATTATAATTACAAAAACTATGTTTAATAGTCATATATTAAGTGAATATGCATTTATATGAAGAAAATCCGGGCGAGTGACCATATATATTAAAATATAAACTAATATCACTTCTCGACCCGACTATCAACGAAGATACATTCTAATATCACCTAAAATCTTAACCAGTTAACAAAATATCAAAACAAGAAACAAATTTCTATTTACATAAAGCGATTACATCAAAAACGTTGTTTAGTGCAAATTAAACCTCCAAAAAGCTTTCGTACATTCCGCAACAAATGCCATACTAAATTGGCTGGAGCTCCTGAATCGGGGACGATGTTTATTCTGAGGGGAAATATTGACTAAAGTAACCCATTTGAATGCATACTTGTCCGTCAGTCAGGCGATATCTAGAGAGAGCGGGTGTAGTACTGGGAGCCAACCCCCTATTATAACTTGGCTGGTGCCCACCCCCCCACTCCACATACTTTTAGTAGTAAAATGACCAGGTTTTGGAGTTCAAGTAATTTTGGCTGTAGAATTGAACAGGCTAACTTGTCACATACGCGATTAAGCCTTATTGTGATGTAGGCTGGGATAACTGTTGATTTGATTTTATGTTTCATCGAAACGTCTGTTTGCGCGCTTATAGCTTGTAAACTCTTGTTTGAATCGAGCTGTATCGACATATAAAATTGACTGTTAAACGTTTATTATTGTGTATCGGTTACGGATTGCGGGGTTTGCTGTTACCGGTTATTTAAGCGTTTGCTGAATTGTTAGCGCAATTGTGAGGAATATCTATAATTTCTTTATATAATGTGTGAAACGAGCTTAAAAATAATATAGTATATGTATAGAAAAATATTTTTCTATTTATGAATTCGACAAATATTGAACGATTTGTTGTAAAATGTGCTCTTTGAAATAGTTTAGCACATATATCCTAATTCAAAACTAGCCTAACCAAAGCTAAATATAATAAATAAATATTACGAAACAAAACACAATAAATTCATGCGAACACAAATGGAATGTGACTCATATTCCTCCATCGCTTAACCCATTTTAAAAATAATATATAAATAAATAGTATTTTCAACGATTGGAACGGAGAAAACATCGCATCGCAGTCATCATAAACAAGAAACGCGGAACACATTACCCGGCGAACTTTCCAGAAACCGCCCGCCCTCAAACGTGCCATAAATAAGGGGGGCGCAACAAAAACTCTCACAAGCATCACCTCGGCACGTCACCCTGCTCAGATTTCATTACCATAAAGAACTAGAAGCCTTAAAACCCCCTAGCAGTGTAAAAGGTGACGTACACCGACCAGCGCAGCAAGAACCGCCGTCTGAAAGGCATTTACCCTTGTTCACCCTAAAATTTGACTTGCCAAGACGGGGGCGGAAGTCCAAGGTAGATAGGACGCTTCCAATCCCAGAGCGGGACGGTCCCCGCGTCGAAATGTGCCGTAAATCGTCATAAAACTGTCTGGATCCATGATGTGACGCTGCCCCGGGGTAATTAAAGGACAATTTATAGTTTTGCCCGATTCCCCCTTTCGTGGAGTCTCGTCCCCCTCGCCTCTCACGTCGAAACGCGTCTGTTTAGTTTTTCTTCAATGTTTTTTTCCTAATGTACTTTGTAGTTTCCCTAATTTATGGCTTTATTAGTTATTGTTATAATTTAGATGGCACTTATGTTTGTTTTTCAAGTTTCCTTTTCTCTAATGTCAGTTCCACTAATGTTTGAGACAATTTGTGTATAGCTAGTATTGTAATAAAAATAAATAATTATATATCTTTAATATTATTTAAAATTTAACAGTTGAGATCTTATAGTATCTTATCTTAAAGTAATTCGAAATACTATAGTATTAATTTACGTATGAATGTGATCGTCGCGTAAGCCTCAGAATACGAATAGGGATTCTGTAAAGTTTACAGCTGAATGCAATTTTAGTAATATTGGAGGAAAACTGTTTTGATATCTTAATTCACTAGTGTCTTTATTTGTTATAATAAAAACTATTAAATACTATTTGAAAAAAAAACTCAATTCTCTTTAAAACCTAATTGATTCATTATTATACGAGCATATTCATTATTCATTATTATTCATGTTTTTTCAGTCAATGGTTTCAAATCTTACTAAGCACGCTTTTTTTTTATTTCTCGAGTGAGAATGAAACCAACAACTAATCGTGTTTACATTTGCACGCTGTCCCACGATATCCTCTAATCGATATAATAATGTATTTATATTTAAAAATTAAGGTTATATTTGAATTAATATTACTTTCCTGTCAGAGTCCAATTTAATTTCAAATTGGAATAAATATTGATATTTTAAAATATTCTAGTGTATTAGTAGATATTTGTGTATAGTTTAGAAAAATACAGACTTACAAAACTGGAGTCAAAAGTTTAGTAAAATATAAAAAAAATATTAAAAGTTACAATCAATTAAATATTTTATACATAATCATACATAGAGTTGTGCTGAAAAGACTTAAATTTCGACAAATTTTCTAACAAAGGGAACTGAGAATTAAGTTATTTTTCATTTCATCCAAAACCATATAAGAATTTAAATTTGGATACCATTTCTTCCCCTTAATTGGCGCCTTACCTCCCATAAGGCGCTTCGTTACGAAAAAGTAGCTTAAAAGCTTCATAAGGAGGCATGTGGGATAAACCACTGTGATTTATATATACTTCCAAGTCAGGGACCGGTTCATGTTTAATTAGGTGTTTTGTTGCGATTAAGAGAGGTCAAATGTATGTTTGTTTGTGTATATAGTTTATTTTCTTCATGTTTCTTTTTTCTGGGTGTAAGTGGCGGAACTTAACGCCGTTCTCTCTTTAATCAGACGAGAGAAATCAAATTAATCTTAAATATAAACACTGATTTCTCCTTTGCAACATGACAGCCTCCAATTGCAACTATTATTTATAATATCTTAAATTTTTTTTTTTACACAAAGCCACAACGCTTTCTCTGCCTACTCTCTAAAAAGCATAAAAATAAAAAAAATGTGTAATTGATAGAAATATAAAGAAATTACCATAAAAATTCGTATCGTACTATAATTTTGAAGGAAGGGCACGTAGCGCCGTAGCCGCGTAGACGCACTACGTCAGCCCTATTGAGGCGTAGCGAAATAAAGAAAATCATTTTAATATCCGCTCGATACTGCTGAGCCTTATTTATAATACCAATAACACTTCAATAATGACAACGCTTTCGACCAATGTAAGACGATCTCTTGCTGGACAGATATAAAAACATTATAGTCTAGGGAATGCAAAAGACATATATTATATTATATAAGAAAAAAGGCCATCCTAGCGCAGTGGGACAACATTCTGTCTGTAAATGGTTCGATTCGAAGACTCGTTAGAAGTAATTTTATTTTTTATTTCTCCGCTCTCGTAAGAAATGCAGCGTTGAGTTCCGTCAATCAATATGCAATGTCTCGAATTGGGGTGGAAAGTGGGAAACAGAGTGTCTTGACACTAGTTTCTCTCCGCCTACACTGTTATGCGGGAAAAATCGTGGCGCTGTCACCTAGTAATTCATTTTAATTACTAACCACCTAAAACAAGTATAACTACACAATATTTTTGTGCATACTGTATAAAAAAGGCTATACAAGACGCATTCAGTAATAAAATCTGTTAATCAACACAATGGTTGCGGCTTTGATTCCCTCTCGGAGGAATTATTATAATTCAATTTATCTTCCCACCCGGTAAAACAAAGTGCCACATTGACTTTCATAAATGAACACGCAATGTTTTAATTCGGCACTACTCTTGGTTCTAGCCGCTATGCTGGAAAAAGCGTGAAACTACTTTTTTTCTGTAATAGTTTTGAACAGTCGGCCCTCGGACTACACAAAGGGGTCCGCATCTGGTTGCCGCGACGATTTACCCGATTTATAGTTAGGATAGCTGTTCTGATAGGGGTTGTGTTGGTCACGTACCAGACCCAATGATTTGGGTGCCACGTGTATCATTAAATTGATTTGGTCTGTAATCGCACATTATTTAATTTATCGGTCTATGTGTTTGGTTGACTAAACCTATGTGATCTTTGATTAATATATATTTAGATGGATTTATTTATATTTCAGCATCTCGTACATAATTACCTAGTCCGGAGAGCTTAGTTCCATTACATTACGTTCCCAATTTACGTTTGTATAATTAAATATATAATTCGATATTGGGCTATATTAGGCTATATATTTTTATAGTAATTTAAAATTAAATGCTTGAACTCTTTATTTCTCATTCCTATCCTGTCACAGTTATGCATTACACTGGATATGTTGTCGAATAAACAAATAATATTTGTTTAAAAACATCTCGCAAAGAATCTCGAACTCTAAGATTATGAATACATCTCACAGCTCTTTTTTGAAGAATAAATATTATATATAAAAAAATATTATTATTTTATATACGAATACGAATCTATGTAGTTACTAAAACGTGGCTAAATAGTAATATATAGGTCCAGCCTGGTTCTCCGCAAGATTCGGTGGATGTGGACCGTGTAATTATGTGCTAACTGCCAACTAAAAGTCACAAAAAAAATATGATAAACTAATGAGATATGCATGTAAATGAAAGCAAATAGCGACAGCGTCATGTGCTAACTAAATATTATAAAGAGAAAAGATGAAAAATCAATTAAAATTCAACAAACTCCATAATTCATACATCCGGTTTCATACACCCACGAGACTTCGCCCCAATAGACACAGACATAGGCACAGGCACATTTGTAATGAAATTATCCATTAAATTCAACGGAGCACGTCAAACGAGCAGAGTTCTTGCTCATATCTCATCGAACTCTGAACGATTCATAATTGACACCATTACACTATATCATACCGTCCAGCCGTGGAGAAGTTTGGTAATTAAAAGGGTGATCGGTTAAAATTATTATACTACGTGCGTCATTTGACTTCACTTGAAAACAAGTGGATAACTTATTAGCTAAGTTAAGCCGTTAGATTTGTGTAATAAAATTGTCAAAATTATGCATTAATCGCTAATTTTAAAACCGAAAGGTTCTGGTTTTAAAAGGCGCTGAAAGAACTAACTACTTAGTTCTTTAGTTAGTGGTTTTGAGTTAAATAGGAGTTACATAAAATAATTTTAAAAAGTGTATCTGTAAATTTATTACACTTTATACTACCTACGTCATTTAACTTCACTCGGAAACAAGTGGATACCGAATGTTGAATGATCTGCATGGCTTATTGATCAATATTACATATTCATTTTGTTATCAGTTATTATATTGAAATATTTAGGATTTAGTTACTAAATTACCGTATTAGCGAAACATAATGTCCCTTTTGCAAAACGAAAGACCGAATAATTATATACAAAATTGTGTAAATTATCAAAGGAAGCTAGCCAAGCAAACGATATAAAAGTCTGGAATCATCCCTAGTATATTTTACATCACTAGAAAAATATGATAAGCTTCTTAAACCTCAATCAGCAAAGTTGGTAGGCACTAATGAACCATTACGATAAATTACACCGTAAGGTTACATAAATACAAGGATAAATTACAACTTAATAGAAGTTTATCTTAATTCTCATGGAAATATTATAGAATTAGACCACACGGTACGTTTTTGCATAATTAAAAAATCCTGTAAGTCTTCTATAATATACAGCTATAATATTTTACATCTTCATATAACGCCTGTTCTGAAAACTACTGAACTGAAGGTTGGTTTCACTTTACATACCAAACTTAATTCCTATATTTCATCAAGTACATCGGTACATAAATAAATATATATAAAAAATAAAATACATATGAAATAAAATTTCCCCAAAGTCATTTAGCGACAAAACCTAGCAAAAGCCTTAATCTGAATAAGCTTCGTAATGAGAATAGTTCGTTAAAAATTAAGATAAGTAGTGAATTTATTAAGTTTTTATCAGAAATTCATAAGGCTAATTACTGTTGGGTTCCTCTGCGGCAAAATTGCAGAGATTGGGTTGCTTTCATCTTTAGGCCGTTTAAGTTTTATTCAAAGCCAGTGGTACTGAACACTAAATGGAAATGGCATAAAAACGAAAAAAAACACAATAACTGTGTAATTATAAATTAATATAAATGAGAAGTGTCCTGTTAGATTCTATTCTATTTTATTCAGATCCTTAGAACAATACATGTGTTTTGGATAATGGAAATTGGAAATGTACTTTATATATACACTCACAATCTCACAATTAGCTAATATATTATGTAAATTAAACAATATAATTTAGTTTAACTACGATTTTATAATAAAACTGCAATAACCTTGATAGGAATGCATTAATAGGAAATATTTATCCTAATAATACTTATAGTAAATATATTTAGACCCTTGTAATAAATCCTATTTTAAATAATTCCCTGTTTAAGATTCACAGAACCATCGTGTTTAGAATATTGTCAGAAACACATAGTTTTTCAGCTTCAGGCTTTTCACCACATAGCAGGCTAGCCAGAGAGAACCTAGTGTCATTACACTCCGTTCTCCGCTCGAAATCAAGACATTGCGTGTTGAGTGGCGGAACCCAACGACGCGCTTTGTCTTAGGTACCAGAGCAAAGAAATAAAAATAATTTAAATATAGGTTTATACCAGACGCTGTCACGATGCTCTCAAATTTACAAATCAACAACAATAAAAACAAATTAATATATAAAAATAATAAAATTTTAAAAATAACACCAATTGTTTGCGATCCAAGCTCTTATAAGATAGCAAGTTCGCAAGTGGACCGCAATCAACATAACTCACTTAATAATGTAACATTATTTACTTTTAACAGTTCTAGTTTTTATATTATTCAATGACGAATACCGAATGTACGGCACCATCATGGCATAGTCTTACAAGCGTTAAAGGAACGCGATGATTGTACGGTCAAATTCAAGAAACTATTTAAAATTTATCATTAACATGTTCTTAGGCCAAAGTGGCGCGGTAGGTTCTAATTTCAAATGGGATAATTGTGGGTTCAAACAAAACTTATAAGAATTAATTTATTTTAAATCATTAATAGACAAAACACTCAACGTCTCAAACGGAACGTGGAAAACGGAGTGTTTTGACACTGGCTTCTCTTTACCTAACTCCATACTATTATAATTAATACATATGCATACGTTCAACATTGACTTTTTATTTATAATAAAAAAAAAAAATGTAAATAAACCCACAAGATATTCTCATATATTTTTCTATTTTAGGCTTTATTTAACCATTTTACCAAGTTAAACGATACAAAATAAATATTCAACATAGTGTTATGACTATGGTCGTATACAAGCTGATCTGAGATTTAACGACGATGGCAGGTGCGTTTAGTGTACGGAGGTTTAGTTTATTTATTATCTGTTGCCTAATAGTTATGTAAAATGGTTATTTTATTAAATGTTTATTGAGATTATTTAATAATGAAAGTCTTTTATATTTATTTTACTGTCATAATAAAATTTATACTCGATATATTTTGTTAAAAAGATTGAAAATTATTGTACCTACTATAGTAAATATAATTATTTTTTTATATTAGATTTCGATACCAAATGGCAAAAATATTATAGGTATATGTAAAACACAACCAGATTAAATTATTTTTAATTTAAATACAAATTGTCAACTGCAACTGGCGATGATTCACTATAGTGTAAAATCTCTTTTTTTTCCAAATCCCGTAGGAATTTCGAGAAATCATTTTCCTCCCCTACGCTACCTAAAGAACCTATATGCCCAAACATACGGTTTCTGCGCCCAGTAGTTTTTAACTGTGCGTCGTCTGTCTGTGAGATTTAGAATATATATTCATAGATTTACCTACGCAAAAGACAACTGAAAACAACAAATTTTAAAAAAGCACTAACCTAATAATAAGTTATAGCGAAGTTATTAGGTATATATATATAGATATATTTCTTATATGTTC
This sequence comes from Podotricha telesiphe, assembly GCA_038994665.1. NCBI lineage: Eukaryota > Metazoa > Arthropoda > Insecta > Lepidoptera > Nymphalidae > Podotricha > Podotricha telesiphe. Next base: position 161,565 of record JAOYRR010000150.1, read on the forward strand.
TTTATTGCCCCTCTCGAGACACTTCCAGTTTTAGGCCTATGGCCCACCCCAAGGACCGGTCCATATTTATGGACTGAGTGGAAAGCTACGGTCAGAGGGCTTAGCCCTGGCACCGTTTCCCCTCTTCCCCCAGGGTGAGCGAGAAGACCCAGTCTGTCTGTCTTTGTTGCAATTAAAAAACAAATAAAGTAAATACAAAATCTAGAAAAAAAAATTACGTAAGAAATATATAAATACACATACATTTATACATACATACATAATATCATATATATATGAGTACTGTCTAATTTTGACATAAGATGTTTTTGTAATGAAGACTTAAAAGAAAACATTGTTGGGTTTTTCTGGATAGACTTAGGTAGATTGTTCTAAAGCATGTACGGAAAAGGACTTTTGAAGGAATTTCGTGTTGCTTTTTGGAATGTCCAGCATAGGTATGACACAAGGCCGACTTGAGCGTGTGGGTATTAAAACGGGAATGGAGATATGAAGGGAAATTTTGCTAGTAGAGTGATTTAAAAAGGAAAGAAAAAATACGATTGAAAGGGAGCCAATTAGGCTGAGCACGATATTGAGATACGTTCTCGTACTTACGGACGTTACGGAGATTCATAGTGTATCATAGTGATTCAACACAAAAAACACATCAATATAATCTAGGGGCTATTTCTAAAATTTATACATTAGTAATAAATATATGAAAATTAACTTACAATATAAATCATTATATTTAATCTGTGCTCCAATAATGTATGTTACACAAATACTTACTCCACGTATATACAACATTAATGAGATTCTTAAGTAAATTTAAAAAATAGCGTAGATCAAAGCTCAAAAATGTTCTCAGATAAACCTTCAGACCCTAGATGGGCATAAATAACACCCGTCTGGATTGTCAACCGGCCCCTAATTTACTGCTAGTAATTAGGAGTTTGCACTTTGCCAAAACGATTTGCATCGATCCATTCAAACGACTTATTATTACCCTGTCATATACATATAGATGTTATATTTATAAGAATGTTTATTATTGTGTGTGACAAAGCCAAAACCGATATTTTATATATATATATAAATATTAGACCACGCATAGCTTTATACAGCGTAGACCAGTTTTGATAACTCTTAAGGGTAAAAAATAGGGGTTGATTGCATATTCACTGACTGAGTTGTCGTTGGTATCATTGTTTTGTTAAAAAGTGATTAAATATTTATATTTAGATACAATTTTATATCATTAATATACTTATTGTTTAATAAAATTACTTCTTGTCAAAGTGGTATTTGGGTAGAACTCCTACCACCATCCACCTCCTAGGTATTAAAACCTAACCGAAGTTTTCTATTTTAATATATTATAATTCTAAAATATAATACATAAATTTTGTTTATAATGAATTATGTACCAATTACTTAAAATTTGATTGAAAGTGCTCTTTTCATAATTTTAAAGATCAAATTTGAAAACCAATGTATGTATAGTAAAATTAACCCGTTGATTGATTCTAAAATCAGATTATAATATCTTATTACCCTCTCTTTTGTTTTATTTATAAACAAACACATTGAAGTTAGTAAACTGGCGCAATTTGTAACAAAAATAAAAAGAAATATTCACAAAAAACGTGTTTCGTTTTTATATATATATTTCTTTTTCAATTTCCTTAGTGTGCGAATAACACTTTAAAAAATGTTAAAAAATATAAACTAAAACTTGAAACTTAATATGCAATTAGATAATTTGTATACGACAATATTATTGCACTAATATTATTATATATAACTATTAGCATGACTCCATCTTGCCCAATACGTTTAAACAAGCTTCTATGAAATGCAAAATAGAATGCCTGTACTTTATGTTGTAGTTCTCAAAGTCGTCACAAGATGGCACAGCTAACTAATTTCAGTAATTTTAAGTTTGAATAAATAAAAATTTCTACTTCCTGTTAATAATCGTTTTAATAATACTTTTCTTTTATTACACATACAATACAATATAAAATTATCAAAATACATGTTAAATATAGTTAGATTGACTGATTATATTGTTGTTCGGAACGTTACCGTGTAGTAATATTGCCGCGCTTTTTTGACATTTATGATATATAATTCGTTAGTTGCTGTAAATATTGAAAATAAAGTGTTTTTTTTTATAAATATTATATATAATAGACAGATATACATTAAATAAGGTTTTGTAGTAGATTATAAATTGTGCCATTTTAAAATGGATCCTTATGAAATAGAATTTATAGGTGAAAACAGAATAGCTAGTATAATTCCAAACTTCTCATACAACAAAATATATTTAATTTGTGGCGAATTTGGACCTTTTCGCGCCGGATTACCAATGACTGTGCCACTTTGGTTAGCTGTTATGTTAAAACAGAAGCAAAAATGTAGAATGGTACCACCAGAATGGATGGATATGGAAGTTTTAGAAAATATTAAAGAAGAAGAAAAGAAATCTAGGTAAAGTTAACATTTATATTACCTTAGTGTTTGTTTTAATAAGAAACAAATATGAAATCAAACGTGTATCATATATAATTATAGCTTGTGATATAAGGTGAAATATAATCATATTTTATTTTATATTTACAGATTTTTCACAAAAATGCCAAACGAACATTACATGATTGAAGCAAAATTAATTTTAGGAGCTGCAGCCGAAGACATTCCACATGCGGCAGAAATAAAAACAACAATAAAAGATATTTGGGACATCCGCATGTCTAAGCTTAGAACTTCAATGGATGCTCTAATGAAATCTGGAGGTTCTTATGGTAGATTAGATCACTTAACTATGATGGAAATAAATTCAGTTAAACCATTGTTACCTGCTGCTATGGATGAATTGTATAGAATTAAAATGGTAATATATAATTTAGTTATTTTCTGGTAACTGCAACTCCAACATTCCACAGTGAAATATGCTGCTCAGCCAAGCTATATTCTTCTACAAGCCGCCATCTCAATGTTGATTATACCTAACTGCAAAGTTTGTCCAAGTTAGACATACTCCTAAATAACTTTAAAGGCCGGCAACATCCCTGTAGCCCTTCTGGTGTTCCATGGGGTTGTGGGTGTGATGATCACTTACCATCAGGTGACCCAAATGCTTATTTGCCTTGTCTATAGAATAAAAAATAAAAATAAAAACCTAAGAGGATCCCAGTCTAGTAGCACATGTTTATTGAATATTATCTTGGATTGAAGCATGTTTTTTAATATTTATTATATTTATAAATTATTTCTAATTTCAGATGAGCAGAAAAACTATTCCAGCCAGCTTAAATACATCTACATTCAGTCAGTCTGGTGGTTCACAAAACACATGATATTTTGGATGGTTTCCGAAAGGTGCAATTTTTCAAATTCCACTGTGTTCAAATTTTTGTTTTTCAATTTCCTAAGTGTGTCATTAACGCTTTAAAATTAAAAAAATCACATGATATTTTATTATATATGGAAACAGATGTTTTAAATGTTATATGTGGACAGTTGTTTTAATTTATGTAGTTTCAAGTCTATGCATACTAAATGGTCTCAATTAGTTAAGTTATATGGCATGTATTTTACGTTTTAGTCGCTATGGACCTAAGACATGTAAAAAGATATAATTAATTAAAATATATAAGTATATAACATGTAAATTGAAATTAAAATTTTAGGAAATAAAAGTTTGTTGTAGCGAGATTTGTACATGCACCTCTTTGAAACTGTCAAAGTGCTGTGACAGCTACGCCATATGTTTGAATCCCACTGCATTTAAATTTGTATATTCTAAAAATGATTTTCATATCCTAACTATGAGAATAGCATTTTAAAATTTGTAATTGGTTTAAAAAAATAAGGCATTCATTTCATCAAAATATATATTTTTGAGTAAGAATTTAAATTCAAACAACCTATATAAATTAAATAAAGCCCTCTCTATTAACTGTTTGTTATAATCATTTCTTTGTCATAAAAATTGAAAAAAAAAAGTTCAATGTATAGATGTATTAAGTTTAGAAATAAATTAAGATATTAATAATTTTGTATTTTAAGCTTTTTCACGTCACGTGGCCAGGGATGTTTTTTCACATTTCCATTCCATTAAAATAAAATATTTCTATCATAATTATATTTTTGTTAAAACTTACCACTAATTATTCAATAATTGTAAATATAAAATAAAATAATTAATTAAACTCATAAACTTTAAAAAATTATAAAAATTAAATGTTAAATCAATATAAATAAAATAACATTAATAATAAAATTTTCGACATAAATCTATCATAATCTATTTCTACCACAATTTCCGCAACACTGGTACTCAGTTCTGGTGTTCTGGTCTTAGTCTCTGCACTAAACATATTGTGGACCTCTATTCCACTTTAGCGCCAGCGTAGTTGCAACGTTCCAGAGCCAGATCACACTCCTCACTCTTGCCTTCTTGTGGGGACCCCCACAATGGCTGTACTTTGGGACGGTTTTTTACAAAACCACCTTCCGTGCCCATAGCCCAGGCAGAGAGCATTGCACGAGTGGCGAAAAGTCATTCACTGAATTTTTGCAGGGCCCCTGCCCCGACGGCTCCATTCCATACACACACCACACTGGGGTACACCGTCATGACTCGTCATGACGTCTTTCATGACGGAGCTTAAATTCAGCCGTCCAGGAATTCTTCCTCAGGGATCTTGTCAAAGACTGGTTCTGTTCCGGTTGTGTTTCCTGAGGGCGCTTAAGATGTCGGCGCCGGTATAGTACGTTAAGACGTCCTTGAGGATCAGAAGCGGGTCCTTGTTCTCTATTTATTTGACGTTCATCTTATCACTTGCCATTTTTAGTCTTTCCTTAACCCTATCCCGCTTCACCTCCCGAACTGCATCGCAGAATCACCTTTTGATTTTTTGCCTTCCTTACCCTTTCTACCTTAAGCCATCCATCGCATCCAAGGAAAGCGCCTAACACCACTCTTATCTGGGCTAGAGCTTCCTCTCCTGTGTCAGCAACTTTCTTTGAGGAAACCTCAACCGAGTGTATAGCTGTGTGTTGTGGGCTATATTTCAAAATCCAAAAATCCGCATGTTAGGCCTTGTTTCGAGAGACTACCAGTATCGTGATCATCTGGAAAGCAAGGCCAAGTTGGCCTCGAAGAAGCTGGATGTCATAGCTTGAGCAAGGCAGCACTTCACGCCCAAACACCCATCGGCACTGTAGAGGGCCCGGGTTCGGCCTCACATAAACTGTAATCATCTCTGGCTGGCGCACCCCAGATCAGCTTGATCCATTCGATCGAATACAAACAATAATGCAAAAATTGATCGGCATGATGCGCATTTGCTTTTCACTAATAAAAATCCAAGGTATGGAACAGCTGACGAAGAACTTTGATCTAAACTATTAGAAAATGGCATTTGTTCCTTAACAAAAACTATTAAAGATTTGGTAATTCTGACAAAGAACCATTATATACCAGCTAAACTGTAAGAAACCGTTCAATGCTGATTACTAATGAAAATTATTAAACTTATCGGTCATCATGCCGCAGTGGGGTAGCGTCTGACTGTAAACGGGTTAGTTGTAGGTCCGATTCGCACTTGACGGAATAGTTATATTTATATTATTTTAGTTTTTTCTTTCCCTTAAGAAAAAGATGGGCGCTGAATTTCGGCGTTCAATTAACAACGTCTCAAATTCGGGCGTTAAGAGATTATTTTAATTTTAGGTCCAATTTTCAATTTCAACAGTAATTTGTTTTATAGCTTATAACCCTGAACAGAACTTAGGGCATAATAAATTTCGAAGAGTGGAACACCTGATTCAGAAATATAATAGACCAGCAAAACTAGGTAGGTTAGTAAGTTTTTTTTATATTTCTTGGTAGGTTCGTTCTGTATTGTGTGTTACTTTTAATTTTATATAGCTAGTTTTGTTTAGTTTTTTTCAGTGACTACTATTTTTCCAATATGATTTCTTATATTTATTTATTGTATTGAACCATGTTTACATATGTATAATACGTTTACATATTTATTGTTTTGTTCATTTTAATTACTTAATGTATTTTTTTGTAATATTAGGAATTGTATTTCCCCATTTGTGTCTAATCGTTTTTCTTTTTTGGTTTTTTACAATTATATTTTCACGCTCATAGTTTTATTTTTCAAGGAAGAACTTAATAAAAAGTTAAAGTATTGAGTAGGTCTTTCTTCGTCTGTCTTTTGTTATATTTTTTTTAATTTATTGATTTATAACATTTTAATGTAAGGTTATTTGTTTTTGCTTGAATCTAACCTTTACTTCTTTATCTTTAATTGTATAAATTTAAATTTAATGACTATATGCAATCATTCTGTCAATAGCAATCAATGAATGAATGAATTAATCCTTATTAAAACTGATTCTACATTTTTTTTTATTATATACAGACATACATAAGTTGACATTCTTTTGATAGGTTTGTAATAAAAGATTTATTTAAAGAAAAAAATATATTTTTTCATCTTAATATCAAAAATCAAACCATAAACATGAGGTGTACAACAAAAACACAGATATTAACATGTCCACTTTGCCGTTACATTACGTTTCATAAAACATAAGAAAATACAAGACAAGATTAAAATAATAAAAAAAAATAAACCAAAAGGAAATAAAAAACATAAATTATCTATGAAATTCAGTATTTTATATGTAATTCATATGTAATTGCAAAATCAAATCAATCAAAAGTAATTGCAAAAAATTTTGTTAGTATAATAAACATATTTCTGCAAGACTAAATTTGCATATTTTCGCAAAAATTTGCATATTTTGCACATATAAAATTAAACAAAACATACAAACTTTGGCATAGAAACTCAAGTGATATAATAAAAGTATTGCCAACATAAAAATATAAAGTTCTAGTATAAACTTTTTGATACCTTTATTCGAGCAGGCACTTTCATTTTAATGTTGCAAATGCTATGATTGTTGTACAGCTCAGTATAAAGTAAAGAATTTATGTAAAACTAGGCGTAAACTTAGACGCGTAGACTAAAACTAAATCTGTTTGTTAGTCTTGTTGTTACATAAGGTACTACACATATAAGTGACATAAAATGCTAACTTAAGTTAAAAATCCTAGAAAATTAAAAAATTTAAAATTTAATTTGAAACAAGCATTTGTTCAGATTGTAAGGGTTAAAGTTTTATTTTAATTACTTATCGTACAAAACTTACAAAGATTATTAGAAAGCAATATATTAAATATATATATATATGTATATATAATTATATATAACTCAGATTAATACACAGTTTGAACCGAACCGGGCTTAAAATTATGTTCTTTTTTCTGGAATGTAACAATTGAGATTAAATAAAAACATAGCGTTTCCTAGATATCCAAGAATCTGATAATAATAAGTGAAAATTTTAAATAGTTTTTATATAAATTTACAAGCACAACTAAATATGACATATACTTATATATAATTAATTATAACAGCTTAGCCGTGATCATTCGTTTCTTAACTTTGCCAAAATAATGTACACTATGATTATTGCTTGCAAAGTCATCAAAACACTTTGGTCTAACTCCAGCTTGTAAACACACAGAAATATGAAGTTTTCTTTCTATTTACAAAAAAAAAAAGAGGTATTTACAATTCATATAAATTAGTTTAGTTTAGAAAATATATACACAGATCTGCCGATACGACGTGACTGAACCGTTGTGTTGTGATTGAGGTTAATGCATTTTTTAAAGTGCCTTTATGTTACATCTGAAGGCCAACAAAAACGCATTAATTATAGTAAATGGCAACACACAATTTTTGCAGTGTCCTATAAAAATGTGTGTATTTAAAATATATATATATGGCACACAAAGAAAGTGAAAGGGTGATAGATATATTTGTTATTTAAACTATACCAGTTCGTCATCATCTGTTTTAATACGGCATTGAAACTCAAGAGATCTTCAGTGAAAGGATAACAATGCGCTCGCGCTCTTATAACTAAAATATTTTCAATTTTAAAACAATATATTTTTACATGAAGCCTGTAGGATGAAATGTAACATATGTAAACAAATCTGAAACTTTCTTTCAAATTTAAAAAGAAATTACTTTTAAACCATTAAAATTAAAAGCAATATTTATATTTGTATGAAATATTGTAAATATATATATTTCTTAATAATTTTCAACGGCATTATTTGTATGTATGTATGTATATATATACATACATACATCAACATAAAAAAACGAGATAACTGACAAATACCAAATAATGTTGTAAGGCTTATCGATAGCTCCAGTCTTATTATCATTTAGAATACCCAAAATATTTACATGTTAACCTATGACTTTTAAAATATTAATACTAAATAACAGTGACTAATAGAGAATTAAACAGCTACAATTTTGCTCGGATCCACTTTGACTCTCAGGAACATAACGTCGTCTTTGACGAAATTTCTCTTTTTCAGCATTTCGTGCGAGACGAACCTTGGAAATCCGAAGCCTAACGCGTCTGGTTCCTTTGAGGGTCTTTGGAAATTTTTCCATGTAGGATCCGGGACGAAACTCTCCACGATATTGCAGGCGCGGTCTGGGCTCGAACTTTGGTCAAACAGCGTGAAGGAGACGGTGTGGGAGAAAGGCCAGCGTAAAAGCGCATCATACTCGCCGGGCAAAATCTTGATGTATACGGACATGTGAGTCGCCTCCCCAGCACCGTTGCCGTTTAAAAAGAGTGACGCCTGAAATTAGAAATAAAAAAATATAAATAATATATAAATAGAACGGTTTATAGCTTCAATTAAATTAAATTGTATTTTATTTTATATTTTAATATAATTATATCCATTCACTTTTATGATTGTATTACAAAATCTTATCAAATTAATCTGTAACATCGTGAAATGTCTAACTAATCTTCGAAAGTCGTAACACACAGAACCTTGAGTCACACATTGATCGTTATTTAGAACAACAAAAGAACGATAGCGACAACACAAAATGAAATGTATATTTAGAAGAGTAGGGTGCAAGTGACTAAGCGATACTAATTCAGATATTGTGAGACGGTTAGTCACAACTCACGATAAATATATCGTTCGTGTTTACTAACAAAGGGGACGTAATCGAGTGTAAAAATGCATTTAAAATGTTAATTTGATGTGCAAAGGATTTACTACTGATGATTAGTAAATAAAATTTTTTTATATATATAAAATAAAATTTAAATTAAATACTATTATAATTTAATATTTTTCATCATTATATCGAAATCAAGCGAATGAAAGTTATTTTTAATATAATGACTTTATATTTTTATTAAAAACACCTAATACTAGAAACTATTACATCACTCTCTATCAAAATCAAAATGACAGTGACATTAAGAGCTTTAAAGTCTAAAGCCACAACATAAAACAAACAAAATATAACATACCTGCAGCTTATATCCATATTGGCTTGTATAAAACGCAGGGGAAGTGAGTTCGAATCCTTCTTTGCATTTTGCTTCAGCCATTTTCGCTGCCCAATCGCTAATACGCCATACTAAAGCACCAGTATAGTTGACTGAGAGCCGTGCGACAGCCACTCGTAGGGATTCTAATTGGCGAGCCTGGCGTGTGGCGAGGGAGGAGACCAAAGCTAGATGCTGCTGTGAGCTCTCTTCATTATGCCTTTCCAGGGCTTGCCTTGTACCCTGTAAAATAAATTAGACATTAGTGTTGTTTTAATTTTAACTTTAGGTAGACTGGAGTTTCTTAACGCTAGGATCTCTATGCTTGCTATGTGAGGGAAGGGAAATGTACAAAAAAATATATTCAGACTACTTTTAAAAATATACTACATTTTAAGTATTAATATATACATATTGTATAATTATGTAAAAAAAAATGAAAGTCTTACAGTTAATAAATTACATATATAAATGGATAAATTAAAATATAAACATAAATAGTTGAGCAGGTTCAAGTCCTGCTACATCCATTCTTTCACTACATCCATTAGTTTTATAAAAAAGTTAATTACATATTTTTTGGAAATAGATTTTTTTTTAATACAATATATTTGCAAGCAATCCATTTAAAATAGTTTCGTTTAGAAATTATAAAACATAATTTTAATATTAATGTATGTTGTAACAATCTCATTAATTATTAAAGCAAAGAGTACATTGCATAATCAACAAACAATATGCAATATTGGTGTCAATGGCATGAAGTGTTATCTCTGTTCACTTGCTGCATTCAATATTTACTACTGAAATACAATTGACTTGTAATAGATATGATGGTAAAAATGAAATTAAAAATTTAACATTAATACTTTGGAATTTTTTATAAGAAATATCATCCGACAGATTGACCTTTGGGAAGTACAACTCAACACCGTGCTTTGTCTTGTCACCTTTTCATTACTCAAGTGGAATTCAAAACCGTAACAGTCATACCATGTAAATTTTCGCGATATTTGCAATATTATATGTTAAAAATGCATTTGTATTCGAATACACTCAACAATTACAAAACATTAACAAGAAAAAGCTCAAATTTCAAAATAATAACGTAAAAAAAACAATTTCCATATGACTTCTTGTGTGTCTGGTTAAGACACACATAACAAAAAAAAGTTACACATTACACAAAAACGCCCCATTTCTCTAAGGCATAACATATTTGTTTGTCTACACTTTTAAAACAAAAAACGAAACGTCAAAACCAACCTTGAACCTGCAACCAGCGTCCCTATAACCACAAGGCACGGTCCCAGCCGCACAGTGCTCCCGCAGATGCACGTCCAGCTCGTCCCGCGTAGGTTGCGCTGAACAGCGCTGTGGGCAGGGTACGGGGGCGCGCGAACAAAGTGCACCGTGGGCTGACACTGTGTCCTGTGAAAGAAATATGGAAACATCAGTAAAAACAGATTGTATCAGCTATATACTTATATCATAGTGGCGCAGTGGAAAAGCCCCTGTAAACCCATGGTTGTGGGTTCGGTCCCCACTCGCAAGTAATGATTTTAATTTCCCCGTTCTTGTATGACACTCAGCACATAGTATTTTTAATTTCGGCGGAAAACGGAGTGTGAGTGGAGTTGACACTTGGTTTTCTCTGACTACACTGCTATGTGGAATAAAGCGTGAAGCTGTAATAAAATAGAAATAGTGTAGTGATGTCGATTCTTGGTATATATAAAATTTTATTTTGTACTGGAAAAATAGCTAATGATTAATATTTATTCTGCGAAAACATCTTAAGATTTCACAGATCAGACAGGTTCGTGACCCTGTACGTTAAAAACACTTAAACAATTCAACTTTAAACCTCCATACCTGTGTATAACGCTGTCCGCAATGACGGCAAGGCACAAGGCGTTTACAGCAATGCTGCTGAGCGTGTTGCTGTGTATGCCGCCTTTGTACTTTGGCACCGCATTTGTTCTCGCAGTACACAGGCTCATGTCCGCAATTGCCTTGGTGCTCCTGGAAATTGTTATTTTTTTTTTATTATAGTTCTATTTCATTCGAGTCTTGAAGTCAGTAGCTGAGTCGGTTACTTAATGTCTCGAAGTTGAATGGAAAGTGGAGAATGGAGTGACTTAAGGTGTCAGGTCTTTTGTCTATTCCACTATAAACGGGGTATGCGTGAAGCTGCACTTAAATATAATTATTGTTTTGTTTGAGAATTGAGAACGTGTTTGAGAATTTTTCAATATTAAAATTAAATACCTATAATTTAAATAAATTCTTTTATAAGCGCTGTATACGTGGAATTTCTATTGTAAAAATTAAAATCTCGTATGTCTAAAAACAGTCTTAATCAATAAAAAATATTGCTATTGTTATGTAGTTCATTTCTAATTATAAATCTTTCCAACCCTTAGGTTGGTAGTATCTTAATAGTAGTGTCAATATATTGAAAAAAAAACATAATGACTCTTCACTCCACCCGAAACAAAAACCATTCGTACCTCCAATGCACTTCCCGAAAACTCCTTGCCACAGTGTTCACAATTCGCCCTACGACGTGGACAGGTGTAGCGCAGGTGGTCTTGCATCAAGACTCGGGGTATCATTGCGCCGCATTGCGCTGCACACAGCACTGCATCGTGCTTGCACGTGTTGAGATGTGCCTGGAAATTAAGTTAAACGGTTCAATTTTGAATACGAAAAAAGGAAAAACTGGTGTAAAAGTGGATTAAGCATGGCCCCAGCTATATACAATACAAAATATGTTTCTTATACATAAGTGTGATTATTCTGTAAGTGAGTTCCTAATAGATAACTTTTAACTGTAAGTTATTTATATTTATTAACATTTTTTTAAGTGTAATTAGCACACTAAGAAATTGAAAAAGACATATTTAGAAAACGTATAAAAATTTGAACTTATATTTGTTGTTAGCATCTCCGTTGAGAGATTTTTACAAATTTCTAACAACAAATACAAGTTGTAATAAGCGTATAAGAATTTCAACGTAGCTGGATGTAGAACGCATGGCTTAGCAGTCAGAGCGCTTGAACGGTTTCCAAAAGGCGCGGGTTCAAATCCCGTTGCGTTAAAATTTTTATACGTTTTCTAAATATGTCTTTGTAAGTCATTTGTCAAGATCTTGTTTAAATTTTCTATGTAAAAGTTTTAGTATTAGTTGTAAAAAAATTGGCATGCTTAATGGTAGAATGTATACATATTATTTATATTCAGAGCAAATAAATATATGTATTAAAAATTGCAATTGCTTAATGTGCTGTGATATAAAAGACCATCGTGACGCAGTGGAACAGCGTTTGATTGTAAACGCGATTGTGGGTTCGATAAAACTCGTAGGAATGAGTATATTCAAATTGTTATCATTTCCCCGCTCTAGTAAGATAAAATGCAGCGTTTAACAGCCACTTAATACAAGAATCACAAGTGTAACAGTTGTCTCTATTTAATAACAATTTATAAGATTTTTGCAATTTATTGGGTTAATTTATTACTACAACGTACGAACAATATATATATTTTTAATTGGTTTGATATTTTAGTTCTAAATTGTTGTATTTTAAGTTTCAAAGCCAGTACATTATACCTTATCGTTTTCTCAAACTTCAACTGATATCAAATCAAAACTCATTTTGTGCCGATAAATATGAACTTGTATTACAAATTTCCCACAAGAACAATTATCAGCTATCCTAGTTTTGACGAGAAAATTTAATTATAGCAATTCAATCTAATTACTTTCTGAACTGTGTCAATTGTAATCGAAAGCGTCTAGGTCGAATAAACATACGAATCTCGAATAATCGTTCACACTATTACAAACTACATATCAGTATTTTAAAGTAAAGCGGAGTATTAAAATATTATTATCTTCACGCAGCTCCCGTATTTACTGGAGAGAATCTTGTGAGGCAAAACTCCACTCTCCATTTCTTGCCTATGTCTCTAAAAAGATGTGACCGTTTCAAGCGGAGAGCGGAGTGTATTGTTACGTTAATCTCACTATATAGTTAAATCACTCTCTATATAGCTTACTGGGTACCCAATGCCTCATATTCTCTAGCCAGACCGGCAGGATATAAACTGAAATATTTAGCGCACTTCTAATGGTATCTACCTACTAAATAGTAATAAATACGTAGTGCGCACGCGCATTAGAATGTTGAACGAGCAAAATATTTTAAATTTCAAGCTTACCTTCAATTTTCGGAGTTCATCAGACCATTGGCATCCTTCTTTGTGATGGATGCAGTACACCACTGAACCCATAATCGTCTTCTCCGATTCAGGGTCCGGGTATATCTGTAAACAAACATACACTTTACCAAAAGAATCATCACAAACTACTTAAAAGTCACTATTATATTTACATTATTTCTATTAAACAACTGCTTAGTCGTCACCCTCTTCAACTTATTCACTATATACTTAAACATTTTGAATTAAAACTTCTCTACGCGACGTGAAAACCAAAGGTTGCTTTTACGACTGATGGTAGCGCGGGCGTCGGTAGAACCGATTAAATAGGACACGGCGTACTAAAATAAACCAAAATTGTAAGTATCAACAGTACCGTGCGTTCGAATGTGGAGCACATTGGAAATATGCAAAATGGCTGAATTGAGGAGTTTTTTTGCAAAGAATTTTAAACAGGAGCGCTCCTCGCTAAGGCCTGACTCTAAATGCTTGCGTTCCACTTAACATATCGTTATCTTTATGGGTGCAACGAACAGATGTGACCACCGTTCCCTTGTTGTGTCGAGATAAGCGTGATTTTTCACTTCCCAAACCAGCTGGGTAATGAAACAAGCAAATAAACTTTGTTAGTCTTTCAAGCTCTCACACACCGCAGTTCATTTTTCCTTGAAACGATCTTACATTAAGCACTCAGTTGTTGGGGACCATATGGAAGTTATAACGTACAAAATTGTTTGTAAACAACGCTAGCTAACCATTCGCAGCATCCCAAGCATCTTTTAGTATGTGAAATGCCAAAGAGTGAACTTGGCAGGTGGCTGTTTGTCTTGTTTCATAATCCAAGCGTGGTTTATTATATAATTTGGCCGCAAACTATGAAGCTCGACTCGTATTGGACTAGAAACCATTTAAAAAATATATATATTATATTGCCCGTAGTGGTACGAAGCGTGTCTATTTACAAACATTGATGCATGTGGTCATCGGCATAGCATAACCGTTGATCTCGCTATAAATCCTGTAAAATCTGATTGAATGGCTGACACCATATCATGGCAGCAAATTTGAGCTCTTAATATTATAAAATAGGAGTTATAGTTCTGTGCAAAGGTGGTAAGGATAAGTTCTCTTAAAGTTAGCAGTGTATAAATTTACAAATATAGAATGTTATTTGTGTCGTTTTCTAAAAAGATGGACCGCGATGTTCAACTCTCCCGCATCGCTCAATAATAGAACGCGTTGTAGCATAAACTGCTTGGATCCGAAGAGACCTAAGTTGCACAGCATATGGAACACTTACGACATTCTCAATTGGGAGACGAGCAAAAAGACAGATGGAAATGAATGTTTCTAAATTTTGAGTGTCGTATTAATTAAAATATTGCGTTACACGTATTTGGGTTTTGAGTTTTTGTTTATTTTATGTTTATGGTTGACAAAATTCAACATTGGACTGGTTTTTTACTCTTTAGTCTTCTTTCAGTTTTGAGCCTATAATAATCGATTTATTGGAACAAAATACCGATAAACTATAGCATATCGATTTGTTCACATAACGATTAAGTATCATGAGCAAAATATCTATATAAAATTTTATCATAATTGGTTTGTATTTACGATATTAGTGAGATACGAGAGATAAAAATTTTAAAGAACAATATTCAAAGTGTAGTTTTACACATATGTCTGTCTGTTTGTCAAAAAATACATGTCAGTTATATATTATACCAATATAAATAATTCACATACACATAGGCAAGGCCACAGAAAGTCTTGTGTCATAATTATAATGCAAACAGACAGTGAAAACGGTGAAGGAATGCAGTTTGTGTGAGCTGGAAATATTTGAATTAACTGATATGAAAACCAACCACACGTTTCACTTACGTTCATTTAAAATAAAGTTTTTTTTTATTTATATAAAGAGGTCATACTGGCGCAGTGGAAAGTCGTTGCACTATAAACGTTGGTTTTGGATTGAGTTTCGGCGTTTAGTTCCGTCACTCGACACGCAACGCCTTCAATGAATTCATGCGGTAATTGGAAAATGGAGAGCTCTAACACTAACCTAGGTTCTCTCCGACTACTCAGATATGCTGTGCTACTTTACAAAATCACTGACTTATGTATTTCAAAATCATATTTGTCGGTCTAAACTACAACTGGTTATACGTATACGGAATTAAAGGTGCCGACAAAAATACCGCCTACTTTAAATTGCAATCACCTACGACTCTAGACGGCCTCTAATGGTCCTTGTCATAAATATAGCTAATTATTATTTTTGTAACATTATAGTGCCATATGGTATTATATTAATAGGCTTATAATTCTGTGAACCTTTAATTTTTTTCATATTTAAATAAAGCGTTGAATCGTATAAGTATAAAAATTTAAATAAATTACAAAATTAAAAAAACTGTTCTACATCTTCGAGCTTTTTGCCACATAGCAGCGTACTAGCATAATAAAACATGTATGTATATTATACCAATTGGGTCGAAATATAAATTGCTATAACTTTTTTATCATTGAACCGACTAAAATAAAATATACAAAAAGATTAAGAAGAGTTTACCATAAAGTGAAAACTGCATTTAAATCGGTTAATCCGTTACTGAGATTAGCGTGCACACACACACACACACAAACAGAAAAGAAAATTAAAAATGACTGCATTCGGTTCTATTTCTACATTGATAAATGCCCCAATAATATTTTTCTCATATACCTTCCATGTACAGACTAAGGTGTCTTGGTGTTCTGAAACCTTAAAAGTATTGTTTAAGGTTGTATACGTTTCTAATATTTATTTTGTTCTACTAAGTGTTTAAATAACACATTTAAATTATTAAAAAAGTACAAGAGCGGACTAAGCGGGCTTTTGAATTGAGATTGAAGTCACTTTACAGACATTTGCTTTCAACGAGATTTAAGCTTTCATTATGTTTGAACAGTCAATGACTGAGCCATGACGGTCTCATTTATTTCATCAAAAACACGCAAAAGGACAATTTCTTACCAAATATTGAACATGAACTATGAAAGAAAATTCCGTTTTTGGATGTAACAATTAACAGATCCATATTTGAAATTGTCTAAAAAGAAAATGTATTGTTCACACATTTAAAAAGCTTGTTTTTGTTTATTTTGGACGTAACACTTGCAAGGGAAAGACTGACAAATTTATTTGATATTACCATTAAATAAATAAGAAATCCCTCAGCATTTCATACGTCCATCGTGTTTCAGGGAGAGGAGAGGGACTTGCGACCCCAAGAGCTTTGAACCACTTGCTTTCACTATTCGAGCTCCTCTGTCTACCAAATTTGAAAATATCCTACTAATTCCACCTTGACTATGAGGCTATATAAGCCTATAAAACATCTAATCAGCAGCCTTATCCAACAAGCCAATGTCAATCCATTTTACCTAGTGAAACCAGAGAACAAAATATCCTTTAACTGGATTCAAACCCCCACCATTACTTCTAGGTACGTCCAAACTAAACCACGAGGGTGTAAAATATTTATTTCTGTCTTACAACAAACAGTAGCACCTTGGACTAACACAAGCAAAGGCCCTTTAATTAAGTCTTGATGTAAACAGACAAAGTTTACAATAAACTTATACTATGAACTTGACTGTTACAAAATGGAAGTGATGATAGATTCAGAAATACCTGGGTTAAAGCTGTGTGTACACTGAGAACTCAGGTATTTAATGTTAAAAAAACGCCACGGTGTAATTGAGACTTGCTTAATTAAACAAGATTTGTAAGTAAGATTGCATAAGCACGATAAATTGTAAGTAAGTATTAACGACAATATTTCTTATTTTATTAAGTTTTATATTGAAATATGACTTATTTTAAAGTGTAATTATTACTAAAGCTTTTTTAAAATTAAGGCTTAAAGAGTTTCTTTATTTTAATTTAAAATCTTTTCAAAAAATCTAGTTCTAATAATCATTTCTTTCTACGCTCGTTTGATGGCGTTTATTGATTGATCTAACCGCCTACTAAAAATGTGGAGAGTACTAAGAATAGTAACGTAGTATCATTTCAAAATTAAATTTACCTTATAACGAATGATAAGCGAAAAGTTTGAACGTCAATTTCATTCAACAACTTTATACTAGTTTTTATTGCACTTTAAAGAACTTTCTTATAAATTAAAAGTATTGAACACCCCAAACAAACTCTCTAGAATTATTTAATACTTATATATCTTCTTTAAATAAAATAAAAGTGGAGCGACGTCAGACTTTGAATTGACGGTTACGAGTCCGGTACCCACTCGTGGAAATTACATATAAATTGTTTTAATTTCCCAGCTCTGGTAAAACAAAACGGCGTTGACTTCTTGGCAGCACTTGCCACATAGCACACAATGTATTAAATTCAAGCCGAAAACTGAGTGTCTTGACTCTAGGTTCCAGAGAACCTAACCTTAAATGCGGGGAAAGGCGTGAAGCAAAACAATCTACATACAAAAATAATTAAATAATACAAAAAAGCATAAGTTTTTCCGATCATTATTCCAGCGGAAGCGAGTTCGATGCCCGGCGCGTGTCTAGCGGAACCTTACTGTAGTATAAGCAATTGTTAGTACAATTATATAGGCACGTATATATTACCATTCATTACTTGTGACCGCATGGTCTAGTTTGTGTTATATAAAAGTTTTGTTATTGATTACAGCCTTACGCTATAGTAGCAAAGTGGGCAGCGTTACACAATAACCGCGTTGGTTCTGAATAGGCTCTATTCTCGAACGATGTACTGAGAAAGTGCGGCGTTAAGTACCGCTACTTTTTTTATTTATTATTTTAAAGTCAAGGCAAACGTGCGTTCAGGTCACACCAGAAAAGCTACAGGTATGATGCCGGGCTTTAACTGTTGAATGGCGGACCTAGCACGCTATGGATGGAATACAAACGG
Source organism: Podotricha telesiphe (assembly GCA_038994665.1). NCBI lineage: Eukaryota > Metazoa > Arthropoda > Insecta > Lepidoptera > Nymphalidae > Podotricha > Podotricha telesiphe. The sequence continues at coordinate 180,203 of JAOYRR010000150.1, forward strand.
AAAGTGGAAACAAAATGACTTGACAATCAATCAATCAAAGCAGAATCAATCTAGGCTGCTCTGCGAAATTGCAAATGACGCCTTCTAGAACCGCCACACCGTTCTACAAATGAACCCATATACATTTCTTTTTTATATATTAAAAAAAAAATCAAGTTCATTTCAACATAAATTTGGTCAGAACTCAGAAGCTATATTACAAATATTATCTACATTCAAAAATACACATCAATGGACTGACTGACAAACAATTAATCATCGTTCGATGTTAATGCATAGTTGTTTTTTGTTTATGTCCCGTCCATCATACCATATGACGGTGATGTGCCTACTTTGTTAAATTGAGTCGCTTTTAGACCACATTAGAAAATGTGTACTAATTTTTTTTTTTTTAGGAAAACCTATGTCTTAGCGTAATATGTTCTCTTGCATGGTGGCCTGGAAGAGATCACCTTTGGTGATAAGGCCGCCTTTTACACCAAAATTGTATAGCTTTTGTGTATTAGTATTACTGTAATTATATTATAATAAACTGACAAATTTTTAAAATTAAACTATTTTTAATCGCGTCTATTTTTAGTATTCGAAAATACATTTTAGAAACCAGACGTTTCGAACGCTTTGCAGTAGTCCGTGGTCACATATAGGTCTACCTATACTAAAAATTATCGCGAAAATCAAAGATTTTAATTTTAATTATTAAAGAAATGAATATCAATATAGAAAAATGCTTAATTTACTTTATTTAGTCGAATACAGAAAACAATTATAGTATTTCTAATAATTTCCAGCCACCTTTCACTTAACCCAAGCAACCTATCCTTGAATATTTTTCTTTTTTTTAGCTTCACGCTTTATCCCGGTGTTCTAGCGGGGTAGTCAGAGAAAACGGAGCGCCCAAACGCTACGGTCCCTGCATACTTCTTGCGCCTAGCCCACTGTCATCCACCTATTCACACACGCCCTCCCCACTCCGGGGGGGTCCTCATGCTTTTGACGTGACCTTCCTCCAGTATCATCGATACAGTGGTTTTAAACGTCAATTAAGGTCTCCCCCTGCCTTCTTAGCCCTCAACTTGGCGTCATATTTTTCAATAAGACAAAAAAACAATGTTAAAAATAACTTGAGCGCTAACTACAGAATGAACGTGATATCAATTAGGTGGCTGTCAACACGATGAGCGGGTTTCAGGTTACTGTTTTAATTCTAGGATCCACTTTGCTTTGTTTATTACGAAAACAGATTAAAAAAATATCTTCCTAAAGAAGCCAGTGGAAGATTTTCATGTATTTTATTTCATTTTTGTTTTCAATAGAGAATTATATGGTAAATTACCTTTTCAGTATTTCTTTTTAAGCACAGAATCACACAAAACCAAATAAAGTAAAACGATAGAAATAAATTTAAAAAAATGGCTCATATATATATACTATGGTTTCTATAATCTCCTAATGTCCTATAAATTGTCGATTTTTCATATTTATTACTTTTTATTATTACAAGCACGCACACACACATACACTCGCACTAATATTACAGTACAAACATTTATTTTCAGAGCGGAGTCTAGTAAAATTTGAATATTGAGAATACCGTGTAAGACGTGTATGTATGTAGTTTATATACGTCTAAACAACACTTTCTTATGGAGACCTGCGTGTGCGCATCCGATTGCTATGGGCAATACGTTCGTACAATTTACGCTTGAAACAAAGTAAAAATATATAAAAGAATACTAATATTAATATTTTAATCATAATTAATATATTACAAAATTAATAGATATATCTTTTTAAATTCAAAAATATCGAAGAACAATAAAAAGAAAAACGAATCGGATAATGAACGGAATGTCGTACCATTCTGTGCCACACTTATCTCAAAAAATATTAAAAAATATATAAAACAATACATTTTTTACCAAATAACTACTAAGCGAATCGTTTCAATCTATTATTATTGCATCTCACAATTCACTCAACGAGTGTGACCTCTCGTAAGCCGTCGCCTGTCACTAAGCGGGCGAGTTCAATTGGATAATCTCAGTTTAAGCGGCAGTTAACTCAATTTCCACTCTATTACCTATATATTTAAAGTATATTTTCCAACGCACAGTGTAATAGGATCTATGAAATTTGTGCTATAAAGCCTAAAAGAAGGAGTTAAGGTCGAAAATGGCTTCAAAGCAAATGGAAGTACGTACGCAGATTGATCGACACCGGATATCGTTATTGTTGCGATTTGCAAGTTCCTTTGGAAGTTTAGAGTATTTTTGCAATTTGTTTTTGCTTAGATAATTTTATACAAATGTCCAACAATGGCCATTTGGATAGCGTCTGACTGTAAACGCAACTGGTTGTGAGTTCAATTCCCGCTTGCTGGAATTATTTGGTGAACGGATCACATTTAAATTAATTTTAGCGAAAATGAATAAATTTTATTTTCCCGCTCTGGGAATACAAAGCGTGGCGTTCTGTTCCTTCTTACAACACGCAAAGTCTCAAATACAGCATAGATTGTTTTATATAATGTATGTAAAATAATATAGATATTTAATAGATTAAAGTCCAGTCAAATCTACATCAATCTGCATACGTTTTGTAATTTCACATAGCATTCGTTATGCAAACCTTTTGAAAGTAATGTGGTTTTAAAACTAAACAGAACGTGTCTCCGGTACTTTGCCGAGATGGTTAAAATTATAATATAAAAAAAATTAAGATATCTGAATTAGTGTAAAACTGTAGAATTGAGCGATATCTATCTATCATCTTAATACAGTAACAAACTACAGTTTGTACTTTGTTATATACTTTGAAGATACGTTCAAATTGATTTGCTTAAACTATCGTTATAATAGATATAAAAACAAGATTTCAAGACGTCTAGACAGGCCTACTTTTAACATACGATGAGTACAGTCTAATATCCTTTTAACAGGTACAGGTCAATATATATATTAAATTTAAATAAGTTCAAAATTTGTATATATTTTATTTCTTTCCAATATCAATAATTGTTATAATAACTTTGACAGGTGTCAAATGATGAGTCAAATCTTCTTTAAAGTACGATAGGCTGTGTCTAACGCAGTCATTATTATTTTTATTAATTGTACTTTAAAATACAATAACACTATAACCTTTTTAACATTTTTTTAAGTGTTATTCGCACATTAAGGAAATTGAAAAATACATATTTAGTAAATGTATAAAATTTTTTTGAACGTAGCTGGATTTGAACCCGCGCCTCTTGAAAACCGTTCAAGGTTCAGTGGTTTTCTTGCTTGAACGGTTATCAAGGGGCGCGGGTTCAAATCCCGCTGCGTTAAAATTTTTATGCGTTTTCTAAATATGCCTTTAACACTATGGACTAACTTTTAAGAAAAAGTTATACAACGATGTAAAACAACGAGTTTATTACCATTTCAAATGTAAATTATTCTTGCATCTCCTTCTACTTAATAGCACATGAAAGAGCCAAAAAATAACACATACAGAAACCATGTTACGGTATATGAGATTTAATAATAACTAAGTGCTTACAATATTAACCCACTTACTATATTTTGTATACTTTAAATAATTTTGTCGGATTTTAGAAACAGATTTGTAAAATATTAATTATGAATTACATATATGTTCAAACAACAATTAGAACCTCTTATCATTGTTTCAAATTAGACGATCTAAAAACTTTGATTTGAATAAAGAAACTAGAAAAAGACATATTTAGAAAACGTATAAAAATTTAAACGCAGCGGGATTGAAACATTTTTTATACGTTTTCTAAATATGTCTTTTTTCTATTTCCTAAGTGTGCGAATAACACTTTCAAAAATGTAAAATAATATAAAGAATCTTATTTTAAATTTGTTCACAGAGAGGTTCGTATTGAATATCGTAACTCAACGCCGCAGTTTATCTAAGGGTACATGAATATAATTTAAATCCCCTATCCCCTAAGAAGTATGGTAGGAAGGTGTGGATTAGAATCCACAACCCTGCGACGGAGGGAGAGTCAGTCTTCACACTTCACCGGTTCTTATGATATATGACATACACTCATTGACTAATAAAGTTCTACTTGTCAACAAAACGTTGCGGTATTTTTATCCTTTTGCGTAATATACGTGCGTAATACATGCAATTATTCTATGAAACGACCGCCATATCGTTATAGTATACAGTTTGAAATCCCAGATTCATAAATCATAATAAATTTTGTTTCTCCTTTTATCCTTTTATTTGTACTATTGGGTAAAACACAAAAACATTGAATTTTATGTATGCTATTATATAAAATACAAAAATTTAACGCTTTTTCCCGCATAACAGGCTAGTCAGAGATAACCGAGTATCAAGACACTCTGTAATTCACTTTTCACCCGAAATTGAGACTTGTTGAGTGGCGAAACTAAACGCCGCGCTTCGTCTTAGGTACCAGTGCGGATAAATGAAAATAATTAAATATAATAACTTCCTCGTGTGGGAATTGAGACCACAATCAATTGCTTTTACCATGTGCTACGATGTATTATATATTACTTAATTAAACTGAAATAAAACTGAAATTACTAAAAATATATAATTATTGTAACGTTTTTGAGGGTATCGTCGTGTAGTGGGACAGTGTGTGAGTGCAAATGCGATGGGTGGGTCGTGGGTTCGATCTCAACTCTGGGAATGATTATATTGAAATTGAGATTCCGCCTCTCAACACTCAATGTCTCAACCTCATGCAGAAATTAGAGAAAAAAAGACTAAGACAGGAAAAATTTAAGAATTTAATAAATGATAACAATCACACAAATGAAAACACGTCTGATATATTGTGTGTGAATATATATATGTAAGGTATGTATAACTGACCGGATGTCGCACATTCTTCGACGAAAGTACCGCAATTTCATCATTAAATTACAAGCGTATAGGGAAAATGTATTTTAGTTCAGAGGCCGTCGTGGCTCAGTGGGACAATGAGAGTGCAAACGCGATTAGTTGCGGGTTTGATCCCGACTCTCAGTAATGGTTATATTTAAATTATTCTTATGTAATGTGTCACTCAACATATAATGTCACTCAACAACAAACAAAGTGCAAATTGGAGAACGGAGTGTCTTGACACTAGGTTCTCTCTGACTACTGTCATATGCGGGAAAACGCGTGAAGCTGCTATTTTATTACAATTGTATTTTGAAATTAAAGTAAACACATTTTATAATACTGTGACTGATTTTGTTAAGTATATAATATCATAACTTAATATTAATATATAAGATTACATACATCCTCAGCTTGACTTAAATTTATAATAAAAATTGTGACTTTTTATTTAGGAACCGATTGATATAAAATAAACACTAAATGTCAACGAATAGAAATACAATAGCCAAAACTGCATTTAAATCGGTTTAGTAATTTCTGAGATTAGCGTGCACAAACGCACAGAGAAGCATAAACAGAAAAATAAATTTAAAAGATAGTTTTGGGTTCTATACCATCCATGCCCCCAATAATAATTGTTCTTATATAACTTATGTATACAGACAGCGATCAGTTACATTTTTATTATATGTATAGATAATAATACTATTTTACACATACAAAAAGAATTTAGAGTAAAAACCCTCCGCTCTCCGTTTTTCGCTTACATTATAAGAGACGTATATTAGATTTTCAACACATAATATTTTATAAATTAACCACTCCTAACTACAACATATAGAGTAATCTACTTTAAAAACCCTTTCACAATATAATAAAACCGTCTACTCCACGATCATACAGATAACAGATGTAAGAAGATTTATAATTTCACATGAATGGCTATGATGGCGCAGTGAAACTGCTGACTTTAAACGCTTTTGGTTTTAGGTTCACTTCCCTCACCCACTATAAACAATAGTATTTATTTTATTACATTCATTTCATTAAGATTACCAATGGTTGTTACATTAATGTATATCCAGTCAATTTGAGTTAAAACTAATACAATTAATGTAATATAACTTATAAATGTATTTCGATTATATATATTTCTCCGCTCTGATAAGTCCAAAGCGGAAAGTAGGGAACGGAGTGTCTTGACACTAGGTTCTCCTAAAAACAAAACACACGAATGCCCATCAACAATTAAGTTATGTAAGCGAGATCGGTACGCTAATATTATGAAGTGTATGGGAACGAAGTACTAGATACATAACATACGATTTAGATTAAGTGTAGTTAGTTGGTTAGATGTTACATTTTATTATTTTAAATTGCTTTTTGTAAGTACAATTAGTTGGCATTGGAAAGCTTATCGTGTCGCAGTAGGAGAGCGATAGACTGTAAACGTGAGGCTTGTAGGTTCAATTTCCACATAGAGTAATGATTTAATTATACCGCTCTGGTAAGAAAAAATCGCGGTGTTAACTTCCGCCACGCAGCACGTATATTTCGGACTCGGGCGAAGCGGAAAGTGGTGAAAGAGGAAGGCATAATAAGGCATAAAGCTGAACAAAAACTTGGAAAATATCTTAAAAGAAAGTTTTTAGGAAGATTATTCTATGAACAATCGTTTGGGTAGCAGAAATTTGTAAAAATCTCTCTTACCTAACCTAACAACAAATATAAGTTGTAATAAGCGTATAAGAATTTCAACGTAGCCGGATGTAGAACGCATGGCTTAGCTGTCAGAGCGCTTGAACAATTTTCAAGAGGCGCAGTTTTAAGTCTCGCTGCGTTCAAAATTTTTATACGTTTTTTATATATATATGTTTTTTTAAAAGCACGAGTTGGTCACAGGTTCGATTGTCACAAATGGAATATTTATGTCAAGTTCCGTTATCTAATACATTTCTCTGAAACGAGGTAATAACGCATTTTTATTGTACATCTGTCAATATATATCATAAATATTAAATGAAATTTTTAATGAGACCCATTACAAATTTAGGGCGCCTTTGAACGATCAAACTCTCTGCCTTAATCATTTAAAAACTTAAAATCACTAGCAATTACTTAGTTAATATCTAAAAAATTTCAAGCAAATGCTTACAACACATTCTTATTAAAAAAAACTTGATGTACCAAAATCGGTCTCGTGATTATTTTCGCAATAAAACGACTTTAGAGTGAGAGCGACCCACATCTAACGTTTGACAATCTCATATGTCTATATAGTACCTTGTTAGTATCTATTTATATTTTATATGATGCGTTATATACTCGTAAGCAACTCGCCCTAGCAACGCTTTAAACAAAAATATGTATCAAACAATGTTATTTGTTATATATTTGTTTTGTTAATTTTATGTAAATTAAAAAATATACTTTTGAAAAATATTGCCTTTCTACATTTTATCTCCGTATAAACAATAAATATACTAAGTTTTATACCAATCTCGTCGGCAGATTATTTGTTAAAAGGGATCTAAAGATGAACTTATATGTAATTTCTATTATAAGTTATATCTATAGAAACATATAATTCCATCAAAATAGATCCAGCCATATTAACATAAATGAGTAAGTAAAACTTCAAAGAATCAGTTTTTACAATTTTAGTAGACTTTGACAAATTAACTCAATTAACGAATGCTATACTAACATTTCAACAGAATATAAAGTTATTATATGCTAGAATAAACGAAATCGGTTATGATTAATTTTTAACGATTTACATATTTCTATGTATATAATTAATCAACATATATTTTTGTTATGAAATTACCTAAATTCGAGTCCTTGGTCTGGTAAAGTTGCGACTTTCGACACTAAATGCAATGAAGAACTTTGATTGCATGCAATGATCTCGAGTTCAAATTTCTAGTCAAAAGAACATGTACATATAATTTATATAGGGGATAAAAAAGTTTTACAGTTTCAATAGACAAAGTTTAATTTAAATAATTTTCCGACATTGTTTATTGAGTGGTGGAACTCAGCGCCGTGTTTTGTCTTGCAAGCGCAGAAAACTACAAATAATTTAAATATAATAATTCCTCTGAGAGATCGAACCCACAAGCAATCGCATTTGCAGCCAGACGCTATCCCACTGCGCCAAGATGGTCTCATCTTAGATCTATTGAACAGTAGCTTTCTATATAACCATTTATTCAATAATCTAACGAATCAATAACTAACCTAATAAATCTAACTAAATAACCATCTTAATGAAATGGGCTTATTATCATAACTATACATGGTTTAAAAACGGCATTAGCTCTTATCACAAAATCAAGCATGTTTGGACATGTTTTTTAATCTAGTAACAGGTACCGCTAGGTGGTAACAAGTTGCGACTTGTATAGACAAAAGTATTTTATATTTTAAAGAAAAAGAGAAAAAGTTTATAGTGGAATGTGTTGGCTTAAGGGATTCTATCTACTACTACTTTTTTTTTAACATTATAGTTATTTTTAAAGTGTTATTCGCACGCTTAGGAAATTAAAAAAGACATATTTAGAAAACGTATAAAAATTTGAACGCAGCGAGATTTGAACCCGCGCCTCTTGAAAACCGTTCAAGTTCAACTTCTTCTTGAACGGTTGTTGTACCTTTTTATATCTTTTTTATAATTATACTTATTGTTTTGTTTTTCTAGGCCGAAGTAATCTTTTATAAGCATATAATTTTTATTTCTAGTTTGCAAAGATATACAATATCTACTGAGTTACTAAATTATTTTCTCTTAGCTCAGTCAAGACACAATGTCTTGAATTTAGGCAGACAGTGGAGAACTGAGTGTTTTGACACTAAATTCTCTTTCCTTATAATATATCACACACAGTACGTGTAACTGATTAGAACGAATCAGTTCTCACGCCTCTTAACATACGACACCCTTTTCTAAGAACCCTTACTTAGTTAACTTCAAAGCTAATTGTGGCGGTTAAATTTTAAGCTAAACAGTTGACTGTTAGTTAAGCATCATTATGATATGGAATGATGGGATGACACTTTGAAACATTTGTTTTAAAATGTGTTATTTGCTTGCAAAAGGCATATTCACACTGTCGTATTGTACATTTTAATATTTTATAAATTTCTTCTCCATATGAACTTTAACTATACTAAATTGCATACACCTCCCAAAAAATTAAAAAAATTGCCTTTACGTATCGTTATATAAATGAATACAAATAAAATTAAATATCAAAATTCAATACTAACCTTAAGTAAATCGTATAAAAAGTCAACATAACTCATTTCAATGGACACAAAGAAGTACAGTCACTACCGAAAGATCACTAAGAACTAAATAAAAAAAAAAAAAATAGGTATTGACTAACGCAACCTTAAGTTATGCCACACCCGGTCAACCTACGCGGCATGCTTTAAAAGGCAGGAATTAACAAGTTCACATTTCTATAGTCCATTCAAGGTGCTAATTAGAAGTGTACATTTTAAATAATTAATTATTTAGACCACTAATTAAACTTAATATTAAGACCACTTTAAACGCGATGGTCGTGGGTTCGATTACACTCGGTGGTATAACCATATTATAGTTATTTCATTTCTCTGGTCTGTTCTGGTGAACAAAACGTGACAGCTACTCAACCTGTAATGTCTCGAATTTGGGCGGAAAGTGGAGAAGGAAGGAAGAAGTGGAAATAGCAGGTTAGCATGCTATACGGGAAAAAGCGTGAAGCGAAATCAAGTAAAGAGTAAGTCAAATAACACATAACAATACATGCTTCATTTTTAAACGTCATACAATTGACCACCGATTCACTAATGTCAATGCTTCAGACCTGAGAAGAACCGGCGCAAGAAACTCAGCGGGACTTCTAGCGGGACTTACTGCTGTAAGTGCTGGGTTGAGGATAGTCAGAGAGAAACTGGTGTCTAGATACTTACTTTTAAATCAAGAGAATATTTATTACTTGGATAATATGGAAAAATTAAACTACTTTTTAGTAGATTTACATATTAGTACTTTGTAGGTGCATGTTTTTGGTGTCAATTTTATTGGTTTTCAAGTTCAATATCGATTTTTTTAATGAATTTTAATATTAAATGCAAACTCAGAATTACAATAAAACAGTGAAATATATAGAAAACGTATAATAATTTAAACGCAGCAGGATTTAAACCCGCGCCTTTTGAAGGCATGGCTTAGCGATCAGAGCGCTTGAACGGTTTTCAAGAGGCGCGTATTCAAATCCCGCTGCGTTCAAATTGTCATACATTTTCTAAAGATGCACGTTACTTTATTTATTTTAGGTAATATTGGCAATATTTGAATTAATTTCCACCTATTTTAATTCAAAATGAACATATGAAACTCGTATACGGACCAAAACAACAATTTCCCATTGGCGTAAGTGAGGCGAATCTTGTACCGAAACCGGTCTCAAAAGTAGGCTTGTACAATTCACTTCCTATAGCGTACAGTGTAACTAAAACTTGCACACAGTGCTCTGGACAAAGGGATAAATGGTTAAAAGGTTATATATGCAATTAGAGGTCAATTTTGTTTATATAAAACATCCTAATTTAGGCTATTACATCGTGGCGCAGGACAGCCTCAATGCAATTGGTAATAGGTTGGATTCTCACTCAGTTTCAGGTAAGGAAAGGTGACGTTGAGTTCCACAATGTCTGATTTCGAGCGAACTGTATGGAAGAAGATTTAGGATATTGGATTATTACTTAAATTTTAAATTATCATTTTATTATGGTGTAATTGATATATCACTTAACGTGATGTTGAGAATATATATATAAGACCATTTTGGTATCTCTAATCTAATTCAAAAAAATATTGAATTTTGTTTTATCTGACACGTCATTTTACAATTGGCGGAGAGTGGAGTACAGAGAGTAAGTTATCCATGGGTTCTTTATACTGCGAATTGCGCAAGATATGTTTGTACAATTAATTAAAAAGTGCATACAATTCTCTTCTATTTCATTAAATACATCATGCTACTTTAAATACAAATCAAAGTACTTAAAAATCGGTGGAAGAACTTAATACGCTGTAATAATAGACGAGCCACGATGAAACGACCGTCTGACAAAAGCACGGTCTCGTAAACCGTTTCTTGGCTCGAGGCGCGGATGCGCTCCGTTGTTTTTTCAAAAACCTCCGTGGGAACATAAGCGGGGACGATATTAAATTGAAACCAATTATTTGGGTTGCAAATTTCGATATATATCGAGGTGGTAAATTGTTTGACGTACAAATAATGAAGCGCGTTATTTCTTATTTTGAATCAAAATATTTGACTTTGACTATATACTATCGTATCGTAGGTATAGCGCTTGGGTATCGTAGGTATTTTGTATTGTTAAATTTCTCAAACGATCTCTATTTTCCGTTCATCTCGGTCACTTTTTGTGTTGGGTTATTTACAAATATCTGCTACAACTTTGGCAAGAGAGAATGCGATTTATTAAATATTTTTAACAATATCTCTCTACAGAGATGCTCGGAATAAAAAAAAGGTTGCAAGAAGCGTTTCGACGTTGCCGGATGTACGCCAAACTCACGGTTTAACGAGTACACGGGTTCGAATCTCGCTGCGTTCTAATATTTATACATTTTTTGTAACAAAAAAAATTGTATGCAAAAAAAAAATACATGTATACCCTGTGCTTTGTGTTACCCGAACAATGAACTAATTCTAATTGAAATATAAAAATTTGCTATCGACAAAATTGACACCGAACCTACTTCACCGCATATTTGACGGTTACCAAATTAGTCTCTTCATCTTTTTTAATATAGATACATATCTAAGGAGTCAAAGGCACTTCACGAGTTCTGAACACAATGACGTTGCGAATGCGACAACAAAATTAGGCATTTAAAGTTAAGAAATATGGTAATAAGCTTACAACCGTTTATTGTTTAAAGAACGATAGTATCTATGATAGAGAAGTGTAACTTCTAAAGCACGTAAGTACGAAATGAGATTTAGTGGCCCATTGGGTATATACCTGGGTAAGACAGTTGTAGATTTGATTTCCGTTTGTGTAAAAAATTTACAATTGCAATAATAGGGACGGAGTGTTTTGACACTACGTTCTCTCTGCCTACCTTTCTTTGCGAGAAAAGCATAATGTTGTCAAGCTATACATATAATAAAAATGTTATTGATCGCTGTCTGTACATGGAAGATATATGAAAAAAATACATTATTATGGGCATTTACCAATGTAACCAAAACAATTATTTTTAATTTTGCACGCTTATCTGAGAAACAGTTTCACCAATTTAAATGCAATTTTACCTATTGTATTGTAGTAAACTTCCCTTATCATTAAGCAGTTTGTGATTTAAATGTGAACGCGGGCGGGTTGCTAGTAAATAACAAATATCTAGTCTACTACAATGGTACATATAAATTATAATATGTTTCTTATTTAAATGTCTTTAAAAATATGTCAAAACATAAACTAAAGTTAGGTACCGTCTGACTATGAACTGATGGTAGTAAGTTCAATCCACAACCAGGGAAATGATTATATTGAAATTTTATCCAAAATTTTGCTCCGGCAAGAGAAAGTGCGGCGGAAACACGCAAAGCATGACTCTTGACTCGACTTAGTATTCTTTTATTACCAAGTTAAGTATTATTAAGAATAAAGTACAAAAGATAAACAAAAAAAGGTTTAATTTTTAATTATTTACCATTTATATGTGCAATATGGTCTTAGTACAAATAAATATTAAGGCAAATCGCGTACGCATTACAACACGATGACTAAAGCGGCATATTTTCGACTCTCACACAACCTGCTTCGTATCGTTAATGACTAAGGCGAAGTAGTCGGCTTTGACTTGACGTTAAATATTAGCATTCAAGATTATTGCTAGTAGACCTATTGACGCGTAAATTGCGCGTTACCTAGCAACGGTTGACATACGTTAACTTAGGAACTACCAATTTAATAACACTTTAGACTAAAGAGTATGTCTGAATGGTTATGATAGTGGCCATTTAGTTAAAAATGTATTAAATGTATGGCAGCTTGTGTTATATTTAGTTCATTAATTTAATATTATTATAATAGAATAATACTAGTACTTTCCACTTCTCCTTTATATAAAAGTTTATAGATACAGTAACTATTTATTTTATTTTAAATGGTTTATAAATAAAAAAGTTACAACCATTTAAATATATACATATAAATTTAAGCTAAAGTTTGTGATTTGAGTAGAGAACGCGGGCGGGAGAGAAAATGAAAGTCGTGTATAGTCGTGTAGTTTACGCAAGCGAAACCGCGAGCGGGTCGCTAGTTTTAAATATAAATCGCATTACTAATCTTCCATCTAGCTAAATTAAATTTGGCGTTGTATATCTATTCAATAAATTGTATCTTTAAATAGTTTTATACTGGCGGATGAAATGATTTGTCACTGGGCGAGGCCCAAGACTATGCAAAATATAATATTAATATTGAAAAGTTCAAACAAGATAATTCAAATTAAAACTGTTAAAACTAGTCACAAAAGCTTTTAGTTATATTTTGAATACAATAAAGTTTAAAAAAAGAAAAGAATAGAAACTTCTATATCAATAAAAAACTTCTTCTCACAAATGTCACACGGCTATAAACAAATAGCCACTTAAGATATAATATATGAGTAAATGTATACAACCAATTTCACGGCATCCGAACAAAACGAATCGCCTTGACAGTGATTACAAAGTGTAATAACAAAATTAAGATTTCTAACTAACATTACTTAATAAGTACGACTGAATTGACTGCAATGGCATAATACGATACGCTTGAGAAAATTTCTCACGGAAAAAAATAAACCAAATTATATATAAGCTGCTATACGTTTAAATTTGAACTTTATTACTATTTTATTTATATCATAATAGCTTGAATGACAATTTTAGTATATATTTATATATGTAATTCAGCCTTATAGGTGGGGATAGATCGAAACTAGTTGCGAAGGTCACCGGATGTAGATGCGGTCAAATCATTCCGTCTGCGATTGCTTTTAAACTCACATCCGGTCAATTGAGCACCAAAATTACTAATTAAGGATTCATGGGTGCAGATCGTAAATCAATGGGAACTAGCGGGTGACTAATCCTAAGGCGACAAACTTTTATTTAGGCCTTTAAACTTTTGCGGCGATAAATAGATAATATATATTCGTAACACGCAAATAAACGATATATAGCAAGATAACATTTTGAATTTACAATAAACTTATCCAAATATACCTCTTTAAGTAGGTATCGATTTTTGTTTTAAAAATTTTCGATTTAGATAAAATATATTATTAGTATTTTTAGTTTAAGCTAGTTAGAAACTGAGATTAAGAAAGAGAAAAGCTAGTGTTTTTTTTTAAATATATACTTATACTTAGGTTCTACGATGAACCATATTAGATCGTATTGAATTCTAGAAATTTTGCTTTATTTTTAAATAACAAACAAGCTATTAAATATAACAAACTATGAATATATCGCAAAATAAATAGCTTATAGTATACGTGAACTCTATAATGTAAAACAGGACGGAAGTGTTAATGAAAATACACCGTTATCCAATGACCAGCCAATCAATATGTATAACAGATTGATAAATATTAAAATTGTAATAAATTAGTATAAGGAAATGTAATGTGTCCATTCAAAAGTGGATTTCGATGTAAATATATACACTCACTAATATATATTTAGTTATAAAATAAAAGTAGCCTGAGTTGCTTCGCATTACATCAGCTATCTGCCAGTGAAAGTCCCGTCAAAATCGGTCCAGCCGTTCCAGAGATTAGCCATAACAGACAAACAGACAAAAAATTGGTATGTGTACCATGTATACATAGATAAGCATTTAGTAAAAAGCTGTTATTTTAATATAACCAACAGACACTCAAATTTTACTTATTTGTATAGATAAAGCGCTGGACCTAGGTAGGGATATATTTAATAAAGTCTCAAGCATTCGCTATAAGGTTATTTGATGGTTTGGCTTATGCCAGTAGGCAGAAAAAAACTGTATTACAGATTATTCTTTACATGTTGTATTAGCGGTAACTTAACGCCGTATTTTCCATAATAGACGTTTAGGCTTGAAAATTGTAAGCGTGAACATTGAAAAAAGTTTGATCAAGTTATTCCATTTAAATACCAATAGGCATAAAAGGCAACAAAGACTTAATGTTCTTACAACGGACGGACGGAATAATTAAAGGTAGTTTATTATTAAATTCTATCATTTATACAAAGAATCGTTCAAGATGAACAGTAAATGATATGTTGTCAGTTATTTATTGTATCGTAATTACGGATTAGATATGGCATGAATAAAGGATAAAGCCCTTGTATGCATTTTATTTCACACGACCAGTCACTTGATCGGTATAATCGGGTTTTTTATTGTTTTCTATTCAAGAGCTTTGAAAAGCTCGCCTCTAGCTTTTATTGAGTAAAACAATTCTACAATACAGCGATAGCCTTTAAATAGCCGGAAAATGTAGAAAAGAGTAACTGATTATTAGGCTATACCTGGCAATCTGGCAAAATGTGGGAGGACACGTGAAGTGTTGGTGACATTGGGTGACCAAATATTTCAACTAGTTTAAAAGCTTGATGTAAAAAGCCTAGGAAATGCTTGTAACTACCTATCTTCATAATAACGAAAGGTAATTCATCACGAAATATCGAAAACCACTGAGCGTACTAGCATTAAATTTGACAGTGAGACCGTTTGGATTTAGTTAGTAGGTCTAAGGGTTCTCGCAAGCTTAATTTATGAGTAGGAGATATTATGATATGAAACTATTTTAAGCCGGATTAATCCTGTATGTTATTAGTATTTGAAAATACATTTTAGAACAATACCCTTTACAATAATCCGTGATAACAGGTAGATACGCGTTTAATCCGGTTAAAATTCAAAATGTGTAAAAATCGCGAAAACCAAAGACCTTATTAGGAGATATTAGCTAAAAAAAGACATTTTGTGACAGAGCTGAACTCAAGGCTCTGTGGTCATTTTTACGCGGTCGAAGTCACGGGCAACAGACAGTTATAAATAGAAAAGTTCCTCACTGTACAGGTTGAACTATTAAGCTACAATTAGGCACTGCACCAGGACGGCGCGAATTCACCTACATACTCGTACTGTAAATTTATCACCTACATATGTTATATATCGACGTTATTGTTGAAAATGTACGATCAAGAGATTACCAAAATAGTACAACATGAAATATCAAAGGTTCTTTGGGGACCAAGGGCCTGTACTATGGACGTATGGCAACAAACACGGGCTCGACATATACCAGACATGAAGGGGAGATTTGTTTAGATGAAGCTAGTGTAAATAAATCTCGAGTGGCCTTTGAACTACTTTGAATATTAATTTTTAAAAATAACAATATGTATTGACTGCTTTCGTAAGGTTTATGTAGACTGAGCGCCCTTTGACCGATCTACAGACAATTTTTATCATACCTGTATATATTTTAATTAGATGAAATTTGCAATTATAATATTAGATATTTTTTAATATTTCATTTAAATAAAATAAACCAAATATATTTATGACGCGAATAAATATACACAATACAGGTAACAGTGGTGACAGGCACATTCTTCAAAAGCGAACACAGGCTTTCGTTAACAAAAACAGCATCTGTCCAGATCAGCTGATCGATATTAAAATCATGGCGGTCCGGAATACGAATTCAGGTAGGCTTTTTTCAATAGTCAGCTGTTGCGCGTGCCTCAAATCTTCGAAGTACCGATAACCAAACATCTGCTCTGGCAGGTGACTCGTATTCACCAAAATTAAAGATACCTTTTAAGATATTTCGAGCATCTGCCGTATGAAAATAATAACTGGTATACTTGGACGTTTTTGGGCACAACAATTTTACAAGTTTCTGGTGAAATATGTGAAAATTACAGCACCTTTCTGTGGGACGACGTATTTGTGGAGGAATGTTGATTATTATATAGTACATTTTTTCATGTACCATCGACCAGCTTCTCTTTTGTGTCTCAATAATTTAGGCAATGAACACTTATTAAGGAATGCAAGTCTCAATAATGTATAGCAATTTCATCTAAAATGCTAAGTATATTGTATTTTATAAAAAAAGCCTGTTCTTTGTTTTTGTATTTGAGTCCTAAATTCTTTAGCTGAATAAGACCACATTCAGAAAAAATCTAAATTGGAGTCGCAGGACCGATGCAAAACCGTTCTTACAGGATAAGGTGTCAGCTGTCTGATTTTAATTAACTTTCGAAAAAAAGGTATGTGTATATTTCTAAGATGTCTATGAGATATCTATTGATAATTTATCAAAAAAAACGTCGCCTTTATACTCAAATAGAAATCAATCAAATATTATAAAACATAAATACAGCGTCACGCTTTTTCCTGCACAGCAGGATAGTCTGACAACGCCTAGTGTCGCCACTTATCGCCCGAAATCGAGACATTGCGTGTTAATCGGCGGTACTCAAAACTGCGCTGGTCTTGGCTGCCCGAGCGCACAATTGAAAATATTTTTGAGTATAATCATGCCCCCGAGTGGGAATGAAACCCACCACCAATCGCGTTTACAGTCAGACGCTGTCACAATGCGCCACGATGGCATACTTTGGCCATAATAGGTATAGACTACCAATATCCCTTCTTATACATCCGGGGCTTATCACTTGTGAATCTTTTTTTAACGTCCGCACCCATCTTTAATATTGAATACCTTCCTCGCATATTCTGAGGGCCATATCCGTTAGATATCACATATCATAAGCACGTATTGAGTTTTGTCGCACTTTGGTACGAAAACCCTGATTCAAAGTAAAAAAATTGTAAAACGTACGGTCATTTTAGGTTATCTTGTTGACAAGATTAGCTCTGTTCCTTACTTTGTATCTATAGATAATGTAATCTAACGAGATCAAATAGGAGTTGATAGCAATTTTGTTTATTTTCTAATAGTTTATATCGAACAAAATTCAACTTGACAAAGAAAAATACTTAAAAACGTATAAAAAATTCGTAAAACGCTTTAGCGTTTAGTGATTTTAATCACTCGGGAGAAATCGAAATAATTTAAATATAATCCGCACCCGAGTGGGAATCGAACTCACAACAAATACTGGCTGCCCCATAGAGCTGAGATGGTCTAATTAATTTGAAATATATTGTAATTTAACCTCTTTGCCCAGTGTGTACGGTTAGTCTTGCGTTTGCAAATAACTACATTAGCGACTATGCATTTAATACAACCTTCAAACATAAACATAATGTGACTTTACGCAATTTAATTGAAAACTATGCCTAATAGCAAAATGTGCTGAATAGGCGATTTGTCCATTAACGTAAATTATATAAAGTATAAGTAAATGGTACAGTAATCATTTTATAATATGAATTATATAATAATTTAGTCTCTAATTCGGACGGAAAGTCTTGACACTAAAGTTCTCTAATTTAATATGATTCGTAAGTTCATAATTTACATAACATGCCTAATATATTTGAAAGGAAATAACCAGCTAAGTTAGATAAAGCGCAGCCTTCGCAAGAGGGAGGAAAGTAGTGAATAGTTGAAAAGTTTTCTCTTTACTGTGGTAAATAATATGGTGTTAAAAAAAATATGCATATCACTTTTTATTTCGAAAAACATTCGACTTTGATTTTGTCGGAAATATTGCATTTCAACAATAGAGTTTTGTAAAAACGACCATTTAGTTACAAATTGTCGAAAGTCTCTCTACACAACAAAATATTATTTATAAACGCTGTCTTTCAATACATATATGTATATATATAGTATTATATATCTTATATAATATTGAATAAATTACATTTCCAACGAGATACAAAGAAGTTTGCGGTATTCAAAGTACTATTTACAGGTTTCTATAGGCGACGTCTGAACAGCTGACGGGACAAAAAATGCACCCTCTTTTATCCGGCAATTGGCTGCCACTTACACTACTTTTGCTTGAAAGAAAATACAAAACTTATAAGTAAAAATGTTTCAAAAGATGAAATCTTGCTCATATTTCGTAATCAGCCATCTTTCGTTAATTAGACAAACAGAATTTTGTGATACCACATTTAGTTTCGTATTTAGGGTTATTTTTTTTATTATCTTTATGCGCATGCGCAGTAACCTTTGCCTTACCGTAACAGTATACCTGACACGACAATAACAACAGGTCCAGGCATACAATACCACCGTTTTTTCTAATTATTTACTTTATTAATAAATATATGTGGATTAGATTTACAAATAATAACATATTAGTCTAATCTAATTAAAATATACTTAATTGTAATTTTAAAAATATAAGTAAATAATATGCTCCAGTGGGACAGGGGTTGGCTGTAATCATGTAACTGGTTTTGAGTTCGATGCCCAATCCGTGAAATAATCACAATTTAATCCGCTCTGGTGTAGAAGACAAAGCGCGGTGTTGAGTTCCGCCAATCAACACGCAATATCTCTAATTCGGGCAAAGGTAACGAACGGATTGTCTCACTTCAGGCGTGAAGCTTAATTAATTTAGCTATTTAGCATTTCCAGTTATTTTTTAATTTGAAATACTCTACAAATCTAAACTAATGTAGTATAAATTAAAATTATTAAAACACAATTCAAAAGTAAGACAGTATGTAATAATGTTATAATAATATTTTAAAATATTTCCCTTACTTCCACCGTATACTTGCTCCTTTTCTTTATTAACTCACCGTTAATATTAGAAGCGAGTTTAGTATTTACCTTTTTTACTTTGGTATGCCGTTTTGTTTTAATTAAATGTCAAAATGTTTAAATATAAACCACTTTAGACTGTCATTAAAATAATTTCATAAAATGTCAATTCAAACTTCTATACAGTACTTAATATAGAAGTTATTTTATAAAATATGTACAGATAATATATTGGAAATTACGAGTGCTTCAAATTTTTTCAGTATACTTAATGATTAATAATTACAGTTCATTGTGAAACAATTAATTAAATGTAAACTAATAAATCAGTATAATTTATATTAGTAACGTTTCACATTTAATCTTGCCTATTAATTAAAATAATTTTTACTAAATAATTTAAAATTGTACCACAGATAATAAATAAACTTAACATTATAACTTAACAACGATAGTAACTCCAACATATAATTTAGGTATTTTATTGTACTGTGGCGGAACGAAACATCTGCTTGTCAAATTCCACTGTGCCATGTGCAAGCTACTGGTGGGAAGCGAACCGTACACATATACGACCAAGTTGAAAGATGTTAATAGTTGCTGGGTCACGTGGTGTTATAAAAAAAAAAACTAAAATAATACCTTGCATAGACGTTTGACAGTTAATATTTTTGTATTTAAATGAGTTTGTAATTATAATGAAATTTTTAAACGATTCAAGCGACATTAATGTAAGTAACTCGTTATTATATTAAATAAAATAGCCAGGCACATTATATTTATTATAATATACAGCTTGAACTGCAACGGTATTGCAACAACACTTTAAGTTTCATAATCTAAACTTAACATCGGCCATTGAAACGCAATCCGCATTCCTCGCTCAAAATTCGCACTTAAAAATAATTTACCGCCAACAAATGACGTTTGAATATTACAATTTTTTTTCTTCACAATCATCCGAAGACAACGCGCTATAAAGCCAAAAGATTTCGGATTGATGGCTTTCTTTATTACATATTACGGGGTTTTTTATTACACGTTTCTTAATTTACAGCCGAAGGGACTTTTGACATATTGTTAAATAAAAACATTCATATATATTTTATTAGTTGTTGCGAAAGTTTATGGTTGTAAATAATATGGAATTGGTTCAAAGAATAACCATGAAATTGGAATTTGAATGAATTAAGCAACTTTGAGATGATTTTTTATTGTTCGTTTTGAGTTCAGAAAATTTAAGTGGATATATAAAACAAATGATGTCGTAGATTACACTACCTTTCCTATTAAACTTTCCTCGTTTTCGTTTGTCGTTGGGTTTTAAAAATAAAATCGAAGTAGCTAAATATGTAACTTTAGCCTCTTTTTATATTTTTAATAAGATTAATTGATTTAATTTTATGTCATAAATAAAAAAATATTTATAGATATCTATCGTAAAACAGAAGCATAACGTAATATGTGATAATAAACTTGCAATTTTATAATTTTTGATAACATTTCTAATTGAAGTGGCATGTGATCTGGAATCGTTTAAAAGTAAACTAGAATTTAAAAAAAAAATACAAAGCTACTATATGAACATTATCTTTAAGTTTCTTTAAATATTATTCATAAACTGTTGAATACTATTTGAAGATATTCAATTTGTATCTTGAAATTCAAAAAAAAACATTTTTACAAATATATCTTAAAAAATCTGAAAAAAAATAGTTCATCTGCTTAAGGCTTCTACTATTATATATTATAAGACTCGTTAAAAGAAAGCGTTTATTATACACGAGTACAACGATATGACATACATTGTAATAAAACAAACAACATTGACTGGTGTACTTTCAAATTCGCTAAACACGGATACAGCAATATGACGTACTTAAACTGTTCGACCTAAAAGTTAAGACCTAACCCTAAGTTTATTTTAAACCCCAAGTAGGCTTAGACTTGACTAAATTAAACCTAAAAGTGTTTGAATTGCATTTAGAAAGGTTTTCATAGGTGAAAGTCATGTGCTATGGTTTCGTTTGCAAAAACTCGCATCTCTGTGCGGCCTTGCCAAGGTGACTGCAAGGGGGACATAACGGTGTACCGACTGCCTCGGCGACAACACCTTACTCCACGTCCATTGACAAGTTACAATGAAAGAAACCTCGAATATTACATACAGACCCGTCAATAAGCACAGAGTAAATTTTATGTCAAATTGCTTTCTAAGTGGGAATTGAGACACGTATCCGTCATTTCCTTTCAACCCAACCTCACTTAATACTTCATTAATATGGCGATCAGTTCATCATTTTGAACACGTATTTGGTATCTTTTATGGAAATACCAGTTAGAAATAACTGTTAATGTAAGGGACTACATAAGCAGTTGCAAATATTACACTGTTAGTGTAAGAACAATGGTGAATTAAAATGTTTGTTCATATTTCACAAGATAACTGTATCTTACATAAGTTAACTAACAAATGGGTTTATTATTATAGTGTATCGTTATAAAATGTTAACCATTAAATGGTTTAAATTGCAAAACTTTAAAACAAAAATATACAGAAATCCAGTTAAAAACTTCTACTAATTCAAAACAACTTTCGAAACAATAGTATTCTTGAAGCAGAGATATAAGTTTCTTAAGTAGAACCGTCAAGTCTTCTTGAATACATTCCGGAATTTACGCACCAGGACTTGAACATAGATGAAGTCAGCATGCATAGTCACACAAAAAAAAATAGGGTGCAACCCCAAATATAGGGCGACTTACTATTTGACTGATCTCCGTGATAGGCGAAATTGTTTTATCGGACCCCTGTGGGAGGGACGAGGCGCTGGGGGTCGGGGAGACCCCTGGCGAGGTTGGCTGGACATTGATAACGCTCTCTTTAGACGTCCTATTCGGAGACAGGCGAGCCGGAAAGCTGAGCGTCTTCGTCCACTGAGATAAGCTTCGCACCATCGTGCTACACAACACGTTCACTAACTCGACACGCGCAATACGTGCGCTCACTACGACGGTCGGCGAACGAATGACTGACTGTGCCTCTAAAGCTAGATCTACACTGCAGCGGTCACACAGCTTTGCAACGAAGCTCCGTTGTAATGCCATACGGTCGTTTGTCCTTAGAAGCGTTTAGGGCTTGCCGTGTGGAAGTAACTTTATTGGTCAGTGATGAAACTGGTATACGATTGGATGCAATCTTTTGTTTGTAAGTAACTCATTTTATGTCTAAATTGAGATTTTACTGCCAGCTTTATGTTAGAGATATTGTAATTTATAACATGGCATGTTTTTAATATATTTCTAGATACAATCTCTTTAAAAAAATTACATTACATAACTTTTTCTAACTTATTCATTTTTTAAACAATAATCCTTGTGTTATTTTCTTTAATAAAACAATATTTGTAAATAAGAATACAATAAGTATTTTTTTTTAATACACATTTCGTTTAAGAAAACTGCAATCCTATACTAGTTTTTACATTCTGTATAATACCATTATTATTTCTCTTCCGTTTAAAGCTCCTATTTAATGCAACCAAGAATTAGATACGGTAAGTATATGAATGCAAAAAATAACTGCACGTGGCCTTCTGAAATAGGGTGGCACCCTTTAATTAAATATAAGCGGAATGAGGACGTCATTACTGTAATAATAGACCTTATTATCACTTGGGGAATTAAAAGGCTTTTTTAGAACTTAGTGTCAAGACACTCCGTTCTCCACTTTCCGCCCGAATTCGAGACATTGCATTTTGATTGACAAGACTCAATGACGCGCTTTGTCTTGTTCAACAGAGCGTATAAATGATAATAAATAAATAATGATCACTCCTCCGAGTACGAGTTGATAACATTTTTTTTTAACATTTAAGTGTTATTCGCTCACATATGAAATTGAAAAAGACATATTTAGAAAGCCCGCTCTGACCGCTAACTTGAAGGTTTTCATAAGGCGCGGGTTCAAATCCCACTATGTTAAAATTTTTAAACGTTTTCTATATATGTCTTTTTCAATATTGATTACAGTATGAAACAAAACAATGTCTCTAGAATATGTGGAAAACGGGGTGTTTTAACTAAGTTATCGCTGCCTAACTGCTAAAATTAACGATTCGTATATATATAAGAAATAAATTTTATTTAAATAAATTTACACACTGTATACACAAATGACATTAAAGAAATGTATAGGATTCTAAGCTATAAACTACCTGTCAAAGAATTTTTATTCAAATCCATTCAGCCGTTTGTCTTTAATTTATAACAAAACTTTTAGTCGTGGAACTCAACGCCGCGTTTTGTCTTATGTACCAGAGTGGAGACTTGCCGCTTTTCGCTCAGCACTCTCGATACTCTCGCATGTCTCGGTAAGTAAAGTGTGTAGACACTAGTTTCTCTCCGAAACCCTACTTCCAGAAAAAGGATTAAAGAAATAACTTAAATAATTATCTATTTAAACTATTCTACCATATACGATATAAAATCTATTAATAAGAAGCACATTTTGTAACAGGTTTGAACAAAGCTCAGGTTTTAGTTCAAAGTATCAACATGTCCGTGCATGTCTTAAAACTTATACAACAGGTGTATTGTTTCTGGACGTATTAGAATTATTCTGTTTAAGGTTGTTTGTTGGGTTTCACTTATAAACTGTACTATTATTTTTATATCCGACAAAGCAGGGTAGGCGGAGAGAACCTAGTGTCAAGAAACTCCGTTCTCTATATTGCTGCCCGAATTTGAAATGCGATAAAAATTTAAAAACTGAAATAATATATTTAAAAGTAACAATATTATGCTATTTCCTCACATTCAAGGATATCTTATATTAAGGAAATTGGCTATTCATTGATCACGTGTTGTATGGTGGAATTAAACGCCGCATTTAATGTAAACGTAAAACATAAGTTTTCTTTCAAATAGGAATAAAATCTACGACACTCGTGTGTATAATCATAGATTTATCTACTATGCTCCTATGGTGTCAAATACTAGTATATAATTAGTAAATAATTATAAAATGTTTTTAAAATCGATTTCTAGCCTTCATTATTCGAAAATAACAGAACGCTGCGCAAATAACATTATAGGCTCACTTCCCGCACGTGCGAGTGCAGCTGCCTGATCGCCCACTGCGCATGCGCATGTGCCGATATTGGGTAATATTATAAATTTAATATTGGTAAAATTTTATTTGGTAAGTTTGGAAGTTTTTTTTTTTTTTTTGCGTTTTGCGCCTTACTATGGAAAGATCGATATATTTAAATATATTTAAATGATAAAAAAACTTAAAACTTAAAATTGTATAAAAAAATAAATTTATTTATCAATTTTTTTATAAATGAATTTAAAATGTTTAATATATTATTTTTATTTTAAATGTAGCTTTTAAATGCAAATAAAATGTTTTACTATTATTTTACAGGTAACGACAAATTTGAATACATTTGAATTTTATGGCTATATTTTTTATAATATAAACCAAAGGCTATAAAGCTTTAAACCACTTCAGTTAAATAAACCGTGCTTCCCTAATTACTTTACTATATAGAATAGAATAGAATAGTAAACAAAAACAAACTTATAAACTACTCACATTAATACCAGAAGACATAAAAAATCGAACTATCCATACATCCTGTCATTAATATAAAGAGGTCATTATGTTCTATGAGGAATACTCTTCAACGGCACACTTATTACTAAAACCCCTCATTTCTATGCCAGAAGCATTGTTCAAAAGTAAACTTTAGAGAAAACCCCTATTGATATTGTATAGGGGTTAAAAGGATGATTGACAGTGAATTTTTAGGGATTAAAAATCTTATTAAATGAAATAATGGCTATCGTAGTGTAGTTGATTCTTCATTTTCCCGCCAAATTCTAGAAATAACGTATTGAGTGGTAGAACTCCACGTCGAGCTGAGTCTTTTGAGGAGAGCATCAATGAAAATAATTTAAATACAATTATTCCCCAAGTGAGAATCGAACCCATAACCATCGCGTGAAGAGTCAAAAGCCGTCACACGGCGCCACGATAGCCTCACGCTTAACAGAGGAAACCTAGTGTTATGACACTACGATGTCCATTTCCAGACATAGCATGTTGAGTGCCGGAACTCAACGCCGCGCTCTTTGCCTTGTGACCAGTGCGGTGGAATTAAAATAATTTAAATTTAATCAAATATTTTTAAAATTTTAGTCTTAATCATATATTTTTATGTCTCCAAGAGCCGCGGATTCGAATTCCGCTGTGTTAAAAGTTTTTATACGCTTTCTTAAACTTTGTTTTTTTTTTTAAATATAAGCATTCCCTCAGTGGCAATAGACTGTCCTACCACGCCACGGTGGCCTCACCCAATACGCTATATATCGAAAATGACCAGAATGTGGGAAACCGAATAATTTACTACTGCAGCCCCTCAACTAAGTGCATTGTCCCGCATTGATACGCAACAGGTAAACAACTAAAAAAATAATAGTATGCGGGCTAAGAAATTTCTTGATGAAGAAATTGACCTCAGTCTATAGTACTGTTAATACATATATTATATACATATGTTTTATATCACCTGTCCACCAGCTGCCGTTTTGCTAATTTAATCCAAATTCCAACGAAAATATTACGACACACATACGACATATAGATAAAATTATATATACATAACGTTTTTAAACGTAGCTTTGAAACTATGCAAAACGCTGCCAAACATTAATAAGTATTTTCTTAGTACTTCGCAAAAGAAAATAAGTGTTTTAAAAATTCCCTTATCATTTAGTGTTTATTTCATATTACGCGGTTCATAAATAAAAAAATTACAATCATTCTATTATAAATTTAAGCAATGTTTGTGATTATAGTGATAACGCGGGCGGGCGATAAAACAAAACAGTTTAGCCGTGTAGTTTACGCAGGCGAAGTCGCGAGCGGGTTCTAGCGACCCGCTCACGACTTATTATAAATGGTCATCAACAAGATTTACGCTTATAATCGTGACGTCATCAAGCTATTATAGATTATATCATAATTTTTTTTAATATATAATTTTGTAGATATATCTTAAATGCTTAATAAAACTAAAGCTCTAAATGCAAAGGAACAGTAATACTAAAATATTGATACAGAGTGAAGTGGAGTACTCCAGTAGAGAACGGAGTGATTTGACACTCGGTTCTCCCTGACTACCCGTCAAGTGACGTAAAGCTATAAAAAATTGATATCCGGCCAATAATTAAACATTATGCAACAGTTTTAAAAAAAAAAAAGATATAAATATTTTTCAGTATTTGTAGCCACCCTTATTCTAACAACGTAATATGGCGAGGGTGTTATTATTTAAAACTCTCTAAATAAATGTATGAAATTAGTCGCCAGTCAATCTCTTTTGCAGTATTTTAGTGCATCATAAATTATATTGCGGCACCGTGTAACGAGCAATGAGAGGAATTAAAATGGCGTGCCGGGTAATATTAGTATGTAAACTACTCAAAAATTTTATTTAGTGTCATAAAGTTTATGTACTTACAATGTTATTGAATAAAAAAGCTTTTAACTTTTTTATTTTGGCTATAGTTAAAACTTTTTACTATCTTATATATAAAACACGTAGATTTCAGTACTATTTCGCTTCAATTTTGTAAATTTTCAACTCCATTATGGCGCCAGTTGTGGCTAAATAGAACAGGTTCGAATAAAGTTTAAACTATATGTAAGTTTGTTACATATCGTAACCTAGGTATGGAGAGAGGATTTGCAAAATCTGGGTCGCAAATTAATAACGTATCTTAAAATGGCCATAAAGGAGAAAAGTGTTGCGACAAGGTTTTATGCCGACTTTAAAGGATATTCAAAATGTGGAAAAGTAGGGAAGTACGTTTTAATATATAAGAAGCTTGGAAAACATATTTAGAAAATATACAAAAATGTATACGCCTCTTGGAAACCGTCCAAAAGAGTCCAAGGAGGAGAGTCCACGAGGTGCGAATTCGAATCCCACTACGAATTTTCTACATGTCTTTTTCAATTTCCTAAGTGTGTAATTAACACTTTAAAAAAATGTTTAAAATATAATTCCCAAGTTTTCTGTACTTAAAGAGTTTCAAAACACTCCGTATTCTGATTTCCAGTGTAATTCGAGATATTGCCTGTTGTGTGAACTGAACTCAACGCCGCGTTTTGCCTTACCAGTGCGGAAATTAAAAATAATTAAAATACAGTCATATCCTTGAGTAGGTATCGAACTCACAACAATCATGCAGTTATTGTTTCGCTGCCACTGCGCTACAAGGATTTGTGGCAAAAAAAAAATACAATATATAAGATGAATAGGATAAACTAGTTTATTTTATCAGTATATACCCTCATTAACCTAATAATAAGTGAATAGTATATAAATGTATGTAAACTTTTAAAAGACATTAAAAGCCAAACATATTAGTGTAGAATAAACAGTAAATTATAAATTAATGAGCACTTTTAATGTATAGCGGAAACCGACAACGCCCTGTATTACCACACTATTGTTACCAGAAATTTGGCCCGTAACTGCTTAATTTGTTTGAAGTGTTTAGCTTTTGTAATAAGCAATACGACGACATCGAGTCTGACTTTGTCGACGGTTATGGGTGCGATCTCCAATCATGGCGACGATTTGTTTCCAGTTTCACGCTTTATCCCGCATAATACTTGACACTAGGTTTACGCGCTATCCTATTAAGGAAAAAGCGTGCTGCAATAAAAAAAATTATATCCGGCAAGTAAGTGAACATTAAGCTATAGTATAAATATAGGCTATAAGGCAAAGAGAATTATGAAATTCTAAAATCTAGTGTTGTATCGCGTGTTGAAACTCAATGCCGCATTTCATTAATAAGCAAGTGCCGAAAAATGAAAATAATTTAAATATAATCAATACTCCGGGTGGGGATCGAGACATTTCATTTTTCTCTTGCAAGACAAATCGTAAGCTAAGTTACATTATATTAAGTAAAACAATGAATACCCTAAAAATGGAAGAAAAAAGCAGCCTATGTTCATCCCAAAGCCCTCAAGTAAATCTATATATCATTTCGTCACAATCGATTCAGTGGTTCGGTCGTGATGACGTCACAAACAGACAGAGTTAATTTCACATTTATAATATTAGAATGGAAACATGGATATGTCGTTTGTAACGTATAGCTAATATAGAAAAAAAAACATTTATTTCAAATAATGCGCATTCGTTCTATTAATGATTTCCGTAAATTTGAAATTAAATTATCGCATTCATACAAAAAATGCTTCCTATTGTGTTATTGAAAGTTCGCGTGCAAAGGAAATACTTCACCCTGTGAGGTCGTTTCATTGTAAAACATTAGTCTAGGGGTTACAATGAACACGACTGGTCTATATAGATATTTTAATCATATTTTTATGTTCAAGGTTTTGAGCAGTTACCCAATGCCTGAAAATATTGTAAAGTGGCTATTTGTAACTTTCTACATCATTTATGAACTGTAAAGGAAATTATTAAATTCTTTTATGATCTAGCTTTATACGCATAGGTAATTTAATAAAACAATAGGAATTGAACCCGCGACGTACGACACAATAAGCTCTGCTAACATCTACATTTATTTTTTATAGACAATTTAGATGCAATCTAAATTAATCTAGACTTTTTTATTTGATTTGATTGGATTCACGAGTGGCTTATATAGGATAGAATAGAAGAACAGTTTGTCAATATATCACACTTTTTACCAAATTCTGCCTAAACATTACTTAGATTTGAATGATTAGAATAGAACTCACTGTGTTATCCCTTAATATTATCACAGAAACAAAAATTTCAACCACATCTAACTTATAAGCACGCACCCGTCCCAATTTCTATAACTAGGCCAGTCCTTGCCATATGCTAGCCCCAAGCCATTCAAACAAAGAGTCAACATCGCCATGTGTTTCACGGCGGAAAAAATTAAAAATACCCGACTGACCCGCCCCATGTGGCATCTTAAAGGGATTTTAGCACATGTGAATAAATATATCGAGTTATGTGAAACCCTTAACTTTTTTAAAACCTTTTGTTCTTTTTTAATGACCGAGTGGCCAAGACGTTAGGGGGCACCGCGTGTACGGCCTAATACACCATAAGTATCGTTGAGATTTGACTGACTAAGTATAACAATTGCGAATTCAAATTTAGGTAATATTTGTGAACACAATACTAGTTCTCGCCTGCAGTTTCGTTTACTTACAAATTTGACATACTAAATATTTTCATTTACCCAAGGCTATATCGTTTTTAGGTTCGACTGTACAATGTAAATTATTATACTTTACTGGATAACGAGAAATCTCTTCTTGTTGCTCCCATATACTCTCTAAGGCAACATTTTAGCTTTCCAGTTGTGACCCTGTGCATTGTCTGTCAATAATTATTGTCACATCTAGTAAAAGAAAACATAGCGTTCGAAGCTAGATTCTAAAGTATTAATATAAGGCAAGATGGAGAACAGGATAATTAAATTTAGAGACTCAATTATATATCTCTTAAAAAGGTCTCGGATTCAGAAGAACCCGGTCCCTTGGAAGGCTTGCGTGGGGACATAGGTTTAATACGTAGAGGCCCCTTGGAGATAGCAATCTATTTTACGGTGACGCATCAGCCGGGATCCATCTCAGATAAAACACAGGTAATTGCCAAAAGATGGTCACCGGCTAATGCGTAGAAACTATGGAAAGTATGGAATACTAAGATGGGACTATGGAATGGAATTTGGATGAACTGAGTACTGGGCTATTGTATTAGACTACCTAGTGTTAAGACACTCCGTTCTCCACTTTCTGCCCAAAACTGAAACATTGCGTGTCGAGTCGCTTTTTAACTTAGGTAGTAGAGCGGAAAAACTAAAATATTTCAATTACAATCATTCCCCGAATAGGAATCGAACCCACAAGCAATCGCGTTTACTACGTAAGACGCTGTCCCACTGCGATGCCGCAATAGCATCAATTATTAGTTACGTATTACATTATTATAACTTAATTATTAATTTATTTTTTCGGCAAGAATCCAAAATCTTGGTCTTTGGAATTCATTTAACACACAAATGCCAATGAAGTTCAATAAATATTTCAATATTTCAATAGCATTACATTATTATATAATTCATAAGTTATACAAAGTCGTGTCCACGCGTACGATCGTATTGGAAATTGTTGCTTTGAGTTGACCTCTTTGGTTTATAATTTTTATTGTCACACAATTATACTGGACGTACTCACGTCGCGTGAAAACGTGATTGGTTTTTATAATTTTATATAACAGCTACAATAAATTTCTTATTCGTATGACTTAATATGTAAACTTCAATTAGTTATTTTTATTAGTACTGAATCCAGCTTAATATCGGCCTGATATACTTTGTCAAAAGTTTCATGAACAAGTTTTCGATATTTCTGTAGAATTTGGGCTTTAACAATTGCAAGCTATCGTGGAATAGTGGAACAGTGTTTGTTTGGTTGTGGGTTCAATTCCCACTATTTTTTTTTATTTTAATCGTTTGGAGGTTGGTTCAATCGGTTTCAATTGGAGGAAATATATCTATATATATATTTTATTTCAATCGTTTTATAAAAAATCATTTTTTTTATTTTAAGCAAAGTTAGTACTTTGAGTGAGATCTAGGGAGCGCGAAAAAAGTGAAGCGAGCAGGTCACTAGTACTATAATAAACCAGTAAAAAAGTTATGTTAAGTTATTGAAAATTTATAACATAAAATAATTTAGGGGAATGAAACAACAATAATATAATATGAATTTGTTTTTTTTTTTAATTTTCGTCTGTTTGTTAAGACAAAAAAGTTATTACTATAAAGGAAGTTACTAAGATTTTACTTTCAAGTTTAACATGATATATGAAATTAGTATGTCATTAAGTGATAAATACTATGCAAACGGAGTAACGGGCATCCGCTAGTCCTAGCTCATTTATCGATAATAAAAGCTATATAAACGATAATTACACTCGTCCGTAATGTCCCATTCAACGGTCATTTTGTATGTGAAAGTTTAAAACCCGGTAGCCCATCCATCCGCATCTAAACACACATTACGCTTATCACAAATTAAAGTCCCGGGCTGGCTGTCAAACGCAAGTGACAGTTGTAATAAATGCGTCATAGACTTTTTTTTGTCTCTCACGCGCCATCAACGTCGCATATCCATGATTTAAGAGTTCTCTGCCCTTTCTTTGTTCCATTTTCAATTTAGGAACGGTTGATTTTAAAAATAAAAATCTATGATTGGATTTAAAAGTGACTAACAAAACGTTATGACGAGCGATAACGCGTTTAGTGGAAATTAGTTATAGGTTTATGTGCGTTGCTTTTGTTTGCTACGGCTATAACAGGAGATAATCGTAAATAAGTACTGGTATTTACATCAATTTGGGGAAATGGTTCTTAGTATGGAAATGGTTAGATAGTGTGGTTTTGGATGATCGTGACTTTGTTTCTATAGTAAATATGGCCGATGCGATTTTTAAGATAAAATTACTATATTTAGAAACAATAGTGAAATGCGCAATATTCAATGATGAAATTTATGTAAAATACAAATTTTACATATAAAATTATAACAAAAAGAATTATAACATTACAAATATGATATAGTGCTATTATTTGCAAGTGCCTGACTACTCTCAATCTGGTAAAAAAACGGGCGGCCTGGCATTTTGTCACTCAATACATGATATTACTAATAATGTTATAAGTACAGATTTCTTTTTTAAAAAAATGTAACAATAATGGAGAACGAAGTGTTCTTACTGTCTAAACTCGTGTCAAGACACTCCGTTTTCCAGTTTGCTTTCGAAATCGAGTATTGACGGATATTTTATGTCCGGAGCGGTGAAATGAAAATAATGAAAATAAATTTATTCCTCCGAGTGGATTGAATCCTAAACCAATTGTGTTTACCATCATACGCTGTTCTACAGAGCCACGACGTCCGTATTTGAAAAAAACTTCAGCTGCGCGCTCTTTCCCGCATACCAGGGTGGTCAGAGAGAACCAAGTGTCAAGACACTCCGTTCCGCAGTAATATTGTGTGTTGAGTGTCGGAATTCAAAGCCGCACTGTATCTTGTCACCATTTACGGATTTAAATACAACCATTCCTCCGAGTGGGGATCGAACCCAAAACATATAAGGTTTCCAGTGAAATAATGAAAAAAGTCAAATTATAAGCCTATACAATCAAAACTATGTAATTACTCCCAAGGCCACATAACACAAAATGACAGATGTTATATAATTTTATTGTACATCGTTCCCTAACACCAATTACACCGCTGACAATATGGTTAGAAGCATTAGGGGCACAATTTCACTAATTCATTTGACAGCCGCGTCGTTCGACGCAACCACACCTATGACTGGGGAACAGTTTTGTATTGTTTTGTTCTTGAGTTCGTTGGTTTTAAGAGTTCGAATATGTTTTGATATAGAAATGCACACGGTTGATGGTTCTGAATTTGAATACAATTTGGGTCTGATTGCAAAAAAAAACATAATATGATAATAGTAGTAATATTTTCTAAAAAATATTGTTTAATGTCGACAGAATTTCTAAGTAGCTGAATATAAAACGTATGGCTTAGCGGTCTGAGCGCATATAGGGTATCCCAGTGGCGCGGGTTTGAGTTCCGCTACGTTCCTTGTCATTTAAGTATGTTTTAAGTATACGACTTCTGAGTTATGTAAAATTTTAATATGATACTTTAATATCTTACTTTTTACTTGTTTTTTTAAATATAAGGGCTTCGTGCGTCACTTGAGCTGTACCCTGATAAATTTAATTTGTTTTCTCTCATTGCGAACTATATTACGCTATTTAAGTAATAATAACTTAAATAAATCCGTTTAATAATATTCTCATTTTTTGCTTTTTCCCGCATAAAAGGCTAACAGTATCAGTAAGAGCTAACCTTGTATCAACACACTCGAGATTATACACGTTGAGTGGCAGAATTCAACGCCGCAATTTTTTACCAAACTTTGACTCAGTATTTAGTAAAATTAGTAATTAAATTAGTAAAATTAGTACTAGTAGACGATACGACATATCGACACAATGGATCGTGTATTTACAATAATAATATACTTTCAATAAATTAAACTATTCAACTTCCGGTAACGGAGCGCTATTATCAATTTATCAACGCCCGTACATGCAATTAAAACATTCCACTCCCATCCATCCCCCGTATATAAATATTTAAACGGAAACTGCCATTAATACCTTTCCAATAACCGCATTGCAGCAGCCACCGTGGAGTGTGACAGCGTCTGTATACGCGATGGTTGTGGATTTGATTACTACTCGGTGGGATGATTATACTCGATACACAATGTCTCGGATTCGGGCGGAAAGTGGATAGAGTGAATGGAGTGTCTAGACACTAGTTTCTCTCTGCACGACAAACAGTGTAACAGAAAAGAAAACCTGAACGTTTTATAAATAACTAAGTATATGAATTTGTAACTAAATTTTTTCAGGGCAAAAGCTGCTTTAAAGTAAATTGTTTCATTATGTTAAGTTTCATGTAGAATGCAATGAAAACACTTGGTCCGTTGCTTTTCGTCAATTCTAGATAGTGGGTGGGTAACGCCGTGAACTTTGAAAGTAGACCAGGGTCTAAGTAGAATTCGAACCCATAACCTTTGTCTTCTCTTCCATTGGTGCTAGTTGTATGTAACATTTTAAATACTTAATTTCGTCTTTCAATACAACAAATATAAGAATCATTTTTTCAATTCAGTTTTTTCAATTCAGTATTTAAATTATTTTCATTTTTCCCCTCTACCAAGGCACTGCCAAGTGCAGTAATATATCGATTTCTGGTGAAAAATGGAGAACGGAGTATCTTGACATTAAACTCTCTCTATCTACACTGGGGGTAAACGGGGAGGGATTGAAGGTATAAAAGTTCAAAAGTACGAGAAATATGAGAATCAATGTATTTATGTATTTATTACATTAACAACACAAAGCAAGAGTCAGCTGTGCTCAGTTCAAAAAAACGACAGATGCCCAACACTTTAACAATACAGTATATAAACGAATAGTTGACTCGTAACATTGCAAAATTGACATTAAATAAATTATTACTTAACTATTGAGTTGCTGCTGATATTATTTTTTTATTTTTGGCTAAGTTTGAAACTTTATGAGGTTAATATAAATAAGTATGAGTATATTTCATACTAGCGACCCGCTCGCAGCTTCCGTCGCTGTTCCGTATTGTCGGCGGCCTTTTCAGAAAGCAATGAACGTCCTGGAAAATTAGAAAAAATGGGCGAAGAAAGTAGCTTATTGTCATCCCAAGACCATCAAATATCTCTATAATATTTCATCACAATCGGTTCAGCTTTGGACGCGGTGACGTCATAGATAGACAGACAGAGTTACTTTTGCATTTATAATATCAGTATGGATATCACACCTTTTACAATCCACGTCCCCAGTTCATTTTTGGCGCAGTTGTGATCCTCGCCACCTCTTCCGCCAAGGCTTATCAGAACGGGCACGACTAAGAAGAGGAAGATATACAAAGACTTTTGCTTTTATTTTGAATTTATATTTCTTATAAAATCTAGGACTTTTTGTTGAATTAATAAGCCACATAACATAATTCCATCTAAGCATTTATTGTTTAAATCATTTTGGAAACTTATGTACTTATACCTTTTTTTTAAAACATACATTATAAAAAGATTAAAAAGACGGTACAAGAGACCATAATATTGCATATGTCAATCGTGTCAACAAGGAAATTAGTTAAGGAATTTTATCGCTACTTAATCTGTGGTCCAATTAGGGGTATTTATATAAGGCAGGGTGGTCTCACGAATGTCTGAACTGTTATTTGTTGTCCGACCTCCGTCAATTAAAATATGTCAGTTACCGCGCTATGTCGCGGTAGGTGTCGTCTGTTGATGTCAGCGATTTAGATACTTGTAAAAGACATATTTGGAAAACGTATAAAAATTCGAACGCAGCGGGATTCGAACCCGCGCTTCTTGAAAACCGTTCAAACTTCAAGCGTTCAACCGTTTGAACGGTTTTCAAGAGGGTTCAAATCCCGCTGCGTTAAAATTTGATACGTTTTCTAAATATGTCTTTTTCAATTTCCTAAGTGTGCGAATAACACTTTAAAAAATGTTAAAAAAATACTAAATGCAATTTAGATACTTAATTTTGAAAATATTTTTTAAGTATAAATTAAAAACATATTTTATACAACCACTCTAGTACTAAACTTATTAAAAAGTAAAAAAACTATTGTAGTGCAAATGCATGGCATTGGCTGAATGTTATGAATAGGCGTTCGAATCTTATATATAGAATAACAATATATATATAATATATTTAAAAAAAAAAATATTATGTGTGTTTAGTATTTACATATACACATAACTAATTAGAATCTGTGAAATTCTCGTTAACTTTATATCTTATTTTTATAAACTTATTATTTTATACTTAGATTATTTAAGTCTCATATTAAACACAGTTATATATTTTTATTTATTGTGCATAATGATAAATTATAAATAAAAATGAATTAACATGACCATGGATTAGTCTCAAGCTATTTAAAATTAACTTACAGTCAAAGTAAATGTAATATTTTAGTATATTATATTATTCAATTATGTAACTTTTTAGAAGTCGCTCATTTGTAAGTTGGTATTATATATTAGGTAAGGCAGTTCTTTAATTTGTCAAAAACTGTTTAAAGAGCATGAGCACATTTTACATATAATACATGCATTAATTAATTAATAAGGCAATTAAAGAGGTCAAAAATATATGAAGAAAGTTTCATTTAAAAAGCCACACACAAAACTTACCAAAGCTATTAATTAGAATTCAAATGATTGCCAATAAACCTTTTTTCTATATTATATAAATGTATACTATTAAAAAAATATTTACATATAAAATTCTTACATAATATTTGTATATACTTTATAGCAGCAAATTTAGCGTCCTTAACGGAACTACACGGTCCCATACCGCCCTACATTCCAAGCGGTACCGTGACTGCTCCATTATCAAACATATTACTAGTCTTTTTTTCGATTTTACTTAATAAATTGTATCAATAGTAGAGATGTAAAGAATATATTTTCTTTTTCTTATTTCTTCATTCAGTCACAAATCTATACAAATAAATCAAATTGGAGTGTCTCTAATAAAAAATAAACGTTTTATACTAAATCCATATTGAGACTATACATTTAGCAATATAAAAATTTTTATAATGTTCGTCTGTCTGTTTGTTGACTGACTGTTGCGGTTAATTTCTGGAATGACAAGACAGATTTTAACGGGACTTTCATCGACAGATAGGTAATGTTGTAAGGAGTACCTTAGGCTACTTTTATTTTAGAACTCTCCGCGAACGATGTCGGGGCACAGCTCGTGTTATATATAAAATTTTGGTTGAAAAGGTATCGAATACACTAATATGAAATGCATTCATGTATTGTTAAAGTTGCTAATAAAGGAAGTTACTAATATATGCATGCGTGCATGTGCAGCTCACTTTTTTTGTAACATTTGACAAGAAATAAAATATTGAAAACAATTCTCTCTAATCATTAAGTCATTAACAAATGATAGTTTTTACACAAAACAAAAAAAACACATTAACGTAACAAAGTACTGTCTGTTTCTTAAAAGATGTAACAATCATTGGCTAATTAAAGGAAATTTAAAATTTGCATTAAGATAATAATAAATAACTAAACTTGGCTTAAATCTGTTTTTATAGCTTCATGTTTTTTTCCCGCATACACCTAGTGTTTAGACACTCCGCTCTCCGCATTCTGCCCGAATTCAACACATTATGTTTTGATAAATTATGTTATGTGGAAAACAAAAGTAATTTAAATATAATCATTACTCCGAGTGTGAATCGAACCCACAACTATAGCGCTTACAATCAGACGCTGCCCCACTACAATCTCTACAGAGATGCTAACAACAAATATAAAGTTGTAATAAGCGTGTATAAGAATTTCGACGTAGCCGGATATATAACGCATGGCTTAGTGGTCACGGCACTTGGATGGTCTCCAAGAGGAGCGGGTTCGAATCAATTTGCGGTGTTGAGTTCCGCCACTCAACACGCAATGTCTCGAGTTTGGGCGGAATTGGCACTAGCTTCTCTTCTGCTTCTAAGCAAAGTATATCTCAATTTTTATTTCTAGAACCCATTAAATGAAGGTTCTATCATCAACCAACCGGTAGGAACTAAATTGTCCGTTATCAGAACAGGTTGATGACGGGTAACCGTCACACCCAAGACCCATTATGCGACTTAAAAAATTAATAGAAAATTAACCGGCGTTAATCTCGGCGGCTCGTAGCGCAGTTGGTAAATGACCGACTTAACACTTTGATTTTAGGTTCAAATACTCAGTCGGTGACATACTCTATTCTATGTATGTTTATATATATATATATATATATATATATAAGACAATTTTTTGTCTTACATTTTATTACCTAACTCCTTAAATATTTTCTCCTCATCCTGGTCGTCTTCACAGAGCATCAGCTTTTACTATGAAAATAATATATCGTCATCATATCCGGACACGTGTGCAAATTTGTTACCAAATCTTTCTTACATATATTGGTAGATAGAAGCGATTGGCGTAAAATATATTTAAAATATACGGAAGTTTTATACAAAAAACAAAACCTTAAACGTTAATAATAATGGCTTAAAAATAATAAAAAAACTGTTAAAACAATTATTATATGATAAGAATAACGCTATTTAGTTAATTGATTGGTTAATAGGTCGCGGCCTTAGTGATTAATTTTGGCATTGCAAAAATATTTAAACGGACTTTAGTTATTTAAACGACTTTTAAAGAGCTTGAACTGGCGGCCTTCTTTATAATAAGTCACACGTATTATGAAGAAAATTGCGGGTTCATAAAATAAAAAAAAAAAAAACCGCTTTTCCTAGTGTAGTGTAGTCTGAGATAGCCTAGTCAAAATACTGCGATCTCCATTCTCCACCTGAATTTAACACTCAACGGCACACTTTGCCCTACCAGAGCGTAAATCTTGTTTGATTTAAGATAATTTATTTAATTAATATAAATATATATTATATAATAGCTAAATTCTAACATATATAAAAAACATGAAGTTTAAATGACAAGGTCGTCTCAACGGTTGTATACTCGTGTCAGTATGAAATAATGCCTATTCGATTACTCATAAAGACGCTACCTTTTTTATATACTGTTAAATTGATAATATTCATATAATACTAGCAAACTCTAGCTCGCGGCTCCGCTCGCGTGAATTATAGCTGTTTTCTATTTTCGCTGACCTTTTCGTAAAACAATGAAATTCCCAGAAAAACTAACATAAATGGCCGAAAGTAGCCTATGTTCAAGACAATCAAGACAATAAAGTATCTCTATATAAAATTTTATCACATTTAGTCCAGCGGTTTGACCGTGATGACGTCCCAGACAGACAGACAGAGTTACTTTCGCATTTACAATATTAGTATGGATTATTTTGATTTAAATATTTAGATAACGGGGACTGTAATTCTACAAGAAAAAAAACTCTAAGCCCAATCTATAAATAACGTCGCATGGGGAAATAACACCGTGATTCTTTCTTCTTCTTTAGACCGTTCGGAAAACCGACAATTATCGCGTCAAAGGAATATTTAATATGTAATAATATTTTAAAACTCTAATTTATACTTACCCAATACTTAGTATCACAATAAACTAGTTATTAAGCTAATTTACAGAACTTTAAAAGTTATTGTCATTTTTATCTCCCTTACTATTTAGTAGGAAGATATGAATTCAATTTATCGAGGATTTAAACTATAATTATGTAATTTGTAATTATATTGTTTTTATTTCTTAGTTACTGTTAAATGCAAGAGTTAAATATATTAAAACTCTAAAATTACTAATAGAATAAACTATTCTTAAAAAGTGGCACAGGTCACACAGGCCAGTGGAAAGAATTTAAAGTTGTCAAAGCGGTGTCTGTATGAGTCATACATATTACATACATACACCGAAGCCCGATGGGTGTGCAAACAAAACGAGAATCTATTAGTATTGTACCTAACTAGATTACCTTTTGTCAGTTTTTAATATATTCAATTAGCATTAATTGA
The DNA here is from genome assembly GCA_038994665.1 of Podotricha telesiphe. NCBI lineage: Eukaryota > Metazoa > Arthropoda > Insecta > Lepidoptera > Nymphalidae > Podotricha > Podotricha telesiphe. The sequence continues at coordinate 220,096 of JAOYRR010000150.1, forward strand.
AGATTTTCTGTATTTTCATAAAGTAAAGTAAGTACTGAATTAAAATAACAATTTATAAATACATCGAGGCCACTGTGGTGCAGTGGGATTGGCATTATGGGTTCGATCCACACTCGGGAGAATCATTATATTTAAACTAATTTCATTTCTCCGCTTGTGTTTAAATGTATTTTTCTCAGTATTACATTTTTTGTTGCAAATAACTAACTTTTTAGATTACTCAGTCAATTACTTTGAGACTGAGATATGATAAAACAATAACTATTTTAATTGATTAGGCTACTGTTACCACGGAATACAATAAAGTGTTTGGTTTTTCAAAATATATTTTTGACTACCGACCCGCTCGCGGCTTCGCCTGCGTTACCTACACAAATTAACAATTTCGTTTATTCGTCTTTAAGAACACTATATCGACAATACCCGAGGCAAGGTCATGTAAAAAGCTTGAGAATCCCCCGAAGGCCAATTATGATTGATGAAGAGATCGATGACAGTTGACGAGGCGAAAGAAGCTGACTACCGCTGGGGATAAGGCGCGAAGCGAAATATAATAAAATAAAACTACTGAATTTTGATGAGATTTTGAATAAAATCTAATACAGAAAATTTAGTTAGTTGTAAAGTGAATGAACTTATAAATTAAACAATCTCACCCTATAGTTAGTTTGTCGTTAAAACTCAAAGCAGCGCATTCAATTCCAACGTTGATTGTCCATACAATAAAATATGTTAAAAAATGTATAAAATTTTATTACTCAGTCAATATGCTTTGTGAGCGTGAGAAATGATAAACGACATGCGACACCTTTATGGTGGAGTGGGGCTCATAATTCATACTAAATATTACACGATATTAAAAGATACGAATTATATAAATATAACTGTTTGCAGATACAATGTCCTCAATTTAAGTCGATAGTGGAGAACGGAGTGATTCGACACTAGGATTTATATACAGATTCGCTTTTTTAGTGTAATTTAAGTAAATAACGTAGCCATGTAATGCTTATATATAATTAATTAATCAAAGTTGTACATAGCTTAGTATAAATACTTGTTAGTACTTTAAAAACAGTAGCTTAACGCTATTTCCCGCAAAGTAGGGTCAGAGAAAAAAATTGTGTTGAGACATTACGTGTTTACGAGTGGCTGATCTCAACTCCGCACTTCCCCAGACCAGAGCGAAAAATGAAAACAATTCCAATATAAACAATGCCCCGAGTGGAAATCCACCCCATAACCATTGTACAGTCACTGTGCCTCTTAGTAGCTACTTTTCAAATAGACAAGCTGTAAAACAACTAACAAAAAGCTTTTTAACGATATTAGTTCGTATATATAACTTCCATCTGTCCACACTCCCAATGCCGCCAATTCCTTTATACTTTGGTTGGACATTATTCAATTGATAGTTTATCTTTTCGCAAAATTACTATCAAAATCGGCCCAAATTGCGCCTTATCAGTGTAGACTTAAGAAACATAAGATTATTTGAGGCTCAACGCGGGTGGTGTAACAATTAACCTGTAAATCGTAGTTTGACACCTTGTTTGTCACTTCAACACTGATAAGCTAAGTTAGCTCTTACAATACGGGAATAAGTCTCAAATTTCTTTAAGGTAATATATTTTAAAGTATTTTACAAATCGTATAGAAATACGAATTTAATATTTATCGAAATAAAGTTCAATTTTTATTGCTTAGTTAGTTTCTATCTCAGCGGGTGCAAGTCGCATGTCCTTTGAAAGTATTTCTATGGGCTCCGACAAACTGTACGTTACTGAGACCCGTTGGAGGTCTAATTCTTCGTAATGAAATTATTGGGTGGCGGCGCCGGTGTATAAACAACTAAAAGCAGAATATACAATAAATTAGGTGCCGCTTTCTGTTATCATATCGGTTGAAAAATTACCAGCACACTTTAGTCAAGTTTGTATTAGTCATCGAGGCGACCATTTTTTGAAAAATGCTTATTGGGTACGGACATTGAAGTGTGGTATATTATGAGTCTTGTCATTGTCATATACTATGGTTGTAGATTCAAATCCTGTTCAGGGAAACATTTATGAATGAATGATATGAGAACAATATTTTAGAAGAATCAAATTTTGGATTTTTTTTTGAATATTCTCTATAGAGAATACATATTTAAAGAAGACATATTTAAAAAAAGGTATTTTATGCAGCGGGATTTGAACCCGCACCTCTTGGAAACCATTCAAGAGGCGCGGTTTCAAATCTCATAATAAATACATATTTATAATAGCCTAATTGTTTAATGACATCGTAAATTGGTTTTTTAAAAAAAAGTGTCCAGTTAATTTTATTTATTTATATCAGTAAACATAAACATTAAACGGTTAAAACAAACGGCAATTAAGTTTTCACTAAAAATAAAAACAAATAGTGAACTCAAAAAAATACATTTAGTCTGAATTTTGTTATTACAAAAATAATCGGAATAAATGTATATCTCTAAATCCAAAGACATACACATATATATGCACATACACACACATACACATGCATACATATATATGCATTAATTATAATTCTTTAAAATGCGAACAAATTTATAAAAATTGGAAATTAATGCCCTAAATAAATCAGAGATTCACTAATTTCATACCACCTCTCAATTCTCCCATAAACAAATACAAGAAGTACAAAATAAAAAATAAAAAAAAACTGTATACACAATAGAAAAAACATCAAACTAAACTTCTAATCACCTTTTACCATTGCCGTTTTCAATCAACCGTGTCGTTAGCTGTCACAGTTAAATTGACTTCTGCATACAAAATAATAATAGTACAATTTGACTACAACAACTCTTGTTTTATAGTCGTTACAGACTGATATTTCTATTAGAAGGTGTACCTTACACCGGTCAGTTTTTTAAGGCTACGGGGCATTTAATTTTACATACTGTTTTATTTTTAAATATGCCACATTTTAGAGAGAAGCAACGGCGATGCAGTTCATTTACATAGTCTAGACTACTGTTCTAGTAGAAGGCTAAGTAAAAAGAAAGCAAAAGTTGCAAATTCATAATATTTCCCGCATAGCGGTGTAGCCAGTGCCAACCTAGTGTCAAGCTTCACCATTTTCCTCCTGAGTTTAAGACATTGTTTGACTGGCGGAACTTAACATCGCTCTTCTCTTGCACCAGAGCGATTGAATAAAAACAATTCAACAATAATCTTTCTTCAGAATGGGGATCGAACCCACAACCAATCGCGTTTTCAGTCGGAAACTGTCTCACTGCGCCATGATGAATTGTGGTTTTGAATATATTTATTGTTAACACTAGGTTTTCTCTGACTACCCTGATATGCGGAAAAATGCGGGAAGCTGTAAAAATATTCTATGATTCGAAAGTATAACAAAATATTTCTGAAATCATTTCAAATTGAAACTGATGGTAGCGGGTTTGAATTTCCCCTGTGTAGGGGCTTTTAGGGGCTTAATCTATTAAGAATTTCAACAATTGGCTATAGAATATGCTTTTATCACCTTTCCTTCTATTTATTGCATACATCGACCGTGACGCATTTCGTCACACCTTTGTATCAGTTTGTCGGTAAACATGCATTGTAAATTGAAGCCCGGACCGAAGGGTGCTTTTGTAAAACAGTAACTAGCATTAAGGGGTGGCCTATTATCAGGGTTTGTAAAGCTGTAAAAATTCCGAGTAGATCAGTTGATATTATATAAAGAAAATAATAATAGTGTTTTGCTGTAAATTATATAATTTAATTACATGGTCCTTAGAAAACAACTGTAAATGAAAAAAAAATATGGATTTTCATATTTTTGCTTAATTCTAATAATTTACTAGAAGAGTGTTGAATGAGTGAATATTTAATAAATCATTTCTCCGCTGTAATAAGAAAAAAACCCTAAAAATAAGTCTATAGAAATGCGCCCAAACGATAAAAATAAGAACGACCACCGTACAGAAGTTGTCAACTCTACAACAAAAAATAATATCAACGGTCATACCCATAGCACTTGCGGTGTCTTTCAAGTACCTACCTACTTGTCGATAGTATTATTTACGATAAGTACTGAGTTTGTATTAGTATTGTTTTGGGGATTTAGTTTTATTGTTATATCTGCTTGTTTTCCATAGTGAAAGGACTCTATATCTTCATGAACAATTTTAATTTGCGCTGTTTAAATACAAACGACACAAACATTATTGCATTAAAAACATTTAATATTACAATTGTAGCTCTGCTGACGCGTAGAATACGCGTTACCTTAGCAACGTGTATATAAAACATATTTAAAACACATATAATAAAAATTACGCAACGCGGCATTCGAACCCGCGTGTATTGGAAACCGTCCAAGCGTTCTGACCGCTAAGCCATGCGTGCTATATCAAGCTACATCGAAATTTTTATACGTTTATTACAACATATTTCTGTTGTAAGCATCGCTGTATAGAGATTTTTGCAAATTTCTGCTATCCAAAGATTTTATGTACGAACGAAAAAGATTAATTGTACGAACAATCGTTTGGCTAGAGAATACTATTTATTAAATATTTTTAAAATGTTAAAATGTTAACCGGGTTTGACTTCCGCCGCGTTACAAATTTTTATACGTTTTCTAAATATGTTTTTCAATTTCCTAAGTGTGTGATAAACACTTTAAAATGTTAAAAACGTGTATATACACAAAACACTTGTCAAAGTGTATGGTGAACAAACACAATCATGTATTTAATTTTTAAATTTCTCTCTCTGTAGTCTTTCCATCACGTTCGAGATCTTTCCGGTTGCCATAATTTTCGGAAAAAATGGTCGAGAATATTTATTTCAGGTGTTGGTACGCAGATATTTCGAGCAAGTCATTTATATGCATTACTCTAGATACTTTGTTTTGTGTCTAATATTGCATAAAGGGGCACTTTGCCTAATCATATAGAACTCCATTAGAACTTTATTTTAACACGTCCTATATGATATGTAGGTATATATATATATATATGTATATATATATATATATATATGTAACAAGTTAAACATATAAGTTCCTTTCTCCAAAACTACAATACTGCTATTTAAATATAAAAAAAATAAGCTCTATAACCGTAGTATTTGAACCCACAACCCCTAATATTCTCTACCGTACCACAGTGTTCCTTTTCATATAAATTCCAAAAAATACCGTAGTTATTTCCACATACCTTACGTAATCGGTTAGCCATACTATTGTCATTTAAAAATTGAACGACGTAAAAAGCTTGTCGTTTGGTTTCGGCGAGCTTTTGTTTACTTTGTAAGTTTCGAATAGCAATGCGACTTGCGTGTTATCGGGCTCGGATTGGCCCTTTTTTCTACGCAACGTTCTCAGCCTTTGATTTACCTCGATTGTCTGAGCACTACCGTTACGAGCGTTGAATATTTTTGTTTTCTGATCATTGTATGGCGACGGAATTAATAAATTTAAGTTGTCGTTATTTAAAGACAAGTGGTTTTTTTTTCTATATAAGAAGACTTGCATTCTTATTCTGATACATTTATTTTAAAGTCACACATATATCACAATTAGCGTTCATCCAACATAAAAATAATATTTATATCTAAAAAAATTAGATTATACGTTTCGTAAAAATCATGAATTTACAAGATAATTTTTCACATGTTTATACTTTGATTGTATAATATGTACTAACGGTTTTTGGCAGCTTTACGCTTTTTATAAGACTAAGATACTCGTTTTACCGATCAATCGAGAAGGCAACGCGGCGCTTGTCTGTCTTACGAGAATATAAATAAATTTAAATATAATAGTTTCCCCGAGTGGGAATCGAATTCACAAACAATCGCTTGTAAGCAGACTCCGTTCCACTACGCCACGATGCCGCCCAATTTTATTCTTCTTAAAAAAACATTAGATTCACATACAAGCACTTTAAAAATAAATCGATAAATTAAAATTCAAAGTTCTCAAACGAAGCCAGGATAAGAAGCAAAATTATGAAGTAACGACTAAAACATTTTAGTGATAAAATATAAAAATCTGTAAATGCCAATTGTAAAAGCCTCATTAAAGACCGTAGCTGGTACGCTCGCAAGGTCGAACGTTCGCCTCACGAAGACTTCACGTTACACAGAAGGTGCCTGTAGATTATACAGCCTAATATAATAAATAAAACCATATATGCACAAAATATTTTTATTTCTCTAAATTTATAATTTATGTATTACTTATTTTTCGTATTAAAAAGTTCAATAGTTAGTGGGAAAAGCTTATTGATGAATATGTATCGTATAGGTACTGTGTCCAGAGAATCCAGGCCTACTCTCAAATAGGCTTGCGTATTTGAAGATGTACATCTTTTGCCGCATTCCAGGGTTGTCAAACAGAATTTCGCGTCGAACACTCTGATCACAATTTTCTGACCTAACACGAGACCTTCAGACCTTGGCGGAACTCAACGCCGCGCTTTATTTTACGTATCAGAGCTATAACTATTTATTGTTATACTAGCTGTGCCCGCGACTTTGTCCGCGTGGAGATCTTACAACAGCTATTTGCCAGTGAGAGCCCCGTCAAAATCGGTGTAGCCGTTCTAGAGATTAGCCGGAACAAACAGACTGTCAGACACAAAAATAGCAAAAAATAATATTCTGGTATATGTAGCGTGTATACATATGCATGCATGCATTTAGCATATATATACCATAATATTAATTTATTGACTACAATGGTTCACTATTTTGGCTTTAATGGCTTACTTGATATTTTGGTCAATTCACACGATGTCTTTATAACTTGTAGCCTATGTGTTATTCTGATGTATAAGCTATAATATTGTAAAATTTCATTAAAATCCATACAGTAGTTTTTACGTGAAAGAGTAACAAACATCCTCAGAAACTTTCGCGTTTATAATATTAGTAGTAAAAGGCGGAGACTTTTTTGAGGACGCTCCGTTTTTCACTTTAATTTCTACTCGATTTGAATATACTGTGAATTGGAATTTATTGCCGTGGCTTCTTTAATAGAATCAATTTTTATAATATAAAAAAAATCAAAACAGCGAAACTTTTATTTGCGCATAGCAGGGGTACGCAGAGAGAGCCTAGTGCCAAAACACTCCGTTTTTCATTTTCCACCGCTACTCGAGCTAGTATATATAGCGGAGCTCAACGCTGCGTTTTGTTTATACAGCTGAGAAATGACAACAAATTAAATATAATCCCTCCATCGTGTTTATTATCAGGCATGACTATGACCTCTTATTAGGTAACATTTTAATTCTTTTAGGTCTTATTAATTTTGTCCTCAGTATGTTATTAAGAAAAAAATTCTCGACATTCTGCAAGTGTTGACCAATCAGCAGGTGCAAGTTGCAAACTGTAAATTGATATATTAAAAATAAAAACAAGTATTTAACATCCTACTCGTCTGAGTCGCTGAGCCGCTTTCGACGTGTTGTGACATGTCCGCGATCCGACCTTGCCGCGTCCTAGCGGCTCTATCGGCCTTATGAATGAAATTGCCTGTTATTAACGGACTAATGAACTATTGTTTGTTTTAAAAATAAGAATATAATTAAACATATATTTTGTTAACATTTTTTAAAGTGTTATTCCCACACTTAGGAAATTGAAAAACACATATTTAGAAAACGTATAAAAATTTTGAACGCAGCGGGATTTGAACCCGCGCCTCTTGAAAACCGTTCAAGCGCTCTGACCGCTAAGCCATGCGTCCCACCTCTAGGTGGAGACTGGAGTTCAGTTAGTACGGCACCATCCCTGTAGCTGTTCTGGTTTTACACGGTAAAACACACAGGTGACCCGAACGCTAGTTGGCCTTGTCTATAGACAAAAAAAAAATAATTCCTCTTGCCATGCTTGCAAACCGCCAATCAACAAATCCACTAATTAGATGCTCTTTAATACAAAGTCAATTTATGTCACAAAAGTGTATATCAAACACATAGCAGTGGGCAATATTTATTGAATAAATTTAAAGCTTTCTACACTTCTCCAAATAAGCTTCCACTTAAATTTAATACTTCACCGTTCGAATAAATCTCGTAAAAAGAGGTCCAAAGTTCTTTCTTGACTTGAATATATAGACACAAGATGCCTCAGCTGCATAAAGCATCACCAGAATGATAGATGTATGAATATTTTAATGATTTCTCCATACAAAATGTGTGTAAACTCATACATACGCGTGCGGAACACCTTGCGCCAGATGTGCGGCCAGCTGCAATCATTGCTTTCAATCTCACCTTACCTACCTAACTAACTAAAGTGTATTAAAAAAAAGTAATTCCTGATATGTATAAGAATCTGTTGAATACACCTGCTAGTAGCCGGCGTACTTTTGCGATTTATTCTATATTTATGCGTATGAGTAAAAAAACAATAGTTATGTCTTATAAATAAATTAATAATTAAAAAAAAAAACATATTTAGAAAACGAATAAAATTTTTAAAAACGTATAAAGGTTTCCATGTGGCGCGCGCAAATTTTTATACGTTTTCTAAATATGATTTTCTTTATAAATTAATAAGTTTTTTATTATTACATTCCCGTACGTAGCAGGGCAGAGAGAACTTAGCAATAAGATACTCCGATATTCCCTTTTCTTGTAACTTGACACCGCGTCTTGTGCGATATAGTTTTGTATTAAAATCCCATTTTTATTGACTGTCGTCTTGTCCTGTCTATAGACAGGTTCAAACTACATTACCAAAACTCTTCATTGAATGAAAGACGGAATGCTATATTACACGAATATAAAAAGGAACAACTCAACAACTATAATAAAAATTGATTCTTGATCCTTATCCTTGATTCTAGATTCTTGATTATATCCTAAAATGCTAGAAAAATAAAGTTTAGAAACCCACCGAAAGTAACCGTACCATAATAGAAATAATTCCAATCCACTCTGAATGCGTAGAGAATTTATTTTAAGGTTTACGTTTTTTTCCCTTATAGCATAGTAGTATTCAAAGAGACACTAGTGTCAAAACAATTGGTTCTCTATTTTCCATCCGAAATAAAGATACTGTATTTTCAGTAACGGAATTCAACACCACAGAAGTTACCAGAGCGGAGAAATTAGAATAATTTAAATATAATAATTTCTCCGAGTGAGGATCAAACCTCGGTTTTTATTAATCTTAGTTATACTAAAAGACAGATATGAAAACAAAATCTCAAATTTTAACACAAAGCTACAAGTTACTATAGCAACAAAATTACGTATAGAATATTAATAATAGAATATACGCAATACAAATAACCTAAACAAATGGGAAAGCTTTGATCTAAAACGATTCGAAATCGTCAGGAGACTAACAAATTGCTCCAACTCAAAATTCATCTGAATTATTCATTAGTGACAGACAATGGTGTAAGAAACATGAGGTCAATATGTGTTACGTAAATTCTTGTAGATTAAATATATTGTGAGATGTTAGTTGGACTTAAGTTTACAAAATTTTATATATTTCGAGGAGTAGGAAGGAAGGAAGGAAGAAACTAATGACAAGACACTCCGTTCTGCAGCATGTGTACGAAATATTTTAATATATATATATATGTATTTTATCAGACTTATTCTTTTAGTCGTCAAAATTTCCGTTTTAATGGTCCCGTCTTAAAGAATAAATTGGTATTAAATTAAAATTAAATAGAAATACTAAACAGCATTATTAGGCTGATGTTAATAATAAATATTTTCTTTTTTAAATAACAAAATGTTAGACGCACAAAATAATCGAGGACTACTATTAACATGATTGGTTGTTAGTTCGATCTATACTCAATCAAATTATAACATATAAATTATTTTCATTTTCCCATTTGTGATGCGCCATTCAAAACGCACACGTTTCAACAGAACGGAGTGTTCTGACACCAGGTTTTCCCCACCTTCTCTGCTATGTGGGAAAAGGTGTGAAACTGCAAAAAAAAAAACCAAAATATTATCTTAATACTCGCGACGCACTGACACAGCGTTGAACTCTTTACCTTGGAGATACTCAAAAGCTCAGATCAACTATTACTTTTAATACGTTTATATATATATAAATAAAATTTGAAATTTGTACTTTGATACTTCAACTACTGACACACATTCGCACGCACGTATGCGAGCAAACAAACAAACACACACACACACGCACGCACGCACACACACACTCACTCACTCGCACAAACACACACACACACACACACACACACACACACACACACAAGGGAGAATATTATTATCTTATTTACTTTTATTTTATTTTTATTTACTCTTAGTTTAATATCTAGAACTAACAATCAAGTATTTGCAAAAATCTATTTGCATATTGAAAGCTACATTCATTAGGAACGCTATAGGCTATATACTCGCGTCTCAAGTTCATAGGCATAATTTAATATTATTGTAGTAAAGTGAATCAAATAATACATTAAAGGTCATGCCGAGCAAGTTCCGGACAACGACTAGTATGTAATATGGCCTATGGAGACTTCAACAAAATGATTTAAGACCAACATATTTAATAGCAACTGTAAGCTCTTTTGTATTTTTTTAACGGTCAAGATACAAACATTAAGTTACAATTTAAAATGACTTCCATAAAGACCATGTTATGGGGTACCATCAAAAACTCTTGTATAGCTGTGAATAATTTAAGCTAGAGCTCTTATAACCTCCATATTTAAAACGTGGATTAATGATGTGTTATAAATCACACATATTCAAACAAAACGTTTCGAATATATTCGAGAGAATCTATCACATTGTCACATAATGTTTCATAGCTGAAGTAGGGACTCCATGTATTTTGCTTGGCTCTACGAAGCACTTCAGTTAATTTATTATTACATTAAAAATCTAATATCTAAAGGATTTTATTTTTATTTAATTTCAGTAAATAATTGAAAATCTTCATAAAATTCTTTTAAATCTTATTTAAAAAATATGTTTGCATAAATTATTGTGTCTTCATTGGCACTAAGTTAATTGGCACTTTCATTGGTTAATTCAATTGTTCAACGATTTTTAGTCACAAATTCAAGCAGATACAGAAAAATGGATTGCCTTTACTGATATGAATAATAAAGTTTGGTATTGTAAAAGTTTTTTTTTCTAATGACTTATATATAAAATCAACTAAATTACAATAGGATGTATGTAAATAAATAATCAAGTGAAAAAAAACTTAGCTGTCTCATGGCTACCATACTCTAGTTATCTGAAGTAATCATAATCTATCACTTGGACTATTTATTCGACGCCCTAAACTCTATGGCTTCTTGACGCTTCAAAATTTTACTTGTCACTTTAGGGTTAGTCTAATATTTTAAGAATTGATCAATATTTTATATTTATCAAAGCAATATAAATTGAGTACAGTTTGTGTTAATGTAATGACAGTATTAGCCTTTATCGTTCTTTATGTATCTAAAAATTAGAAATTTCATCAGTACTGTCTTCGTCTATTTAAGTTAATAAATGAAAAACTTAACGTTTTTTTTAACATACTTATACTCTTTAAGAAGTTTTCAATAATAAAATATAATTGCATAGAGGCCCATTAATGAATGCATTAGTATATGCACTGCATGCACCAAGCCGAGCAAAAAAAAGCGATCAATGGCCTGAACACTGAGTTTGTTGATGATCGGGCAACGTGGATGAGCTTAAGTCGAAAGGCAGACCTTGACTAGGCCGGAATTAATGCTAGTTAGAAAATTAATATTCATTACGAAAATAAAACTATGACGCTCCAAATATCTGAAAAAAAATTTTTGTGTTTGAAAAATTAATTCTATAACAAATTATTTATCAAATATAACGTAGAAACACCCATGTAACTTTCTATGTAAAAGTCAGACGCGTGACCTATGATTCAGTAAGCACATATTGGGAATGCGTTCAGCTAAGCTGACATTGGTATGCAATGAAAGAGCATTGTTTAGATGATATATTTTTTGTATGTGAACAATTTTTGAAATATACCTCGAACTATAAGTACTTAGAGCGTTGAATCAGCTTCGCTTTCAGTTATCCCGCATAATCAATGAGAACCTATTATTATCAAAACATTCCATTTTCCATAACTGCTTTAGATTTAATTTTCATTTTACAATTGTACACCATACTTTGTCTATACAGGCCAGTTCGATATTTTAAACCAATATTAAAACAATCCTGTAACTGTGACTTGAACGGAGGCAAAAAGAACGAAAATATTTTCAAACACATGTATTATACTTTCCTTGAGTATTATAGTTGCGTACAAAACGCGGCGTTGACATCTGTCACTCAAAAATTGAGAACGGTGGAAAATGGAGAACGGAGCGACGTCACACTAGGTACTCTTAGCCTAGCCTATGCAGGAAAAAGAGTGACACTGAGTATCATTTCATTGCTCGAGCTCGTTTTCCACTGATAGAAATTATTTCAATTTTTTTAACACTATGAACGTTTAAAAGTTTCTCAACAAAATACTAGTTGAAAAATACATATTTAGAAAACTTATAAAAATTTGAACGCAGCGGGATTTGAACCCGCGCCTCTTGAAAACCGTTCAAGCGTTTAAATTTTTATAAGTTTTCTAAATATGTATTTTTCAATTTCCTTAGTGTGGGAATAACAATAAAAAATGTTAAAAAAATTAAATTCTAATTACATATTCTTGTAAACGACATAATCACTCAAGTCCCTGCATTCTGACCCATATGTATAGATAAGGAAATATTGTACAATAAACTGAATTCCGGCGTGGGAAAGAGCGATAACGCTACTTCTAAGGTAACTGCTTCGCGGCATCTGTTAATAAAGAGAATTAACTTATTTCTTAGATGTCATTAATTATTTATAATCTGTATAATCTTTGAGCACGAAGAGTGTAGGTTCAAATCCCACTAAGGATTATTGCATATTTGTTCTTTTTTGTGTGAAATGACGAAAATTAATGAATAGAGAATTTGGTTATATAATACATTTAAAATTGTCATTAAGTTATTTTTTTATTTTAGCAAAATTAAATTTATCTTAATTTTATTATCTTATTTTTTTAATTAATATGTTAACGCTTAACCTACAAGAGCGGTCGAAAGACTGCTTAAAAAGTAAATGTTTAAAAAAAAAAAGCAATTTTGCTTAAAGTTTTCTTGGCTCATTTCTCTTATAGTCATCCTACTCCCGACAAAACTGAAATCTTAAAAATTATATTAGAATTTTCAAACTGATTATTATTTAAAATTAAAGTTTCGTAACGTTTGAATTGAAAATAATTCACTTAAGGTAGGCACCTATATCTACGGATATACATTTAACCCAAAATCACCACCACCACTACCAATTTCATACACATTATAGGTACCAATTTCTCAGGCCTAGGTGCCTAGAACGTTCTCACACATTTAACCCACAGGCTGCTAGTAAAATAATAATCTAACGTTTTAAAAATGATAATGACTACCTCCGATCTCCGATCCTATTTAATTTCCAACAAAGAACTCCTATAAAAGTTTTAATTTCAATAGGGCGATGTCAAACGGTCATCGGGCGTTCACGTTCCCTCACGTCTTCACAATTGTTTACAGCTGTTTTACATTAAAATGGACTGAATAAAGGCGATCCTATAAACCCTTATGAATATCGTCAAATTGGGTTCTTTCAAAGTGGGTCAGTGAACTCGAAGTTTAAATAGATTTATCTTCAATTTTAGGGCGTTTACTAACGTGTTGTATTTAATTAAGTTTAATTTCTTTTATATATATATTTTCATTCATATTCCAGTTTTTCATTTGTAAACCATTTTAGCACTTTTAAAACATATATACTTATTAGAAAATACCTGTTCAGATGTCTAATATTTTTAATACAACAGTAAATTGTTATATATATATAAGTTTTGGGTTCGAAATAAACTCATCAAATTCCTCTTTTTAATTTTTGAATTTGTTTAAATTTCGCTTTTATATATGCACTAAATGACTGACACGAATGAAATATCTAGGATACAAACTTTAGAACCTTTATAATGTACATATATTTCGAAAAGTTTGTTATGCATACAGAAACCCTATACATAAACAAAAACCTATTAACCTAACCTATTTAAACTTTATTCTAAACTCGTATTAAAAAAGAAAATTCGACATTCATGTACATACACCCTAATATCCCTTAGAAAATATTAAAGAATTTTTTAACGTCGAAATACGTAATACATGAGATAGCATCTGTTGTCAGATGCGATGTAATCTGAATCATTCTATTCAAGTGGACTTAAATATTTATTTATTGTGCGTATATCTTGACGCACGACAGCTTTTGTTTTGTTTTAATGGTAATAAAATTGAAAATAAAATTTAATGGTAATAAAATTGAAAATAAAACTGGACGGGTCAGATAAGTGTGGGTTCAAATAAAGGAACACTTTCTTTAGCGTCGATTACTCGATCTGCATGCGTTCCATGCGTTTTCCCTTATAACAGTATAGTCAGAGAGAATCTAGTGTCAAAACTTCTAATTTCCCATAATAGAGATATTTCATGTTAAGTGGCGGAAATAAACGCCGCGCTTTGTCTTACAGTACAATCGTGTTTATATTCAGATATATGTATGTAAATAAAAATATCGTCCGTTACTTTCTGACACGAAGCGGGATTTCACGTCTTATAGTCTACGCATATAAAATAATATGTATAGCTGTACCTGAGCCAAATATCCAAGTTTTTGTAAAAAATTGTAAAATAAAGGGTTCAAAAATTTTCCCTCTACGTAATACGAGTAGGTAAATTTTTCCACTAAAATTATGCGGACGGAGGAATGCAAAATTAGGCGTAGTTAAAATTTATATAAATAAGAAGTTTAGAAAGCCAATATTTTTCATAATTATTACGATTAGAAATACTTTAAAATAATAAAATAAATAAATATTGGTGTAAACGTTGCTAAGGCAACGCGTCAAGGAGGCTTTTAGTATAATTTAACAGACATACATCCACACAAAAGTTTGACAGAAAATATATATAATATGAGAACAAAAATTCAATTGTCACTGGTACCCAATTGATGAATTGATATAAAGGCCTTAAGTAACCGTATACGCTCATTGTACCGTTTTCACGCATGACGTGAGGGATCAAGTTCAAATCCCGATTGTAGTTGATTACAAATTTCAATATGAAAGTGGTGAATAGGGTTTACATTTTTAGTCTTACATCAAGTTTCTACTTGTCTAGTTAAATATGAATAATCTTATATCATCCTTTTGTTCATTACTTTAAGTGCAGCTGCTATCTCTTTTGTATGGTTTAATGTATTGTCTAATACCATTAGAATTAGGGTGTTTTACGTACAAGGTATAAAACGTATAAAACGACGGTTGTTCGATTATGAAAGTTCACATATACTAAATTCCCATTGACATATTGACAAAAAAAGAAAAATATATTCAATTTGTAGAAAGGTCTGAAGAAAAGCTTCAATAAAAATTATATTTAAGCCTTACAATACAGTGAGCCAGTTCTTGAGACCAGTGAAAAGTAATATTCCTTTGCAGTGTGCTGGTATATACAAACTAGATTGTGACTGTGGCTTATCTTACATTGGTCAAACAAAGAGGAGCATCGGCATAAGGGTGAAGGAACACATCTCTGATATCAAGAATGGGCGTGTATCGAAGTCAGCTGTGTGTGAGCATACAATGGATAAAACCAACCATTACATCAGATATATCCCAAGGATGATCCGCGAGGCTATTGAAATACAAAAACACCCTAATTTCAATAGAGAAGACGGTTGGAAACTTTCTACCACCTGGGACCCTATACTGAAAACTTTGAAGTCTCAATCCAATCACGCCAGAGAGCAAGATACAGTCAGCTCATTTTGCAAGAATCCAGGGCAGTACGCGAGGCAACTAAGAAATCGTTGGCGGTAGTTTGATATAATATTTGTATCAACTGACTCATATGAATGCCACCTCAGTCTACCTGTGACCACTGTAAAGTGTTCATAACGTCGGGTTCTAAAATGTATTTTCGAATACCTATATTATACGCGATTAATCCGGTTAAAAATAGATTCATTTCAAAATGTGAAGTAATCGCGAAAACGAAAGGAAATAAGAAATAAAAAAAAATATATATTATTTTTAAATAAATATAATATATTAAATATATATTTCAAGTAAATATATTATATTAAATAAATATTTAAGGTATTTGAATTATTTTCATTACTCCCATCCGACATGACAAAGCATGTCACTAGGCCCACTCAACACACTTGCAAATGGGGGAAAATGAAAAAAAGAATGTCCCAACACTACGTTACCTTGTTAAATACGAAATGCGTGAAGCTTAAAATATCTTACAAGTATAATGCTAAGCTTTTACCAAGAGGCTATTTTCTAGACGTAAACAATTTAGTTCCTGTAGTACCGGTTCTTACGACCCTACTACTTGTATTGGATGAGGTGATGCACTGTAAAGCTTTTAATTTTGTATGTGTAAAGCAGTGACTTCACGCTTTTTCTCGCACAACAAGGAGAGAAAATCCAGTGTTCAGATACTCCACTCGTTCTCCGCTTTTCTCTCTAATTCGAGACATTGTGTGTTGAGCGATGCAACTTACCGCCACGCTTTGTCGCTCATAAATTAACCAACAAAACAGAGGTAAATTTAAAATTTCATTAGCAATAATAATTAAGTACGATCGGCTATAACAGAATAATTAATTATATTTTATTTATTTGTAATATTAATTACTGCACCAAACAAAATAAACATATAAAACCTAAAATCAGGAAACCTCATTTCAATAAAAATAAAAAAAAACAATATAAAATCCCCACAATTCTATGGACAGACTCGCCGAGTGAAAGAGATAGAAACACAACACTATACAATTGGAGAGAGACAGAACAACGACAACACAACCGGTTAGCATTGCAAGGTCGTAGCGCGGGGTAAATGACACTTGGGCAGTCGTGCCAAAACATCATAATTCTATACTAGATGTACATTCATTTTACATTACTTTTTATTATTTTACTTATAATATGACTGGTTTAAATTGATCAGTTAATAATAAATACACATAAATATATTGAATACTTAATATGTATATATTTTACTATTAGTATTTACTTTTGCACACCCACACATTGATTTCTCACATGACAAGGTTGGCTGGGAGAGAATGCTTTTTAGGATATTAATTGTCAAATAGTGTGCAATAAAGGGTAACAAATTAAATAGATTTTTGTACTTTATTTTATTTTATTAGGTAGTTTAGATGTAAATAAATAATCTAAAGACGCTGATATCCATTTTGGATAACAGAATCGTTGGAAATTTTGCATTAAACATTAAAGTATTATAATATTTTTGTTTTCTTACATCTGACAACAATGTATTTGTTGATATTTGGTACCTGTAAGTTTCCTGTTAGAAAAAATGTACTGTAACTGTATTTGTTTTGATATTTACATATGAAAAGGAAGCACTTATAACTTTAAATAAGTGTTAAGACAATCTGTGCTTTACGCCAATTTTTTTTTTTAGTTTTATTTGAAGTAATAATTGGTGAGTTTGCTTACACATGGCTCCACTGCGCCACGATAGCGTGTTTTTTTTTATATGTTACTAAAATGAAGATTATATAATAATGGTTAAAGCGACCTTGTCTTTGTAAAAAGCGTGAAAAATTCGTTTTATGACTGCTGTTGCGGGTCCCTTGTTTTTTATATATTTTTGTATTTAGTTATCATATATAGAAACTTAGAAGGAGGTTGATTCCCCACATACTTACAATTTTTTGTTCTTTTTTATACATATGTTGCAGCTCGATTTCGCCCGATACATTTATATAATAGCAAAGTTGTAAGCTTAAATGTAAGTTGTAAGTTTATAATAGCCAATTTAAAAAACTGCTTATAAAGTAGTTTAAGTATAAATTTTATCGCCATGGGTTGTGGGTGTGATTCCCATTCGGTGGAATGATAATAACATGAAACATTTTTTATTTCTCCGCTCTGGTGAACAAAACGAAAAGCGCTGAGTTCCGCCACTCAACACGTAATGTCTCGAGTTCGAGAGGAAAGTGGAGAGTGGGGTGTCTTGTCACCAGGTTCTCTTTTCACTATGGAAAAAGGGTGAAGCAAAAAAAAAGTCGTAGAAAAATACTCAAGCTAAATCTTCACTATCTAGATTTAAGTCTACTTATTACACATACAAGTATATACATACATACATACAACACATATATATATGTGTTGTATGTATGTACATCTATATATATATATATATATATATTTTTATATATATATATTTATGTGTGTGTGTTGTATATATTTGATGTAAAAACTGAGAAAAAAATATAAGTCATTTTCATATTTAACGCTCGTTTACTTTTTGTCTTAGTCACGACTTGAGAAGGAAAAGCTTTATGAGTTTTGTGCTATTAGCGTTATCTTACGCATGTTATGTTACTCTTTTATAGTTAATTTCTTAGAACGTTATGTTGCCCCGTTGTTGCGTAAAATATGCGTTGCTATAATAACCTATTTGTCACTTTATACAAACGTGTACGACGAACGCATAGTAAAGTTAAAAAGACATATTTAGAAAACGTATAAAAATTTAAACGCAGCCGGATTTGAACCCGCGCCTCATAAATGCCGTTCAAGAACGGTTTGAACGGTTTTCAAGAGGCGCAGATTCAAATCCCGCTGCGTTCAAATTTTAATACGTTTTCTAAATATGTCTTTTTCAATCTCCTAAGTGTGCGATTAACACTTTAAAAAATGTTAAAAAAAGCCTAGTAAAGTGTGTTACTGTGTTACTTGTTTTACTAATTTCATTTACTTCTATTGTATAAAAATGTGGCATGCTCCATTTGATCTCCATATAAATTTAATATATGCTAAATTACATACAGCCCTGTCAACATAATTTTCGTAAAAAGAAGTCTAAAGGATTGTTTTTACGTATATATAACTAAAGATAATTCTTCTTTAGATTTTAGTATAAGTTACAAATACGATAGAAATATATATTGGTATATATTAGTCTGGTCTATGTATTTCAGGTATATTTGTGTTGGTAATATTTTAAAATAATAACGTTTCTATAAAATAACTGAAATCAAGCCAAGCCAAAAAAAAACAGTTTCAGAAATGTATTTTGTTTGTCATTCCGGTCGTCATGAACGCGTGTGCAAAATTTCAAAAAAAAAAGGGTCAAAATGACGTTGACAGCAGTCAAAATGACGGTTTCATACATTGGCAGATACATTTGTAGCGCATAAAAATGCGAGTTAAAAAGGTTACTTACAACGATCTAACATTGCAATACAACACACTATAAAGATTCATTATAAGCTACAAAAAAATATTAAAAAAAGTACACCTTGAGCGTGAACTAAGATGATGAGCAGAGCATGAAAATTCAAAGCAATAACTTTTTATCTAGTCTAAGCCCAGGAATGATTGTAAATTGTAGTTATAAAGTGTGTTTGTAGATATTTTTATGCGT
Organism: Podotricha telesiphe; assembly: GCA_038994665.1. NCBI lineage: Eukaryota > Metazoa > Arthropoda > Insecta > Lepidoptera > Nymphalidae > Podotricha > Podotricha telesiphe. The sequence goes on from JAOYRR010000150.1 coordinate 239,644, forward strand.
AAAGTACTTACTTATTTGGGTAGAATTTTCTTTTAAAAATTAGGTAATATCGATTTAGGGTGTTATGAAAATTTCAAAATACTGCAACCAAAATCATATTTCTATAGAAATATATACCATATTGTCTTTTGGTATCCAGATAATATTTCATTGAGATAATTTTAGAATATATTCCGTTTGTTCATCGCATGTTTTTAAATACAGTAAGAAAGCTGTTTTTGATTTTCTTTTTTATCAAATATAGCTTCACGCTTTTTCCTTTATGGCAGGGTATTCAGAGAGAACGGAGTGTCAAGACACTCCGTTTTCAACTTTCCGCCCGAATTCAAAATAAATCAATACATTATAAATTATAAATATTTCACCGAGTGAGAATCGAACCCATAACCAATCTCGATTACAGTCAGTCACCCAGTGTGACCTAATGGCCTTTTATCAAATATAATAAACACTAAATTTATTTTCTTATTCTGAATAACACTTTAAAAATATTAAAAATAACTGAAATCCACCAAAAAAAGACGCTTTATACAACTTTCTTACATTATATGTAGAGATATCTGTAATAAAACTTCTTTATAACAGATATCTACATATAATAAAACACATCAACAATTAACAATTTTCACATTAACGGTAAAGACGTTCGTGACTCTATTCATTACATAGTTTCCAATTCCCATAGTCATTGGATTTTTTCACATAAATTTACGCTGGTTTTGAACAATTCGCGATACAAAATGTATGGATTCCGCACACGCGTATACTTACGATTCGCACGAACGCAGGGCTGTCTAATAGAAAAAAAAATATTTGAATATTTTCTCAGTTTGGTAATTTTTTAAAATAAAATTAACAAACTCTGAGACGGTTATTAGCTTTTAATTAATGTTAAATGTGAACTTATATAATAGATGTAAGATTTGAATAGGTCATCGTGACTCAGTTGGACAGCGTCGGACTGTGTAATGCATTGGTAGTGAGTTCAATCCTCGCCCGGAGGAATGATATATTAAAACAAGATTTTCATTTCTTCGCTCTGATGCAAGAAAGCGAGGCATTGAGTTCATTCGCTCAATAATATCAACGACATAATGAATCTCCATTTCGGGAGATACTCTCTGACTACCCTGATATAATACTATACGCTATACAAAAGTGAAAGCTGATTTTTTTTAAATAAAATAATCCCAATTTTGCAGTTCATTGTTGTCAACTCTAAAAAAAACTCAATTTCTATCAAATTAGGAGTTTACTGTGTGTAAAAATGTATAGTTACAAAATGAAAGTTTGGACGGCGTAGTAAAATTGTATTTCGTCGAATGTCAATTTTTTTTTATTAATGATTAATCAAAAATTATATCGATTTAAAGTCAGTTAAAAACTAATTGAATTCTCTGAGTGCATATGTAAGAATATCACTTTGGTCTCTAAAAATAATAAAACCGGTTAACTTCTATTGACATCCCTATAATCTGTAATTTCAAATTCAATTACATTCGTGTTAGATAACGTCCGGAATTTAAAAATGTTAATTCTTCTTCTGGGAAATGCATTGCAATTATATTTTGCTCCTTTTTTAATTTTTGAAATAAAATAAGGTGAATAAAAAAAGTACTATCTGGCCGTCTAATGACCATGTATAGAATTAATAGGACAAAAACTAGTATTTCTTACTTATCAATAACTTGAAACTTATATACACTAAGTCTGTGTATAGATTTTATTAATAAAAAAATATTTCACATTCTTTTTCTTGAATATATACATATATTCTGGTATGATTTGACAAACTGGATTAGTTTACATTTTTTAATATGGCTTAGAAACCAAAAATAAAAGATTTTTAAAGATACTCTTTACAAGATTTACTTAAAAAATCAATACCAAAGAAATATGATCTTTTGTTTAAAACTCCTTTTAAGGGTCGTTAAAGTACAATAAAACATTGTTAGAATCGTATTGCGGGCGCGGCGTGCGCGTGCGCATGTTACGAAAACAACGCCATCTAACGGCAGGTGGATGAACCACTTTATGGCTTTGACCACCCATGTTGAGTAATAAAATGTAGAGGACGTTACAATCTTAAAGCTAAGTGGTGGGAAGTAAATTTTATATGATAATCTCTAGTTAGTGGCTGCAAATCCAGTTTGGGGGAATTTTGCTTGTATGAGAAGAAGAGCATGATTTTAACTATAATACTTAAGCAAGTTAGTTTAGCTTTCGTAGCTTTAAATTTTCATGAAAAAACAGATTAGCCTTACCTTAGCGTAGTCAACGGGAGATGCATTCACAGGACTAGTGAATAGACCCTCGCTGCAACAAAATAAATTGAAATTATTATAAGATTTTTCTGACATCTGTGGACATTTAAGCAATCTGTGGACATTTAATTAGTAATTGGATCACTTTATATGTTTCAAGATCTAATAATTCCAGTTTCTGTATATTATTGAATTTCTCCTTTAAAAATAAATAAAGTAAAAAAATAACACATTTTGTATTATTTTGATTACTTATATTTTTTGATTATTTTGACCATCGTAGTTCAGCCTGACAGCGTATGTAAGCGCGGTTAGTTGTGGGTTCGATTCCCGCTCGGGGTGATTATATTATAATATTTTCATATCTAAAATTTCACATTTTTCATACTTTTACTTGTACAATTGTTTATCGTTGTAGTTTTATACATGTATAATTCAATATATATCACGAAATAACTACATAAAAAAATATATATTTTCAATTCCCACTTAATAAATTTTCTCGCTTATAGTACGTTTTTGTAACTTATACTGTTACTGTATATATAAAATCGATTGCACCGTTGAGCACCGTTGCGGCTCGGTTGGTTTATACCTAAGACAATGACAAGACAATGTTTATATTTTAATGCGGCGTTAAGTACCGTGCACGCAGTGTGATTTAAAGTGGACAAGTGGATAGCGCAAATATAGGTGGACACTTCGCTCTTCATCTCTCAATTTAAGAATAGAGACTGTTAGGTATTTTATACGCCTTATAGGTTTATTCTGTACCATATACGGTCCTTCCCAATATGATATAACATTATCACTATTATTTACATAAGTATAATATTTCATAATTGATATCTAATTATAAACAAATAACAATGGTCTCCTTAAACGTTTTAAATACGTGTGCTGGTATTTTTTCTATATGGAAAAAATATTTATTAGAACAAACGTTAAAAACAAACGTCTGATTGAAAAACATATTATAGAAAACGTATAAAATTTTTAACCAGTAAGCCATGCGCTGTCTGCGCTTCTAAAATATGTTTTTCAATTTTCTAAGTGTGTGATTAATACTTTAAAATGTTAAAAAAAACGTCTGATTTTTGTTCGTGATGTTTTTAGTTAAATCCTTTTAAAGCGGCGTTGAATTTAGCCTAAACATGCAATGTCTCGAACTCGGGAAGAAAGTGGACGGAGTGTTTTGACACTAGGTTCTCTCTAACTACCCTGCTGTGCGTCAAAATACTGACAGCTAAGACTGAAACTACTGCTACGTAGAAATCTAATTTTTATTTTTATTCTTACTTGTAGGTTCCTTCAGGGCACTAGGGGAACTACTCGACCCCTTACTGGTTCCCGTTACTAGTTTCTCGTAGTAATTTTGAATTACTACGGGAATGGAAAATACGGCCTATACTATACTATACTTATACAGGAAAATGTACAGATTATGTACCTTAAAGCGATACCTCTTTACACTAAGCTTGCGATATTGAAATGCGAAATGCATTTATCTTGTACACGCAACTGAAATTGATGGCCGTTATATTAAACATTGAATACATTTTCATATTCATTTACTTTTTAAATCACCTTTTACAAAGAAAAAATTATAATTTCTATTTAAACTTTAATTCATAATAAAAAATGCAGTCTGTTTTAAAAGTTTTATGTCAATAAAATACTGACTTAGTGACAAATTAGTACACTCTCCTCTTGTATAATACAAAGTATATAGTATATTTTAAAGTATATCATAACAAAATGTTAATTTATTGTAAGAATTCAGCTTTAACAATTAATAAATATATCTAACAAATTTGAACTTACAGTCGTCACAGAAATTAGGCTATATTCTAAAAACTAAACGGGTTACCTAAAAGACTCGTATAAGCAAACACTTTGTATATATGTTCCATTGTAGCGCAGTGTAACTGTATGTCTGAGTGAGACTGTCACTCATCGAATCCCACAACCATCGATTATATATAAATTATTTCTATTTCCCCGCTCTAGTGACAATAAGAGAAATCGCGGCGTTTAGTTCCGCCACTAAGCACGCAACGTCTTAGGCTCTCTCTGGTTATCCTGGTATGCAGAAAAAGCCTGTTCAGAATACTCGCAATCTTCTAGAAAGAAGTTTGTAAATTAAAAAGAAGAAGAGGGCGAGACGACAAATTGTTGCTAGCAATTGATTCGCCTGATTTAATTTGCAGTAATAGTTCTAGTCCCAAAAAGAAACCTTAAAACGTCAACATTCACTGTACACCTATGGTGTACTGATTATGTAAATACAGTATTTTTATAACCACTTTCAAGATAATATATCAAATTAATATAAATTTAAACTGTAAATTACTGCCGCATAAACTCACTCTCAACTGGCTCTTTAAATCAATTAAATAAAGTGAAATGTTATACTACAATTATCGTTTTACTCATAATAAAGAAAAAACCACTTAAACGCTAAAATGACTACAAAAAGCAGCCCCATACTTTACTCCAGTATACTTTCAGTCGTAAAACCGCTGCTATTTTAACAAATAATTATCGCACATATACGATAGCCTTTCTTTCGTTAATTGGTAATAAATTCAATGTATGAGAATACTTAGTACTTAAATGTCGGAATTCTATCATTATAGGCCGTCGTGGCGCAGTGGGATGCTTGACTGTGGTTATAAGTTAAACCCATTTAATTATATAAAAATCACTGTTATTTTCCTAATTTGGTGTTTCCGGTCGTGTAAAGTGTAGGTAGCGGCGTTGGTTTCCGCCACTAACCATGCAATGTCTGATTTTCATTTTATTTGTCATGATACTAAGCTCTTTCTGACTTATGCGATTCTATGCTAGAAAAATTGTTAAATAATTTTTTATTCGATGTAGTTTATTTATTAAGAAAAGCTGTATGACTGTAAGCTGTACTTTAAACGAGTTCTTACCGTAACTTCCTTTATGTGGATTTGGCCCGAATTCGAGTTATTGGTTGTTGATTACCACAACTGAACGCATTTAAAGCTTTATTTTAAATAACAAGAGATGTGTGTGCACTCCTTTTTTCATGTAAAATTTGAAGTCTATGCCAAATTTTCGCAAAAAGTTATTGATATTTCACACATTTATATTGTATTGAGTTTTAAATAATGATGGTTACAAAAATATTAGGCTCTACTTACGTTTTTTTTAACACACCTTTGCGATTAACACATCAAGCGTGGCGAAACAAATAGACTATTTAAAGGTATTTCTGTACTTTCCGACCATTTTTATGAGTTCTTACGCGTTGATATTACTTCCAGTTATTAGATTAGGTAAATGAAAATAATTTTAAATATCCTTCCCATGATCAAGTTGCAAATATATATATATTTAACATTTTTTAAAGTGTTATTCCCACACTAAGGAAATTGTAAAAGATATATATTTAAAAAACGTATAAAAATTTGAACGCAGCGGGATTTGTACCCGCGCCTCTTGAATACTGTTCAAAATTTTTGGGAATGGGATGGGAATAACACTTTAAATAAATAGCATTCTCTCTTGCCAAAACGATTGTTCGTAAAATAATCTTTGGGTAGCAGAAATTTGTAAAAATCTCTCTACAGAGATGCTAACAATAAATATAAGTTGTAATAAGCGTATAAGAATTTCAACGTAGCTCGATGTAGAACGCATGGCTTAGCGGTCAGAGCGCTTGGACGGTTTTTAAGAGGCGCGGGTTCAAATCGCGCTGCGTTCAAAATCAAAACACTATAAAACAATCCATTACGCAAATATCATATTACAACAAAAACATAATTTTTTTTAAAGAAAAATAGTAAAAACGGCAAAGCTACAAGTAAATTACATAGCAAATATTTCACCGACACATGCAATTAATTTACAGAACTCGGCTGCGATGAGATATCGTCGTTTTTGCGTGCTCATCACCATGCACAGTATTTCCGGTCTAGCATTTTGTTTAATAATCGGTATAATCGATGCAACCGAGCATGGTCTCAAAATGATTTATTAATCTTGATTGTGTATATCAGTCGTTACTTTAATTTAATTATAGTCTGTAATGTGGTTATAATGTGAATTATAATAACAAAAAGCTTTTTTTTTAACTTAGCTTTTTTTATACAGCTTCACGCTTGTTTTTTACATAGCAGAAGTCTTAGATAACAGAGCAGAGAAATGATAATATTTTAAATACAATAATTATTTCGGCATGTGGTTGAATCGAACCCGCAACCAATAGCGTTCACAGTCAGACGCTGTCACGTATGTATACGAGAGAGATATTAGATAGAGATAGAAAGGAGAAAAAGAGAGAAATACAATGTAACTTAACTCAATCTGTGTGACAAGTGAATGACAAGTTTAAAATACTCATTTATTTGCAAAAACCTACAATGACAATAGAATCTGAAGACTCAAGCTACAATGAAAACAAACAAGCTGTCTTGTTTGTTCAAAGATCTTATTTTAAAGAAATCTTCACAGAACAATAGTATTTTGGACTTAATTCACTATTAGATCTGAACAAAGGTATCGGTTCCAAAGAGACCTGTTGTAACCTTAGAGCGGTAATACAGAAACCACATAGCGGCGGCAGTCTACACCACACAGATAGCTATAGCCGTTCAATACGTTAAATAAATCTAATTATAATGACATACATTAAGTATACAGGAAGTGTAACAAACATATATATAAAAAAAAATCCAGGAAGGAGAGTAAAATTCAAGTCAAAATTGAACGTTTCTTAAACATTTTGTTTGTCGTCACGCATCTTCTATTTTAAATTGAAAATAGTAGAGACAGCTAAAATTCAAAGTCAAACTCAAAGCCGAAGTCAAAACGAAAGCCTTACAATTTTTTTACACTCTGACAAACTTTTTGACAAACGGAACTCATCGCCACGTTTTGTCCGGACCGTGTTCGTGGTCAGTGGTCAGTGTTACAAATGCATTGTATTTTTTTCTAGACAGATTAGAATGAGTAACGACAAAGTTCAGTAAGGCACTCGGCTAACGGTTTTCAAGAGGCGCGGGTTTAAATCCAGCTGCGTTCAAACTTTTATACGTTTTCCAAATATGTATTTTTTACTTTCCAATTGTCTGTAAGTGGAAGTGTATGGAAGCACTAATAGAAGATATTCCATAATTGTTACGGGAACGGGAGCAAAGGGGATAGAATACCTAGATATATTTAGTATGGTTAACGGTCATAACCGTAAAGTTATAAGCAACAAATACCGATATATAATATTAACACCAATTAAATTAATGTTATCATTATCATCATTACAGACTGTACAGTTCTCCATCCAAATCTGTTTCGGGTTTCCTGCCTCCAACCTCTAATTCCGAGGGCTTTCGCATCCTTCAGTCTACCGCGGCTTCTGCAGCCTTTAAGCATTCCCATAAACCAACTCCAAAAAAACTTTGGAGCTCTCGTATCACTGATTCTCAAAACATGCCCTGCCCTATAAAGGCGCTCAATTTTTAAAGTTTTGACAATGTCCGGCTCATTATGTAACTGTCTTAGCTCGTGGTTGTAGCGTGTTCGCCATTTGCCGGAACAGCGCCGAAAATAAGCCTTAGTTTTTACGCTCTAATAACAACAAGGACTCTTCACTCTTAATTAAATTCATGTGTAAGCCTAGATTTCTTTGTAAAGTCAGGAAGCTACCAGTAATTACGCTCCCAATACATATATTGGAAAAGTATAAAATATGAATATGTAAATATATAATATATTATAATTCTTGCATTCTTTTCTATATTATATTTTATTCAAGCATATCTTGTTTCACGCTTTCTTTACAATAAATTATAGTAAAAAAGAACAGTTTTAATTAATTTATCGATTGCAGTTCTTTTATATAATATGAAAACTAAAATACCAAAACACATAGATTAATGCTATTTCAATAAGTAATTTTCCTTCAAAACTGATGGGAACACAATATCAGGCTTTCCAATCTGTTATCTTTCAATCTTTTGTTAATCTCGTTTGTCTGTCTGTCCGGCAGGATTTACACGTAGGTAGAAAGGGAAAATAGAAGCGATTTATCACAATTTTCTTTCGTAAATTTTCAATAAATGTAGTCGACAAGTGACTATAAAGTTATGTTTTCTTACATTTATTGATAGATTGATACAAGTGAAGCCACTGAACGTTTTAAAAAGTATATCATAATGTATATATTATATAGAATAAAATAAAAAGTGTGTGAACGAGAGGGCAGTGGGACGTGAGTGTAGGTTCGACTCTCACACGGTCAATTTATCATAATTTATCATAATTTCTCCGCTCTGGTGAAAAAGAAAAAGCGCGGCGCTAAGGACCACCACTCAACATGCCATATTTCGAACTAGGGCGAAAAATGGATAACGGAGTGTCTTGACACTAGGTTCTCGCTGACTACTCCATTTACGCCCCGGGTTTATTTAACTCGTACATTAACTGCGGTCTACTAATCAACTGTACTAAATAGTCACTTAAGTTCGTATTGAAAATGTAGAAAAGGTCTCGAACTTCAGTGACTATTTAGTACAGTTGATTAGTAGACCGCAGTTAATGTACGAGTTAAATAAACCAGAAACCAATACTAAAGTTGGTTTACTTTGACATTTAACGCATTGTTTCATTTTTAATATTTCTTTAAGTGTTATTAGTTTATACACACTTAGGAAATTGAAAAACATATTTTTAGAATACGTATAAAAATTTGAAAGCAGCGCGATTTGTACCAGTATTTGAACACGTTTTTTTAAAATATGTTTTTTAATTTACTAAGTGTATGTATAACACTTGAAAAAAATGTTAAATATATTTAATAAAAAGCATTCTCTCTTGCCAAACGATGTTTGTAGAATAATCTTTGTGTGGCAGAAATTTGTAAAAATCTCTCTACAGACATAACAACAAATATAAGTTGTAATAAGCGTATAAGAATTTCGATTTTTATACGATTTCTAAAAATAGGCATTGTTTCATTATACAATGCAAAATAATCAGAACAAGAAACAGATGTTTAATCAAATGTAAAACCAATCCTATATTACTAAGCACTATCCTTTTCAAAATACTTCAAAAGACAACTCGTCTAGCCCAAAGAGCCCAATATACTGTATAACTTCTGTTTGAATTTGGTTTCATATGTGAGTCCCAGTGTACTAACTTTTAACATTTAAAAACATGCTTCCTATGCTTCCTTTATCGGTTATTGTTGTTTTTTCTTTAATACGAAAATCGCAGTAGAAATTTATACTTCAAGCCGTTCAAATTGATACTTCAAGCATGCATTCGAACGGTTTTCAAGAGGCGCGAGTTCAAATCCCGCTGCGTTCAAATTTTTATACGTTTTCTAAATATATCTTATTTTTAATCTATTTAGAAAAAAACACCCGCTGTCTTCCAATATCAAGTTATACATAGACATCTAAGATTGTTTGATATACATAATTAAATTTTTTTTAGTAAACGTATACAAATTTACCGTAGCGGGATTTGAACCCGTGCCTCTTGAAAACCGTTCAAGTTGAAATTCAAGTTTCTTGAACGATTTTCAAGAGGCGCGGGTTCAAATCCCGTTACGTTAAAAAATATATATTTATACGTTTTTCTAAATATGTCTTTATATATATTATAATATTTAATTTTCTACAATTTGCCAGTGGGGCTATAAAACTGCAAGACCGAGTTACAGCCAAACGATATCCCGGTTTTCCTTCAAAGAGTCTAAATGGTTTACGTAAGAAGTATACAGTGTTGCAAGTCGACAGTAATAAATGCATAATGCCGCATCTCATTGACACACATATTGTAGCGATTTGTTGCGATATATGTACATACATACATACATAAATGGAACTACTGAAATTATGCTTGAGGTACTTTATATATTAGACGATTATCATATAGCCTGTGCTGACGCCACCGTGGCTCAGTCGTGGAATATCCGGAAATCTGAATTTACGCGCAGTGGTTGTGGGTTGGATTTTATTATTTAAAACAATGAGTTAATAAAAGCTCTTAGTCTGCTTTACTTAGTGATTCATATTATAGACTGTCTTGTAGTCTGACTGACTGTAGAGATCAGAGAGTCTAGTGTCATAATACTCCATTCTCCGTCGAGACATTGTGTGTTGAGTGGCCAGAGCAAGGAAATGAAAATAATTTTAATATAATTGTTCCCCTTAGTGTGAGTCGAACCTAAATCTAAATGCTCTTCCCCTGGGCCAGGATGGATTACGTGGATTATATTTTGAAGCCTAGAATATTGAATTAGAAATTACCACTTACTACTCAAAACTTTAGGTTTAACACGTAATATTTTTTAATAAATAAATATTATATATATATATATCAAGTATTTTCAGTATTCAGAGAACCTAGTGTCAAGAAACTCCGTTTTCAATTTTTGCTCAATTCCAAGATATTTACATGTTAGAGTGGCCGAGTTCCATTACTGCGGGCATCTTTGTTCACCAAAGGAACAGGAAATAATAAAAATAAATATTCTTTTTTTTTTAATTTTTTTTATAGTGTTATTCGCACACTTAGGAAATTGAAAGAGACATATTTAGAAAACATATAAAAATTTGAACACAGTGGGATTTGAACCCAAGCCTCTCTTGAACGGTTTTCAAGAGGCGCGGGTTCAAAACCTGCTGCGTTAAAATTTTTATACGTTTTATAAATATATATTTTTCAAATAATTTTTAAAATCATTATATATTTTAAGGGAATCGAACTCGCAACCAATCGACGCTATCCCACTACCCCACGCTGGCAATATCAAAGTTAAGTAAAATATACTTATTTAATAAGACCTATTTACTTAATTTACTTTAGATAAAAACCTACAAGCGTTGCGTTAAAAAACTGTTTCTATAGATATAAGTCGGCTTTTCAAAGCTATTTGATAGCTTATACAACGAAATAGAAGGCTTCCATTGTATACAAGAAACTTACTTTTGTAATTTGAGTCAGATTTAACTATCTCTCAGTGATAATAGAATGCCGTGCTTGGTTTTATATCTTGAAGACGTGGGTTCAAATACTGATTCTTTCAAAATTTTATTACAGCTTGACACCACTTTTTACCCATAAAAATAGTAGTTTGGCTGCAACTAGTGTCACGACACTCCGTTCTCCACTTTCTGATTTAGAGACATCGCGTGTTGAACGGCGGAACTAAACGCCGCGCGTTGTCTTGTCATAATCATCATTGTGTATACAGTCAGACGGTACACGGACACTGCGCGACGATGGGCTCATATATATATATATAAAAAATAATTAGCATCTACTAAGACAGTTAGGAGATATCTTAGTGACGCAAAGATAGCGAATTCATTGTCAGGTATCGTAGAGTAGCTTTTAAATAGGTTTTTAATATGAAACCAACCATTGCCGTCTAGAAAATTTGAACCTGCTACCAAAGAAAAAGACTTGTGTGTACTTTATAAAGATTTTCATAAAATAAAATAAAAACGGTCTAACATGCTAACTAGTTTTTATCTTCTATGCATATATATGCATGGAAAGACTACTTCCTCATATTACAGTAGACATATTTTTATTAAACAGTATTATTCTAAGAACGGGAACAATGGGATTTTTTTTCTTTTACAAAAAAACTATATTCTGGGTAAGTGGTAGCGTGTCCATATACCTTACTTTGTCATAGGTCATAGGTTCACATGAGGGAACAATTTTATTTTTTTTGGCCGCCGCTCTGGTAAGGCAAAAGAAGTGGTTGAGTTCACTCAACACGTAATGTTTTAAATTCGGGTGGAAAGTAGAGAACGGAATGCTTTAGCACTAGGTTCTCTATGTCTCGTAAGATCTTAGGTTTTCGTGATTTTTACACATTTCGAAATGAAACTATTCTTGTTTCATTTCAACATGCAATACACGCGATTAATCCGGTTAAGAATAGTTTAATTTCAAAATCTCTATTTCTACCCTGGTATGTGAAAAGACAGAAAATTTTTACTGCGTCATGATGGCTTGAAAAGCTATTTATTTCGAAAAAAATTTTGTTGGATTTAAATTTCGGATATTTGTAAATTCTTTAAAGTGTTATTCGTACACTTAGGAAATTGAAAAGTATATTTGGAAAACGTATAATAATTTTAACACAGCGGGATTCGAACCCACGCTTCTTGGAAACTGTTCAAGCGCTGTGACCGCTTAGCCATGCGTTCAATGTGTGTTTATTGAACATTGAATTTATAGTATAACTTTATCTATTTAGATAGACTTACTTCATATATTTAGAATGATAACGAGGCAATAAGGCAACTTGGAAAACTTAGCTTGCTTAGTTTTCTATTCTATATTGTACCTAACTTTTAAATAATTTTAAATCACACACTTATGAAATTGAATTATAAGAATTCCGACGCCAGCCGGATGGTAAATGGCTTAGCAGTCGGAGTACTTGGACGGTTTACAAGAGGTGCGGGTCGAATCCCGCTGAATAATTTTTTTTATATGTTTTCTAAAAATGTGTTTTGAACCTAACTGTTTCATTAAACACGTAAACAAGCAATGGTTTATAATAAAAAAACCATTAAAGTATAAAAACCAATAATGAAACATGTTTACCATAGACAGAGAGACATGTCAGTATCGTATCGAGATGACCGTTAGTTCCCATGTAATGGGATCTTCCGTGCAAACCAGTCCTTCCGCGACTGTAAACACTTCGCCTATTTGATCTTAGATTTACATTTATTTTAATTGTTAAACTGTGTTTTTGTTCTCATGTTTTTTTTATTTAATTCTAAATAAAAAAAAGTATTTTGACAGAAAGAAGGTCGATATGATACAGATTAGAAATATAGTGTGTTCTTCATACAATGCGACATAAGCTAAGTGACTTGTCCTCTACTGGCACGTTCGAAGCGTTATAATTAAAAAACTGAACTGCACTAAACTAGAAATATGGTTGTGTATGAAATGTGTGTGCAATTATGTTTTATTTTCAAAAGGGATAATTGATTAAATCATCTTAATTACACATTAATTAATTAAAATGTAGACTTTGTAAACACAAAATAAACGCCTATATAAAATTTAAAGAAATACGAAAACGATATTTTAACAAATGTCTAGAATTAACAATCTAAAATCGAGAACAGAAACGAAATGCTATAATTAGCATAATTTAACCTTTTTATTTCAATTCACTAACGTAAAGCAACATTTAAGAAAAATAAAAGCCTTTTCGTTATAAACCAAACAATACTGGCGACAACGAGTACTTACACATAATAGAATAAACAAGACGAATGTATCCAAACGCAAACAAATAACTCACCTGTTCACTTTAAACAGAAGTCCCATAGGGGTCATCGCAGCTTACTTAAAAAATTCCCCTCACTACACTTTACAACACTGAAAACGTCAAATATGACAGTTTAAATGTTACTTAAAAAAACTGTCACAGATTATTATATAATATAGATAATTAGAATGATTGTTGTTTTTTTTGTTCAATTAAATATCACAATATAAATTCTAATTTATTATGTAAAGCAATTCGTATTCGATTCTTGACTCGTATGCGCAGAGGTTTGATCGATGCGTGGTAACCGGGCGGCGGTCGCGAGAGGTATAGTGACAAAGTCAAACAATGGGTGAGACTAATTATTATACATGACAACAGGTGGTATCTACAATATTCCGTCGTTAAACATTACATTATGCAAGTATTTTCTATTGTTGGCGTAAAGTTTAATCGTTTTTTTTTTCTAAGATAAGCTTAAACTTGATTAGAAGAGATTTTATATATTTGTTTTAAAATAACTGTACAGAAAATATAAATATAATGAATACGATATATAATTTTTTTTTATCATAATTACAACAATAATGGGTATTTTACTTCACTCGTTCACTCGTTTTAAAACATACTTACATCAACTTGCTTTTATTTTTTATTATTTCAACATAATAGCTTATGTTAGGGTATTATAAATTTGTGTATTTAATTATTTATTGCAAATACGTGTGTTTGACAAGTAATCAATTTGCTTATATGTAAATATCTCGACGTTCATATCAATTTTATATATCTTCCAATACGTTGTAGCGCATTTTATTAATTTTAGAAAAAATTGTTTTAGAAAAAAATTTTTTTTTCAAAAATAAGTTTTACAGTTCCTGTTACACAATAAATAATGTAAATTCGAACCAACCAACAAATAATATAACAAGAAGTTATGTAAAGTGAACCAGTATCACCAGGATCTCTTCGTTCTAATTATGATATAAAAAATAACCAGAGGTCCCGTTGACGTGTAAAATATCGGTTGCCTGAGCAACGTGTACATGTCTCTTTAAACAAAATTATTGTACAATTACACACACTTATACACAGATATATTGCTTCTATGTACTGTTTCTCTATATAAACAAAATTTGTAACAAACCTTAATTGGCATAATTTTTGTACAATCGTTTTTACATCGCGTATTTATAAATATAGGTTTATGTAAGAAATTACTATCACGACACTAAGTTCTTTCTGTATGTGGATTAAGCGTGAAGCCTAAACAAAATTATTAATAATTATATAAAATTATGTAATATGATAGATATAACTAGGCTATATTGTTGACTTGCGAAGTTGTAAGTCGTATATAAGAAAACCTTATTTTTTTTTTCTTCGTGGGATACGGCGTAATTTGTTTATTATGGGCTATTTTGTAACCTAAGCGGACTGTTCCTCAACTAACTGTTGTAGTGTAACGAGTGTTTGTCCTTTTGGAATATTATACTAGAATTTTTTTTATGAAATAAATGATTTATTTATTTCTATTTTAATATATTTTTGAAGTTAAAACTTATTTAGTCAAGTTTAGAGCTAAAATCATGGAACTCGCGAACACCTAATGTCGAATATAATTTGGTGTCAACTGTCGTATATTGTAGCATATAAATATATGTTAATAGTTTTAATTTAAACATATATAATTTCAATATTTTATAATAGTAAAATTCTAAGTATATCTTAGTTATCACTTCTATCGTCTGTTTCTATAACTTTTTTTTTATACCCAAAGCACTTGATCCCCACATTGATACACAAGTACAAGGCTGTTACTTCCCATCTTTTATGGTTTTATTACGCCACATCCGCGAACGCGCACCGGATGCTACCTTACAAATATAACAATACTATATATAATATACTCTAAAATAAAAGCTCTAAAGCTTATTTTACTACAAAAATATAGACATTATATTGGTTTCAAAGGAAGTCTTAAGAAAACTCTTAATTCGTAGGCGATAGAATCGATTTTTTTCCAATACTTTTTGACGAATGGTCTGTTGTACCGTCGCCTTATTGTCGCCTCGAGTATGTTGTCGTATTATAATTGAATGTTTTAATAACAATGGCGCCTGTTGTCCATTTTAGAAAGATGTCTTCGCGTGTTACATATTAAGTACATTAATCATTCTAAGTAATACATAGAAATGCCGATTTGAATTTAATCGCACGCAATGGTTGAAGTGATTTGAGACCTACTCAGTGGAATAAGTTAAAGCACGGCTTTGAGTTCCACCACTTAATACGCAATATCTTGGATTTAGGAGGAAAGTGGAGAATGGAGTGTCTTGACACTAGGTTCTGTATGGGGGAAACAACGTGAATCTGATACTTCTGCACCGATCTTATATATTAAGGTGCGGCTTTTATATAAATATTTATATTTAAGTTGACTTATAAAACATAAATATATGAGTAAACTATATCAGTAAACAAAAATAATAATTGTATTATAATTCATATGAATTCCATTATTAAACAATAGGACCTACATAAAAATATACTTAGTTATTAGAATGTAATCAATTACAGGAAAAATATTCCATCCATACTTATGTAATAAAGTGACCTATTAACCCTAAAGTTTATTAGACTCCTATTGGACACAAGTTAACACGAAGTAAAACCCATTTGTCGTATCGCAATATCAGCATATTTGGCCTTAACGTTCGAATGACTAGCAATATTTTGCATCTGGAAAGCAAGACCAAGTTGACCTCTAAGAAGCTACCCCCCCCCCCAGAGCATGGCAGTACTTCAAGCCCTAATACCGATTGGCCCTGTATAGGGCCTCACATGGAATACAGTTCTCATCTCTGGGCTAGTAAACCCCAGAATCAGCTTGAATTTAAAATATTAACATCCCCCAGATTCAAATTCGAAGTTACAACAAAATCCTTCTTTTAGCTTTATGATTGTTTCATATGGCAGTGTAATATTGGGACACTCCGTTCTCCACATTCCTTATATTTTTTAAGACATTGCGTACCAAAGCGAAGAAACTATACAAATCAAGCAAACTCACAACCATTGAGTGTACAGTCAAAGACTATCGCATTGTTATACCATGTTGTATAGAGGAGCATTTACACGCTTGCCAAGACTCGGCAAGCCTCCACAAGCTCCAAGTGCCAATCCAACAAGCATTTTACCCTAACTTATTTTCATGAGTGTTCAATAAGCGACCCAGGCCAGTCAAGCTAGGTAATTTTTGAACAAGTTCTTGCAAGCTTTCGCAAGCCAAGCGAAATGCCCCGTTTCTACGTTTGTGTGTTGTAAATACAAAATAAGAAATTGTATTTAACACATAAATGTATGACATACACGACAATAGTGCATCTTTTAATAACGACATAACAATAGAAAGGTTTACAGTTTCTTTCCCACAGACGTTACATTGCTACTTAAAAATAGCTGTAATGGACTTGTACAATAAAATTGTACGATACAATGAAAATACTGTCAGCTTTACTAGGATCTTGTTAAAATTAAACGATTTTTATCATAGTTTTTCCACCTTGTTAACTTAGCTTTGTCGGTTGTCCGTATAGCAGAAAGCAATACACTGACTTATTGACAGCTACTCCCACTTCATTCCTTTATATCAATGCCTTGACGATGGTCAATATAATACAAATAAACTTTTAGTTTTATGGAAACCTTCGCGTTTATTATAATACTGAATCCATTGTGGCGCAGTAACACAGGGTGAAAACGATGGTTCTAGTTTCGATCATCATTAGGGGGAATGATTAAATTTCAAACTTTTTTACGCATCCCAACTCAGCGAACACAAAACGCGGCGTTGAGTTCCTTCTTCTTCTGTTCTTTTGTTGAGTAAACCCTGCAGGTTTTTTCATCTAATAAAAAAAATTTACTAAGCAAATAATACCAAGTATGTAGACGATGAAATTGAATTTCGTCTAAAGCAATTTCCACTACGCTTACAGGAAGTACTACGCTTGGTTTCAACGCCATTGTTCAAGCTTTATGAGCGTGGTGGAATGCAAACAGGAACCGAACTCGGTACCCCCGACAAGTTAGGACAATCACCCTGATACACATCAAAGTTCCTTGTTTCTATCTAATTAATTTATATCGTTTAAGTGGAGTGGAGTGGTTATTATGTTATTTTAAATTATGATTTAGTACACATATATTCACGAAAGATCTCTTGATAACATTTGACCTTAACTAAGCTTTGTAATATAATACATATATGTCTACTGATTAGACACTGCGCGGCGTTCAGTTCCGCCACTCATCTCGCAATGTCAAGGCTAAAAGTGGAGAGTGGAGTGTCTTAATATTAGGTTTTCTCTGGCCTTGTTATGCGGAAAAACTTTTGTTATCGAATGGTTTTTAGCAGTTTTAACAATAGGCTGACTGCTATGCTAAAGGCTAGGGAATTTTAGTTCATAATAAACTCCTGTATTGAAAATTTATAAAAACTTGAACGCAGCGGGATTCGAACTTGCGTCTTTTGGAAACCAAGCGCTCTGAACGCTAAGCTGTATTCTACATCCGGCTGCGTCGAAATTCTTATACGCTTATTAGAACTTATATTTGCTGTTAGCATCTCTCTAGAGAGATTTTTACAAATTTCTGCTACCCAAAGATTATTCTACAAACAATCGTATGTCAAGAGAGGATGTTATTTATTAAACATTTTGAACATTTTAAAGTGTTATTCACACACTTAGGAAATTGAAGGAGCTGGCGCTGGCTGGTGGCCCATTGCATTCGAATTTGTATAGTTTTTTCTAAAAATTATTTTCAAACTACTGTATGTAGTCCCAGGATATCAGCGTAAATTGAGATTAAGAAATTCTGCTGTAAGGGAAAATTTTCAAATAAGACTTTATTAATGTTTTCGTGTATTCATTGTAATTCACTTACATAAAATTGACACATCACAGAATTCGAACCAGCTACTTATTGTACAGCTCGTGCGTTTATACAAGTAATTCTAAGGAAGCAATTTAAAAGATTACGCTCACGAGCCCCTAATCTCGAGTGCAGAATGCAGAATGCAGTTCGCTTAATCAATTAGTTATAAATAAAAGACGAGTCTAACCACTGGACGTCGACGTGCGTATGACGGACATCTGTCCCCAGTTCTCATGCAAAACCCGTATTCAGAATTCCTAGCATACTACACTTTAAATGTATCGTTTATTTTTTGCGTTTGTCAATTTTAAATGTGTATTTTGATGCTAAAATTGTATTATATACAAAAAAATATAATGAACAAAAAAAAATTACACAAGTTTTTATTAATTATTATTTGTTGTTAAGTTTTCTAATTAAGTGTTTGCAGGATAAAGTCGAAAATCGAACAATACTTGCAGTTTATCGTTCACTCTGCATTTGATTTACAGGCCAAAAGTTATTGACTGGCAAGCTTAAAAAAACCCCTATGTGCTTTGGAGCTGACTTGTATATTTCAATCAAATACATTTTAAAGTCAAAACTATTGTTTCTATTCAGGCTTTTCCATATATTGTGTCGCTAAGAACATCACAACATGACAATTACATATTTTACATACAAATTTAGTACGGAGTGTTTTAATACTACGTCCTTTCTTTTTAACATTTTTTAAAGTGTTAATCGCACACTTAGAAAATTGAAAAAAACATATTTAGAAAACGTATAAAATTTGAACGCAACGGGATTTGAACCCGCGGCTCTTTCTAAGCGATCTTGAACGGTTTTCAAGAGTGTCTTGTCTTTGTCTTTTTCAATTTTCTAGGTCCTTTCTGACTACCCTGCTATGTGAAAAAAGTGTGAAGCTCAAGAAATAAATTATATCTTATTTTCTATTATATATTTGAACTGTAATCTGGTGGGAAAACATACCTTTAGGCGCTACTAATCAAAGGAAAGGTGTTCATAATATTTTAAAGAAGCGGATGTCCTGAATGGTCGAAGCTGCCCAAAAAATATTTGTCGTACATTCAGCGTCCATTAAATACGTAATTAAGGTCCATTATATACGCTTCAACTTTGTTGCCACTGAAATTCGCCTCGAGAATGCTAAATCGATTTTTTCTCATTTAATTCGAATATATTCGCTTTCTTTTTACACATTTCCATTTTTAAGGGTAAGCAGGGAAATTTAGTACAGATAGCAAAAAAAATGCAAAAAGGTTTCTTTTTAAATGTAATGTTATATCTAATCTATACATTAAAGGATATAAGTTGAGTTATATATATAACGCCGTTAGTTGTGGATTCGATCCCTACTTTGAACAATGATTATATTTAAAATTATTTTCATTTTGTTCTGGTAATACAAAGCACGGCGTTAAGTTACGCGACTCTACGAGCGGAAACTGGAAAATTGAGTGTTTACAACTTGGGTTTTCTTTGACTTCAGTGAAGTGCGCTGTTAAAAAAAATTATATCATAGCTTTAATTACTATTAAAAATACAGTTTATAACTTCTTTATGTCAAAGACATCGTTAGACATATCCATGAGTATATATGTAGTTAAATTATTACGACCACTCTCCATTCGCTTGAACCATTGCATTACTAAGCAGGGTAGTGGAAACTGTCAATTTTGCGACGCGGCCAAGGAAGTCTGTGGTTAAGTTAAAATATAGCATAATATTCTGAAATTAATTAATTATATAGAAAAACAGACAGACAGTCTGTCTTTGTTTTTAAATACCAAATTATCGTGACAAGGTGTTAATTCCAATTTTTTTTATTAATGGCGACTTTGAATGGCGATTATTTAAGTCATAAGTTATATAAATAATAACAACTGGTAGTTCCCGTAGAAATACTTTCTTAATTTTACCCTACATTCCCCATAACTATATAAATGCTTAATTAAAGCTTCTTGCGGTTATTAGTGTCTGTCAGTCAGTCAGTAACTCAAGAGTTTTATACTAGATGTCCCGGTGACGCGTAAACAACGTGTTGCCATAGCAACTTATATATCACTTTATACGGACGTGTATGTAAAACATATGGTAGTTTGAAAAAGACATATTTAGAAAACGTATAAAAATTATATACGATTATACGTTTTCTAAATACATATGTCTTTTTCAATTTCCTTAGTGTGCGAATAACACTTTAAAAAATGTTAAAAATATATATATATGGTAGTTTGTGTTATATTTATTTCATTAACTTAATGATTTTTTTATAAATAATCAAAAAATATATATTAGCATTTTGTCCTTCTTTATATAAACTCTAACTGTAGCAAATTTCATACTCCTCCGACCGCGTAAGCTTCGTAAAAAGGTGTACAAAGTTTTTGGTTCACGTATTATTATATAAAAATAGATTTCACGCTAGCACAGTCGATGTGAGTGGTTTCTCTCCTAATAAAAAAAATAAATATGGCTAGCTAAAAGAAAAAAGAGTTTCGCTACCAAACTCACACACAATGCAAAATAAAACTCACAATACAAAACACTACGTTCTCCACTTTTATTTAAAAAACGGAAACTGAGTGTTTTAAAAATAAGTTTATCTTTCATTACAACACTTGTTAGTAATATAAAATGTTATTTGCTAAAATTTAAATTCTATTATATATATATATATATATTTATAAAAATCCATATCAGATTCTCAAGAACGATTACTAAGTGTAATTACATATATCTTAACATGCATTTAGCAGTTTTATCAGCACTCAGTCAAAGTCATATGCTAATCATTGTATGCAAATTGTTCTCACGGTTCTTGTTCGTGAAGATTAATAAAAATATAATATAACTTAAATTATAATTTGATTTTTGCAAAAAAAACTTTAATGTTCAAATTTAAGAACTCTATTGTAGCACAGTTATGCGATGTTAAAGCTTATAATATGTACAACTGTACAATATGCTATATATATATATAAAGAATCTAGTATCAAGACACTCGGTTCTCCTCTTTCGTTGGTTTTCGGGTGTTGAGTAGCGGAACTCAACGCCGTTCCTTGTCTTGTTAGAACAAGAAAATGAAACTAATTTAAATATAACCATTCCGCCAAGTGGGATGCAAACGCACAATCAATCAAGTGTTTAACTTTATTATCTATTTTTTACATACGCTGAATGTTACACACGATGTCTATGTCTAATCAGGCCGATAGAATAACTATATATATATATATATATATATATATAATATAATAACTATATTTCTCGTTATCCTGGTCGTCATGGCAACGTCATTAAGTCGAAAGTGTTTTATATTTCTGTCCAGATCAGATAAACTGTGCAATTTTTCACCCAAATCAGACGATAGAAGTTAGTCAAAATGGCGTTGGAAAATTTTCTTATATTTATACACTATCAATGGCATGAACTTAATTAAACAGCTAGAATAACCGAGAAAAAAACCAAAGAACATATGGAAAGAGAAGAAACTGCTTAGCATTTAATGGATTCACCGAGCACTTCGCGTTGCAAAATGAGAAGCTCGGGGCAGTGCCTGGGATTGGCGACCCAAGTGTAGGGTCTAAGGGGCCGATTTAAAAAGTATTAGCACTCGCCTTCACTATCTGAGCTCCTCCCTCTATATAACCAAATTAGAAAATATCCTAATAATGCCACTTTTCAGATATATACTAGAAACGAGCTGATTAAAGTTCTAGACAGGCCGAGATCTATTAGTAGGTTATAGAGAGGTTTCTCTGTCATACCTCTCGCGCCTATTTCTACTGTATATAAATGAACTCTATTAGCAATCAAATATCATCTATCATATATTAAAACGAAACATTGTAAAATTGTCACGATTCACATAATTCTTTGAACGTACTAGTAAATAGATTCTTATTTCTTGCTGTATATTCCCAGGCTTTCGCGCACAATATCACCGCGGTTTCTCTTCAATTACACGAGTAGGTACCTTATTATTTTTTGTGGCAAGGCAATGTTGTATTAGAAGTTAGAACATAAGTTAAGTGCCTGTTACTATGAGAAGGTTTTTTCAGGTTCACGCTTTGTTTCGAGAGAATGTAGTGACAGGACACTGCTTTCTGTACGAATTTCAGACCGCGGTACTCAACCCGGCGCTTTGTCTTGTCTGTGCGGAAAAGTGAAGAAAATTGAATTAAAATCATTTCTCTAGTAAGGATCGAATCCACAACCACACGTTTACAGTAATACAGTGTGCCACTGTACATTCAGTTTTTTGGGTGTCCTTAAAAAGTAATCACGTGTCAATAATTAACGTGTGACCATGGACTACTGTAAAGTGCTCGAAATGTCGGGTTTACTAAAGTATATTTTCAAATGCAAATTAATTATACAAGATTAATTTATCATTAAAATTGTTTTATTTAGACGCGAAGACCAAATCTAAGCGATATTTTAGTACAGTACTACGTTACTAGTTGTACCTAGTTTGAAAAAGACATATAAATATATATATATATATATATATATATATATATATATATGTCTTTTTAAATTTTCCTAAGTGTGCGATTATGACTTAAAAAAGAAAAATGTAAAAAATGTACCTAGTTTTTTTTATTAATGGGCGTAAAAAACTGAATTTTGACAAGTAGATTGGAGACTGTAGGAGCATTAAGAGAGCAGCTTCACGCTTTTCCCCGCACAGAATCAGAGAGAGCCTAGTGTCAAGACACTCCGTTGTCCACTTTCCGCCTGAATTTTAGTCTAGAGCGGCGGAACTCAACGCTTCGCTTTGGCTTGCGAAGTATCAGAGAAGAGGGAGAGAGTATAATTTAAATATTATATATATTTTGAAATGAAACTATTTTTAACTGAATTAATCGGGTATATAATTGATATTCGAAAATCATATTAGAAACCCGTCGTTTCGAATATTTTACAGTAGTCGGTTTAAAATAGTTTTATTTCAAAATGTGTAAAACTCGCGAAAAGCAAAGATCTTATTACAATTTAAATAAATTCATTCCTCCGAGTGGGGATAGAACCCACAACCAATAGCGTTTGCAGTTAGACGTTGTTTCACAGTACTACGATAGCCTAAAAAAAACCTTAAGAGACGATTCCCCGGAAATTTCTAAGGCATACGGGAAAACACTGGAGTTTATGTATATTTCTTAAGCTATGCATCATAAAGCTCACGCAAAAGATATTGTGATCAACGACTCCTTGTATATAACAGAATTCTTTTAGTAAATGTATAAAAATTTGAACGTAATGGGATTCGAACAGAGGCTCTTGAAAATCGTCTAGCCAGTCCAGTCCACTACTAAGCCATATGTTCAACAGTCGGCTTCGTCGAAAATCTTTTACGTTTATTACAACATATTTTTTGTTATTAGCATCTCTAGTAGCAATAAGGAGATTTTTACAAATTTCGGCCGCCTAAAGATTATTTTTGAGAACAATACTTTGACAAGAGAGAATGCTGTTTGTTAAATATTTTAACATTTTTAAAGTGTTTTTATTGCATGTGTATTGCATTTACACACTATATGAAGGTCTGTGAATGAGAGAATATGAATAACACTTTTAGAAAACGACAATAAAAATAACTTGCAATAAACGTATGGCTCCGCGGTTAAAGCGCTAAGGCGGTTTCCTAGAGGCGCGGGTTCGACTCCCACTGCGTTTAAATTTTATACGTTTACTCAAAATGTTTTCATATTCTATTAGGTGTAAGGACTATCTATCTAAACATGATCTGAGTGGTAAAAATAGTAAAATTTTCACCAATTTAATGTCACTCAAACACTAAATACCATCTCTAAGTGCGACTATAAGTATTGAGATGAGGCATATTAGACGACCGGTCATTACCTAGGACGCTATGTATAAATGAAGCCGCGATATACGACGATAAGATCTAAGACAATTAATTATTGCTATAGGGCCATCAACCCGTGCGTCATTTCGCGCTCCGCTGACGACCAGGCATGCCTTGTATACCTATAATATATTGTTATAGTACGACGTTTGTTCAAAAGCTAGCTTTTTACCCCAATTTTGCTTGTACATATATTCTAATAAAAAATTAATGAAAAAACTGTTTATACATGCATACTAACTTATTCACATATATACAAGGACTATTACTGATTATGAAGAGGCCATTGTGACAGCGTCTGATTTTGTATGCAATGGTTGTTGCTTCGATTCCCATTCGAGAAAACGATTATTGTTATATTTATATTATTTTCGTTTCTCCGCTTTGGTGACAAGACAAAACGCATATTAAGATAACGTACAAAAATTTGAACACACTGGGATTTAAACTCGCGTCTCTCGAAAACCGTTTAAGCGCTCTGTCCGCTAAGACGTATTGCTTGGGTAATCTAGTCAGGTAGACTGCCTGTGACCACGGACTACTGTTAAGACTAAACACGCTAAATTCACACTGACATCACAGACAGCCTTAACAGAATGGAAATTCAAATTATTATATATACATTATTCAATAATACTTTTGCAAGTACTTGTTAATCATCGTATTACCTTTTACCACTTTGAACACAAGTTCTATAATTGACATAAAAGTCACTTTCCTTTTTTCTTTTTCTCGACAACTTTATTTAAGTTAACAAGCTTGCTTATTGGCTTAAGCAGATGATTTCTACGAGTATAGTCATATTTTTATTCCATTATATAACCTTCTAAACAATACGACTTAGGTTCCATAACTGAATTTCTTGCATTAGTAAAGTAATTGAATCTCAAAGCCTCCTGACGAATGCGTCAGTTGCTATGGCAACGCGTGTTTAATGAAACACGCGTTGCCATAACAACGTGTATCTTACTTTATACAGACGTGTATGTAATGTACTGCATATTTTATAAATTCAATGTTTTTTTTTAATTCATTATTTCAAAAAGATATTAGCATTCTCCACTCCCTCTCTATATAAATTATAACTGTGCCAAATTTCATACCGTAAAGTGTACTTTAGTTTTTCATACCCTAAAGTGTACTTTGTAAAGTACAAAGTGTTTGCTTCACGCTTTAATAGAATGATAAATCATTGATTTGACAGTCTATTAAATTATATATAAAAAGTATATTGAACATATAGAAAAAAAAAAGAATATGGACATACCTTATGTGGTAATCAATAAGAACCCAACATGCATATTTATGAACAAATCACTGCCTATATAGTCTATATACAAGCTTGATAATCCTGTTTTACTTGCAAAATTATAGCAGGATTTGGTTAATAACACTCCTTTCTCCATACGTCGGTAAAATAGATCGCTTATTTGTTTTTAACATCTTTCTTTACTCATAGAAATATAAACCAGTTTTTTTTTTCAAATAATTAAATAGTCTCATAATCAAACAAGTAATTAAATTTTGGTATAAATATCCGTCTCATACTCAGGTTAGATTAGTAAGTTTGTTTTAGTTTAAATTTTTAATTTCATTTACGCTTTATCATACCAGGCATACGGTAGTCAGGGAGCACCTAGTTTCAAGACACTCCGTTCTCCACTTTCCACCAGAATTCGGGACATTGCGTATTGTATGGCGTATCAATGCCAAGCTCTGTCTTATTCACCAGAGCGGAGAAATAATTTAATTTAGATTATTCATCCGAGTGGGAATCGAACCCACGACTCGCTTTGAGTAAAAAATATATGTTTATTATTATATTAATTATTAAGGCAAAGTGAGCGTCTTGTTAAGTTACTAGTGTGAAACAGAATCTGACTGTAAACGCGATTCGCTTCCCACTGAAAGAAATCTGGCAAGATAAAGCGCGGTGTTAAATTACACAAATCAACACTCTATATCAAATTCGGGCGGAAAGCGGAGAACGCAGTGCCATTATACTAGGATTTTCTCTTATCCTGATATGCGGCATTAAAGGGTGAAGTTTGAATAGCAAAAGATATATACAATCAAAGGAATATATAAAACGGACATATGTACATACAGTTTAAAACACTGGTTTTATTATTACGTACAGTTAATATTATACGAGTTTATACGTTCTAAATGAACGTCCTCTAGAAAAGGATCGTAAATTTAAAACTCGTATAATAGAGTCAAAAACCGTATAATTTACGGCTTATTATTTATATACTAGTTCTGCTTGACGGTTTTCCTTCTTTGTTAATGACAAAAGGCAAAAACGTTTACAGAGGCAATGGTTCGAAAGAGGAGATCTGAAGAGAAACCTAAATAGGTCACCATTTTATAATATTAGTTATTTGACAGAATTTACAAGATATATATTCAATTTTTCTGTGACATTTTGTAAATTATCACGATTCGAACCTATTGTATTGTTGAAGCCGTCCACGTTCTATAACTGCATATAAGTTCTTTGCTCGTGCCTAGTTACTTTGAAATTTGTTAACATTCTTTTATACCGAATTATAATATTATAATGCGAATGGATGAAGGGTACAGTTTAAATGTAATTTTTGAAAAGATGGAGAAAACTATAGTCTTTTAACAATGCATTACACACATATTATATTAATAAAATAAATATTACACATTGCACCTGTGTTTAACATGTACTTTTGTATAAAGTAACTTTATATATTCGGAACCAAATCATTTATTATTCGTCAACAAGTTAACTAGTAAAATATACAATATTCCACTATATTTAATCTAAAACATTATATACATATCTATACATATAATAATATAAATGTAACTGACCGCTGTCTGTACATGGAAGATACGTGAAAAAAATATATTATTAAGGGCATTTAATACAACTTATATTTTCTTTTCTGTTTGCCTGTTTATCTGTTTGTTTGTGCACGCCAATCTCAGAAACGGCTAAATCGATGTAAATGCGATAGGCGTGGACGAAAATATGAAATAGTTTAGTCATCCAGTTTACGCAGGTGAAGCCGCGAGCGGGTCATTAGTACATAAAACATTTCAGATCTTATTTTTAATTATCAAATCGGCTGCATTTTCACAAAAAAACTTGTATATTATTGTATTTTACAGTCCACAGTTTTCAGGTTTGCAGGTTTTGATTTCGAAACCTTCTCTATTTAAAAAAACACATTGCTATATTAGTATGTCTCTTAATTTTGAAGTCACATCGGAGCGCAGTGGGACAGCGACGGACGCGATTGGTTGTGGGTTCAATGGTCCCAATCGTAGGATTAGTTTATATTTGAAATAATTTCATTTCTTCGCTGGTTCTGGTTCGCCTTAAGTGACAAAGCGCGGCGTTGAGCTCTGCCACCTCAACGCGCAATGTTTAGATTTCGCGATTTGCGGAAAGTGGAGAAGGGAGTGTCTTGACACTATGTTCTAAGTATCTTACAACTGAAAAAAAAACATTTGAAGTAAAGTTGGGTTTATAGTTCTGCATAATTGTTATTGCTTACAGATTGGGCTTTTCATTTACTATAGCAGCTAATTATTCTATATATATCGTTAACTCATTTATTATGCACCGGCCAGTTTCCGTAAAAGGGCCGCACTTATCCCGCCTCAAAGAATAGCGTAGGCTTCGATTTTGGACTGAGCGCGTATCTTTGGTTTGGTATAAAATATTTAATAACTTTTTTTTCTTTAATACTTTTAGGCACTTTATTGTATATATTATAGCTATATATATATATATAAGTTATGAATATAGAAATATTAATGAAGTCTAAATCAAAATCAGTAAAATAACACAGCTTTACGCTTTTCACGCCACTCCACTCGGTTCTTTCTGCGTGAATTGGAGACATTGCCTGTTATGGCGGTACTAAACAACGCGCTTTGTCTTGCCAGAGCGGAGAAATGAAAATAATTTTAATATAACTTTCTACACGAGTAGAAATGTAGCCCAAAACCAATTGCGATTGCAATCACAGTGGTTCTACTGTACGATGTAATATAATGTCTATATAAAATTACATAAAAATATTTTGTGTAAGTAAGCTAGTCCTTGTACTTCTCTGGTTTCTAAAATTCATACACTTTGAATGCTGTTGAAAATACACAAGTGATGATGTTCTCTATTTTCCACTTTTTGACTTGAAGCTAATTAGGGCATCGATGTAGAGTCAAATTCTAAACTTACCTTCTCACTTCTACACTTCACAGAAGACACGTCACTACACTTCTCAGAAGAAAGTGTCCAAAAAAAAACAATAAATTACTATGATGCCTTGTTTAATACATTGTAATTGAACCTGCACGCTACATGATAAATCAACATTCTTGCAACAAATGCATCGGTGATTGCAGATCTATGCACTGAGCCGTTTAACACGTTCATTTCAATACAAGACGCGACATTTGCATATCTTTGCGGAAAATCCAACATAACTCATGTCTTGAAAACGCAACCACTGGAAAATTCTTATTAACAAGAAAATTCTTTATATTTTAGTAGTTTTGCTTAAGTTTTTGTTAGAGTTTAACAGGTTTTTGGCTCCATAATGCCGTATTTGTGATACAGTACGATGGTTTTGAGATCTTATTCAATTTGGGGTAATATTAGTAGTACCGTTTACACGCTAAATTCACATTGCCATAGCGACAAGTGTGTCAGTTTATACAAAATGTATGTAAACTGTAGCAAATGTGTGTGTGTAATAAAAAATTTTTTTAAATTTTTTTTGCATTATGTGCAACGAAGTACACTTCTTCTCTATATAAATAACGCCTCTGTTCGCATTTTTGTCTAAAAGAATTGAAACTTATTTTAAAGGGCTGGTTTTCATCAGTAACTAGTGATGTCCATGAATTGGGAGGTAGAGAATGAAGTACCGTGTCAATAGGTTTTTTTATCCGCAAATATACAAAGCGAATTAAAATAAATCCAGGTAATATCGTGACTAACAACCGATTGAACTAAACCTACATATAAATATATGCGCAATTCCCAATATCGATTAATCGTTTTCTTATAAAACTTTTATGTTTTTTGTCCATCCCCGTATAAGGTTGGTAGCCGCATTCTTAACAACAAGGGTCTTAATCGCTTGTTTAATTGGCATTATAATAAATTACTTGCTTAGGTGACTTTGTAATAAGTGCATTGATCATCGCTGCCTGTTTAGGGTGTGCCGCCACGTACAAAATCTCACAAATTGATAACATATATACACAATAGTTGTGGGAGTTCAAATCCCACTTGAGGAGCCTTATTATTTTTTTTACAACTTTTTTCCCTGCATAATAAGGATTCTGTAACTTCTGTCCGTGGCGAAACTTCACGAGTATCTTATCGGAGCGAGGAAATGAAATTAATTGCATTAAAATGTTATATTATATGTAAAGTAGTGTGTCTTGTGATCTGTATAGCTGGTATTTGTCAAGTACAGACAACAGTATCTCGCAATAGCTTTGTTCTGTCCACGGTTAGCTGACATATGTATCTATATATTTTTTTACATTTTTTAAAGTGTTATTCTCGCACACTTAGGAAATTGAAAAAGACATATTTAGAAATTGAAAAAGACATTTAGGCTTAGCGGTCAGTGCTTGAACGGTTTTCAAGAGGCGCAAACGGTTCAAATACAAATGCGTGCAAAATTTTTATACGTTTTCTAAATATGTCTATATCTATCTATACATATAAAAAATGTAACTGATCGAATATATACGGTAAAAAATTATATTGGGGGCATGTTTCAACGTAATTGAACATAAAACATTGATTTTGAATTTTTTTCTGTATGTCTGTTTATCTGTGCATTTGTACAAGCTAATCTCAGAACCGATATAAATTCAGTTCTAACAATTGTAGTTTGGTAAACTTCCCTTAACATTTAGTGTAAATTTTATTTGAATAAATTTAAGCTAAGTTTGTAATTTAAGTGATAATGCGCACCGAATGGCACCATACCTACTCTATGTAATGCAATTACAGCGATTCGATTCTCTTTATCACCCCACTCCATTCTAATATCATAAAATATTGGCGCGAAAATAAGAAAATACAATGAACAATCATATAAAAATGACAGATTCCCAATTCAAAAGTAATATTTTGATTATTTTTAATTATGGTCAGACTAAGTACTCGTATATATGTTACTACATTTATAACTGCTGTGATAGGTGATGGGTATATAGCATTTTTGGACTATCCCAGTAATAGGTACAAATGATAATTTTTAAAAGCACCTTCACCAGTTTTTCCGCATAGCATGGTATACAAGGAGAAACTAATGTCAAAATACTCCGTTCTCCATTTTCCGCCCGAAACTGAAACATTGCATGTTGATAGGTTGCTGCCCAAGGCTGCGCTTTGTCTAAACAGAGCGGAGAAGCAAAAATACTTTTAATATAATCATTTCCCAGAATGGAAATTGAACCCACAATCAACCGAAGACATACATTACATTCAGACACTATCCTTACTGCACCACGCAAACTCAATGTTAAATAGCTGACAAATTATTATAGATCTTGAAATTCTCATTTTTGAGATTTTTTATAATACAATTGAAAAAATGGTCTAAGTTTACGCATATATAATACAATTCCACAACCTACGTTAGAATTGCCACTGCAGAAATTTTAAGCCACTATAAACACAATATTAATAAGTACAGCTATTATATACAGTTTATTTTTCTGTATAATACATTTGAAAGATAAAAATGTGTGGAAGTAATATGATTTGAGTTTGGTGCAGGCTACCACTGTATTAAATAATAAAATTTGAACTTTAATATATTGGGAAAAGAGCAGTTGAGTTCCTCGCCGACTCTTCTCGGAAGCAATGCCTTCCGAGCCTTCCATTTGAATTCGAATCCTTCTCTCAGAATTTCCTTATGTTGTTAAATATTAGGCTGAATTTCTAAAAAAAAAACCTACAATATAGATTTAATTTCGTTAAGGCGTCTACCAATAGCTTTTGCCAGTACACTTGTTTTACCATTTTCGTTAAAAATGACGTCGTTGTCTAGATATTTATGAATTATACGAAATGTCTAGATTAATAAATTAGTAGGTAAGTTGTATAATATTCGAATGAATGGCTGCCCACATTCGCCCACAACTGGTCTAGGGTTTCCCACGCCAACGTAAAGTTTTTGTAATAATATAGGTACCTATTACAAGTCTTGTAATGATGATTAATTTTCTCACCAAAGACAATCATGGCCATAGAAGCCCAGAGGGACCGCGTCTGTCTGTAAGCACAATACTAAGTTCGATTTTGACCCAGGATAGGTTATATTTTAATTATATTAAATCTTCCGTTAATCAAAGGCTAAGCGTGGCATTCACTTCCGGCATTCTAAATGAATCGAATTTTGGCAGAAGTTAAACGGAATATCGGGAAAAAGGATATACATCAACCACGCAAAAACTACTGTATACAAATTTTGGCATGGGTAATAGCTTAGAGCCTAAAACAATATATATTATAGTTCTTATTCTGATATTTACTGTACTGTATTTAACAGTTTAATTCGGTACATACAACAAAATAATATTTTTGTCGGCCTATCTGTTTGTTTCGGGTTATCTATGGAATATTTTGACGGGACTTTCACTGGCAGGTAGACGATGTAATAAGGACTAACTACTTTTATTTGAGAATGCCACGCAGCGAAGTCACGGGCACAGCTAGCATTTTAAATATATTTGACTGGTCTATAAAGTAAGAACACGTAGAGCCATCTGTTATCATGCAGATGACATTGTACTGGGATATACACGAACGAAACAATAAATGAAAACAAAATTAGTTAAGTTAAGCATAAAATCGGATTATATTATTATAATTAAATACCTTCCAATAAAAGTTTTATAACAGCTGTATAGAGCTTTATTTTTTGTACCCAAACGATCACAACAACAAGAGTTTCAGTGAAGTTTTCTAGACAACAGAGAGACATATATATGACAGTGTTGCCACAAAAAAAAGAAAGGCATTGAGAAAGAGTAACATTAGTATATGGTAAAAAAAGGCATATGAAAAGATAAACGGTGAAACCGGTTGAAAATGGCCTATTTGAAGGTAGACCAGCTTCGCGAACAGTATCGATGATAATGGAAGTAGGTCAAACGTAAAAAGTATGAAGACTCCCCGGAGTGTATGGAGACCCTTCGAAGGGTAAAGGTTGTCGACAGTGAACGAGGCGAAACAAGTAAGCGAGGCGAAAGAACTAAGCGAGGCGAAAGAAGTAAGCGAGGTGAAAGAAGTAAACGAGGCGAAAGAAGTAAGCGAGGCGAAAAAACTAAGCGAGGCGAAAGAAGTAAGCGAGGTGAAAGAAGTAAGCGAGGCGAAAGAAGTAACCGAGGTTAAAGAAGTAAACGAGGCGAAAGAAGTAAGCAAGGCGAAAAAAACTAAGCGAAGCGAAAGAAGTAAGCGAGGCGAAAGAAGTAAGTGAGGCGAAAGAAGTAAGCGAGGCGAAAGAAAGAACTAAGTAAGAAGGAACCGTAGAAAGCGTTTGGCGCTCCGTTCTCTCCGACTAAGCCCGCAAAAGATAAAGCGCGATGCTAATATTAATATATTCCAGCACGCATATCCTTCAAACGTTATTAGAACCCAATAAAAAATACCTTTGTCTCGACCTTAATATGTAAAACTCAATTTGTTACGAATATGAGCATTCAAGATAATAACGTCGTGTCGACGTCAATTCTCAAAAGCGTATCTAATTAGTTTCTTGGAATGATATTTAACTTTATATACAATATATGTACTTATATTTTGTATATATTAATAAAATATAATTATATACGTTTATTATTATTTTTGAATATATTAATCAGCCTATCATAAATAAATGGTAGCCTACGAGCGCACTTTATCTAACCAAACCAATGACATTTCTTTTTTAACATTTTTTAAAGTGTTATTCGCACACTTAGGAAATTGAAAAAGACATCTTTAGGAAACGTATAAAAATTTGAACGCAGCGGGTTTCTAACTCGCGTCTCATGGAAACCGTTCCAGGGCTCTGACCGCTAAGCCATGCGTTCTACATCCAGCTACGTTGCAATTCTTATACGCTTTATTTTATTACAACTTATATTTATTGTTAGCAGGAAGGATATTTCTATATTTTTTTACAAATTTACACTTTGTCCTGCATAGCCGGCAACCTTGTATCAAGGCACTCTGTACTCCACTTTCCGCCCGAATTCGAGACATTAGTTAAATAGCGAAACTCAACGCCGTACTTAGCTCTAATCATAGCGGGAAAATAAATATATAATCATATCTCCGTGCAGGAATCGAATCTAATGGCTATTGATTGCGTTTACAGCCAGGCGTGCGAGACAATCGCTAAATATTAATAGAACACTTGTTCTATTAATATTGAACTCCTCAAGTAGAATACGAACCCATGACCTCCCCCAAATTACTACACCAAATTACTACAGTCCCACTTGTAAATAGCATATACTCGTATATAGCTAATGAACAAATTTATATCAATAATTACTAAACAGGAAGTTCAAACACATGCAATGTCAAAATGTAGATAAGTTTTACATCAGTCCTGATAGCCACCGACAGTGACGGACGATACCACACGCTGAACTAAGACCCCCAGGCGTATTTATATATAGTAATTCCTTATTTATATCATTTATTGTATTTTTATTGTTATTTTTGTTTACAATTTGATTGAGAATAATATTTAAAATTAACTTTAAATTAATGAGTTATTTGGTTTTCAAAATTATTAAAAATGACTATAACGAGTATAATAAACTGAGGCTATTGTGGCGCAGTGGTACAGCGTCTGAGCGTGTCCGTAAACGGGATTGGTTGTGGAGTCGATTCACACTCGGAGGAATGATTTAATTTAAATAGTTTATTACTCCGCACTGGTTAGATAAGTAGAGCGGCGTTGAGTTCCGCCACCCAACACGCAATTTCTCGATTTTGGACAATTTTGGAATTTATGCGGGAAAAAGAATGAGAAAGAGTAAAAAAAATAGAGAGAACATAGTGTCAAGACTTCACATTCCACTTTTCGAAAGTTGAAACTTTGCGTGATGGGTGGCGGAACTCTACGCCGCGCATTGTCTTAGTAGTGCAGAGAAATGAGAACAATTTGAATATGATCATTACACCGAGTGGAAAGATTAATTTACAGTGCTTATTTAGCTAAAAGCGCTGCAATAAAAATGAAACGGTTTTCAAGAGTTTTTTTTTGCAGAGTTAAATTTTTTATACGTTTTCTAAATGTATGTTTTTTTTTTAATTAAAATTGAGTTTAGTCGTTACAGGGAAACAACCAATTTTTTTACATAGAGAAGAATAATCTCTTGTTTTAAAAAGGTGTGATTAAGCTAATTTAAATGTAATAGTTATGCCTCGTTAACTCGTGAATATCAAATGAGTAACAAAATGTTATCTAAGTTATAAAACTATTTTTTTACCAGCATTTTGCTTAAGTATAAACACGATGGTTGTGGGTTCGATTCTCAGTCGAGAACTAATTATAATCATATTACTTTCAACTATTCAACAAAACAAAAACATTTCGTTTAATGTATCTCCCATTCCCTTTGATATATACAGAGAATTTATATCCTATTAGGTAACATAAAGTGCAATTTACGTTACCATATAAAGTCAAATAATTTAAATATAAACAATCATCATATTGAATAAAAGAAAATAAAAAATGAAGTCGAAATTAAATTAGCAGCAAGTAGCGTATATACAGTATGAGTTTTAAATGAAATATTTCTTTACCTATCAAGATTTACGTATATTAATAATGAAAACTTTTTATTAATCAACTGAATACTATGGGTTCACGCTTTATCCCCAGCGGGGTGAACACTGCCATCTGCCACTGGACCTCTTCATACACGAGCTCCTCACTCCTTCATGTTTCTTACATGGACTTCCCCCTGTATTATAGATACTAAGGCAGGGTTGCACAGACTTATTAAGACTAGGGGCCTCTCGGGCAAATCATGAACTGATGGCGGGCCGGCCGCTAGAAGTATAGTTAACTAAAGACAATAAAGAATTGATAATAATTTATTAATTTTTTTTTGGTTTTATTCTGGAATAGAATTCAATATTTTTCGAATGTACGAGAGTATTATTTTTATATCGGCGGGCCACCAGTATTCGACCGGAGGGCCGCGGTCAGTGCATCCATGTACTAAGGCCTTCCCATTAATTTGAAAATCAATGAAGCACGAGATATCCATTAAATAGAGGTAAAACAAATTAGTAGGTACATAGCTTAACTGAATCGTGAAATTAACAAATTAATATGGAGCTAATTACGGCGGTAACAGATGTTAATCTAAAAAAAAACACGACACCGTCGTGATGAAGTGCACAGGTTTTCATTATAAAGGGGATGGTTGTGGGTTCGATCCCCAGACAGGAAATTGATTATATAACAATTATTTTCATTTATCACACTAGTAAGACAACTAGCGGCGCTGAGTTCCGCCATTATACACGTATTGTATTCTGTATTGAGAACGAGATATTTTTAATTTCACCTTTTATAGCCAAAACAACGTGAAATATACGTGTCGCATTTTAAACGACTTTTAAAAAAATATGTTTTAAGCACATATTAGTATGTATTATTTTAAAAGAAATTAGCTTTCTACACTTCTCCATACAAACTTCGTCTATTAGTAAGTCAAAATTAGGCTCCAAAATTTGCCCTTCACTCTATTTTATATAGTTTTTCTGTATTTTATATACATATGTGTTATATATATTTTTTTTAATATAATTAGTATGTGACAAGGATTTTGACAAACAAAAAAGGTAATGCCAATATGCGTCCCTCATGGAATAAATTGCTTGCAGATAGTATCCGCTGACCACTTAGATAACGCAGGGTTGTCAAACATTATTTATAAACCATAAGTTCTAATAAATTTCATGTTAAAACTATGAATATAAATGCGCCATCAGGGCTTAGTATCTGACTGTATTCACAAAGATTGTGAGTTCAATTCCAGCTCAGGGAAATGATTATATATAAATTATTTTCATTTCTCCGCTTAGGCTACAAGCCAAAACGCGGCGTTCAGTTCTGCCACACAACACGCAACGTCTTGGATTCGAACGAAAAGCGTCGAAAGGCGTGTCTCGTCACTACTGTGATGAAAGCGATCACTAATAAAAGCAGTCATAGTGATTATCGATACAAGTATAACATTATAACTTTAGTATTAAAAATTGAGTTTTATATGTTTGAATGAAAACTATTAAGTAACTAATCTATTGACATGGCGTTCGGTGACGATGACGCGAGCTCCAAGATTTGTATTCAATCCTTAAAAATGCTCAACGTGCCTAAAGAAGTTTTCAATTAAAAATATATGTATATATATTTTTAATTGAAAACTTTTTAGGCCCATCTTATCGGTAACATCACTAGACATTTCCAAAGTCTTGATACTTGAAGATGGACAGTCCAGTAAACATATAATGACAAAAATTATATATATATACTCTCTCCGAGCATGAATGGAGCCCTATAGGATATTTTACATATTTTCATTTTTCCGCTGTGGTAACTAAGACTAAGAGAGGCATTGCGTTCCACCACTCAACAAGTAGCGTCTCAAATTTTGGGCGGAAAGTGGAGAACAGAGTGTTTCGACACTAGGCTCTCTAGTATTAAAATTGCTATAATTTTTTTTTTAATTATTTACTAATGACGCAAGCGAATCATGAAGTTCAATATAAACTTGTTAGTTCTTTGCGTAATTTATTTCATCTATTATTGTTATCGACTTTAATACAATTAATATCCTGCACTTGTTTCATCTCCGGCCTTAATCTCTAGCGAAGGGAAGTGCGCAAGTGAATTTTTCAATATATATAATTCATATCATTATATGTTTAGTGGACTGTCCATCTTCAAGTATCAAGACTTTGGAAACGTCTAGTGATGTTACCGATAAGATGGGGCTAAAGAAGTTTTCAATACAAGAGCTTAGTATCAAGACTTTGGAATTGAAACGTCTAGTGATGTTACCGATAAGATGGGCAGACCTGATAAAAATACTGCACTGGTTATTCCATTAACGACTGCACACACACTGAAGATAGGGACAGGTGGAGAAATCTCGCAATCAAGCTTTCAAACATGAAAGACAATTCATAACCACGACCACTCCGGCAAGAATGTACGATTAATTTTAATTCAATTAATACTATATACATAATATATTGCCTTAAAGCTCTTTTATAGCAGCCCTAGATTAAAGCACGTCAAGCTACTTCCTTACCGGGAGACAGGAAACGACGAAAGCTCGAACTCTTATATGACTATCAATATAAATATACTGTTATTATTGACCAGTAAAAAGTACGAGGTGGTATGCTATTTGCTTCCGGTCACTTAATGGCTTCAAAATAAGCTTTAACCATCGCGGTAAGGTTTGTAAATGCGTGATTGAACGCGATAGTTATGAGTTCGTTTCCTTTGTTGTTGTAGACACATTAAGGCGTTAAATTAAGCTATAGAACATCACGCTCCTTTCAATATTATAAAGTTTTTTGATACCTAAAAGAATTTATATAGGTAAGTTCCCCAGTTTTTAATAAATACATTGCGGCGTTTAGGTACGCTAAAAACTACAAAATACATGGTGTTTTTAATATGTAAAACATTATTTAGAACAAAACAAGGATGTTCTTCGAATAGTTTTCAAATAATAAATCTATATTTTCATATAAAAATCCCGTAAAAGCAAAATTAACGACGCTAATTATTCTCACAACATGTGTTCATTTTCATCGCTTCCTGTCCCTAAGGGAGCAATGTTTAAAGTTCATAGACACCAAGTATACCATTAGAAAGCCATAAAAATACAAATTATCTTCTAATTAGGAATATGCATATAGCAAAAAAAACTAAACTGGATCGTGTGTTAAGTATTTTTGTTTTTTTTTCTGTTTACAGCAAAGTGAGTGTCTAAGAGAATTATCAAAGAGTCCTTATTGTTTTATTATTTAGAAATATTGCGTATTTAACTATTTATCGACGTACGATATTATATACATAAAAGTCAAAGTCAAATAGTATTATTAAAAATAAAAAGTTACATGCTTAATATTTCTATATGTTAAATAATTTACCACTGGTTCACTAAAGTTAATGCCTAAGACCTGAGAAGGACCGAGGCAAGAAATTTAACTGCCTTTTTTTTTAAATCAATAATTTATTAGTGACAAAAGTTTTCAAGCATTATTCCTAAGACGTGTTATCGTTTGTAAAATCATTCATTAGGTAATAATAATCCTTTAACAAACAAACGTCATTTGTAAACTTTTTTAAATTATAATGTAGAACATTCTTTGACGATTTCTGGGATCCTGTAAAAGCGTACATACACATTGTTCCATAAAAGAGATTCGATGCAATCGATTTATAAACAAAGTTAATGCCTATTTCTAGTATCAATATTATGTACATTATCGATTTTGTTAAAACCATTAATATTTATGAAAACATATAAGTAACATAGCTTAGACATATGAAAACTATACTTTTGTATTAAATGTAAAAATTTTATGAGGCTTTTAAGCTCCCCAAAACTTTATCACATGTCATATTGACGGCGTAACGTCAAAGAGAACTTTGCTAGATGTACATTTTGTAACTTACGAGTACGAGTACTCATCATTCGTTATTTCATGAAATAGTTGCATTTCATGAAATGGCCAACGTGTTTTACAATTTTGACAATGTTTTACAAATAGGTGAAATAGAAAATTATATGAAAAATAATAAAAGTTGAACTCACCTGCTCAATGACACGTATATTGGTAGAGTAGCCATTTTGTGTTTTGTTATCTGAATAAGAAATTAATTCATTTAGCTATTGTGATATAGTACAAGTGAATTTCCACTATATTACTTAATATTCGTACTCTCATATGTTACAATATATTAACTTTAATTAAACAGTTAAACTATACTGACTAATCAAGGCTCTAACAAATATGTCGTTTTCAAATCGATGATAGTAGATAGATAAAGACATATTAAGAAAACTTATAAAAATTTGAACGCAGCGGGACTTGAACCCGCGCCTCTTGAAAACTGTTCAAGCGCTCTGACCGCTCTGCCATGCGTTCTACATCCAGCTACGTGGAAATTCTTATACGCTTATTACAACATATGTTTGTTGTTAGCATTGTAAGAATTGTTGTTTATACGTTTACTTAATATGTATTTTTCAATTTCCTTAGTGTGCGAATAACAATTTAAAAAATGTTAAAAAAATAGTTGATAGATTCATTGGTAGCGGATTCAACTCTAATAGGGGAATAATTATAATTTAATTATTTCCATTTCCCCGTTCTCCGATGAGTCCATCACTCAACACGCGATGTCTCGAATTCGGATGGACATTGCGGAACCGAGTCTCTTGACACTAGGCCCTCTATCTGCCTAACATACTTTGCGAGAAAAGTGTGAAGCTGAAAAAAATATACACTATGGCATTAAAAAAAATATAAAATAAATAATATTTGTACAATATAAAACATAATAGGTATAATAAAATTATTTTTAATGTATCTCAAAAAAAACGTTATCATTTATTTCATCACTAAACATGTTATTGTTTTTAATCGTTTTTTTTAATTAGGCGAATATTCAAATAAAAGGAACCCTTAAAATTCCCATTCGGGGTTCCCACGCGGGGGAACGGTTTAAATTGTTTTCATTGCTGCGCTCTGAGAAGAAGACAAAGCGCAGCTTTGAGCTCCGCCACTTTAGACGCAACACCTCGCTTTCGGACGGAAAGAGGAGTACGAATTCGATTCTCGACCTAGTTTCTCTCTGATTCGCCATGGAGGAAAAATCCATTCCATTTGCTATGGAGGGAAAATCGTGAAGTTGCTTTGTAATAAATATTAAGATTTAATTTATCAACATCTATTATTTCCTTTATTACACTTAGAAACCATATAATAATCTATCGATGGAACTAGTTCTTGAATAGGCACCATTTTTTATTAGATCTTAGGTATTCCCAAACCATTATAATGTAGTAAAAAATTTAACAGTCATTTTAAATGAGGAAACCATTTTGACCGGAAATGATAAACTACAGACAATGGAAGTGTTCGATAAGCCTTATCTATTGTTTTTAATAGATAACAATAGCTTAGCATTTCAATTTTAACTCCAATAAATTCCTTATACGCAACTATTTTTTTATTTAACAATAATAAGTCATCATGGCACTGTTCGTGTTTTTCGTAAACGCAATAATTGTGGATTCGATTCTCACTTACTCACTTTATTCATATATGATATTT
This sequence comes from Podotricha telesiphe, assembly GCA_038994665.1. Classification (NCBI taxonomy): domain Eukaryota; kingdom Metazoa; phylum Arthropoda; class Insecta; order Lepidoptera; family Nymphalidae; genus Podotricha; species Podotricha telesiphe. Next base: position 280,407 of record JAOYRR010000150.1, read on the forward strand.
TTTTACATTACTACTAAGATTTGTAATGTTTTTTCATAAATACAAAATTCAAGCTTTATTATATAGCATTTTACTAATAAGAAAATGTTGGTTTTGAAACCAAAACGGCCAACTTTTGTTTTCAATGGTTTTACTTAGCATCTCTTGATATATATCTCTTAATATGCTCATATTAAATTATTATTATATTACAAACAAGTATAAATTTTACGTGCAAAAAAACCCCAAGGCAACCCAAATGATCCATTTCTAGAATAGGGTGCAACTAGAGGGGAATACAATCAATAGAGGGTGCAGAATCAATTCCATCTCTACATCCCTTATTTGCCCTGTACTACCCTTCGATCTCGAGTTAATTACATAGCTGTATTTAGGGGGTAGGACTGTGGTCACTGATATGTTATCAGAATCGATATTGTTTGATCTTGTTTTTTTAAAGCATCGATATTATATTTAGTTATTTTATGAGTATCGATAGTATACATTCGATTGTTTATCGATATTTATTAGTACCATCATTGTACACTAGTTTTTTTTCATTATCGTTTTTATACACTTGTCTTTTTACGAGTATCAATATTATACATTGGTTTTTTTTATCTTCGCCCAGCGTTTTTACGTTACAGGCATAATTAACCTAGTATTCAAGATAAGATTCTAAAAATTTCGCCCATTTTAGAGATATAAAGTGTTGGACGGTAAGACTTTACGAGATAATAGAAATACTTTTGAAAAATAAACAGTGTTCAGAGTGGAACAACTTTGGACAAACTCTGTTATTGATGACGTTATATAAAACGCGAAAATTATGCGAAAGTACTATGGTATTTGGCATAGTTTATATGGGGAAGAAGTACAGAGTACTAATATTTTTTTATAATAATGCAAAAGAAATTTAGCTTCAAACTTAGTCCCGATTTGCTATGCGAGTAGTCAGAGAGAACTTAGTGTCAAGACATTTCAGTCAGAATTCGATACATTGCGTGTTGTGTGGCAGGAAATAGCATCAGTGATAATGGTAAGTTAACAGGAACTTGTCACACAGACTGGCAATGGGGCAGTAATGTGTTACTTAGAGGAGAGATAATAAGAATAATTTTGTAATAAGCTCATTATTTTATTCAAAGTGCTTATCAATATAACACAAAGCAGTTTTTTTGAGTAAATAAAGAAGAATCAACATAATTTTGAATATGTATTGAATTTTAAATAAAATTTAGTTAAATATTCTAAACTATTACCTTATATATTGTTCGTTTTTATAATAACTAGATATTTTAAGTAAATTATAAGTGCAATTTCCAATTTTATTATTAAACTTATTAGGACCTTTTTTAAATACTCGAATAAACTTATATAGGTACATTTAATATTTAAAAAAAAAACCAATCAAAATAAACATAAAAAAACACAAATCTCACTTACAAAAAGTTTAATAAATCCAAATTCAAGTATTCCCTTATCACTACAACACTCACATATCACGTCTCATCACAACAGGTCGACAGGTCGTTGACACATAACTTTAAAAAAAGAAAAAAAACGCCCTTCCCGCGCTTTTCTACGTCAACCTCGCTATACGTCACTCAATTATCTGTGGACGAAAATGTCGTCACTCAGAGCGCGTCTGTTTAGTACAAGTTACAGCTATTTTTACCAACTTTGCATGGGGTTTGTAAATTAGGGTATAAAGTGCTATGACCGCGCATGCGTGAAACAAATGAATGGACGTCCACGATGGATATAGAAATTGCGCGTGTGGGGTATTTTGCAATGGCTCAAATATTTTTACAAATATTCGCAACAATATGAATATGACCTTGGCAATGGTATGTATTTGAAGTAATATTTAAAATGTGTTAAGTTTTTGTAAAGTCTTATTATTAAATGGAATCGCAGTATCTGGATATGAAGTTGAATAAAAGAAACGTTGTGGATTCGATCTTGGGTCTATTCGATATTAAGGAGCGGCGTTTAGTTCCGCCAAACAACACGTATAATCTTGTATTCTAGCGAGAATTGAAATCGCAGTTTCTTGAATCTAATTTATCTGCTACTGTATTTTACTACGCAAAAAATCTTTAATGTTTTGATGATGATGAACAGTCGAGACGTCCTTTAAACTTTTATATTCTAAATTGTATACAGTATATCGTAAATATATCTTAGAAGCTCGATAAATAAAACATTTCCGTTTATTCCTCGTTCATTTATCACTTATTTTATATCAAACATGCTATTCTAATAACTAACGAATAATAAGTACATGCTCGAATAAGTATTTCGTAAAACGAAATTAAATACAAATTTTACACCATCTAAAAAAAACAGTAAAAGATCAAAAGCTTATGAACATGTTTGAAAGAAGTTTTTGTGGCACTCAGTGGCCACAGGAACCGCGCTTAACTGAGCGTGGCGCGTATAGTAAGGACGCCCTTACAAAAGCATTTAATACATATTCATAATTTGAAGAGAAATAATAATTGTATTAAGTAATCTAGTGAATATAGAAAATTATCTGTATATTCTATGCAGCTTCACCTATTTATAACAGCGAAAGCTTAGCATCAAGACACTGTTGTGAACTTTGCGTCTAAAATTAAGACATTGCACGTTTGATGACGGAACTCAACGCCGCGCTTTGTCTTAGCTGAATAGGGACAAGGAAATTTATTTTAATAATTTATAATTCCTTTGCGTAAACACGATTCAACCGCCAATTGCGTTTACAGTCAGTGTCCCAATGCGCGGCAGCGGTCTATTTATAATGTTCTTATAAACAAAATATGTTATGTATAAATAATTTGTTGTCTTGAACAAGTCTTAACACCCAATTTCTTAATTTGATACTTGATTTTATGTTTTTATTCATATTTCATACTTTACTAGTAACCGCGTAATCAATGTACAATCAATGTAATTTACTGTAACTCGAAAAATCTATGTAATTGACATATTTAAAATTTGTCATTGACATTTAAAGTTCAAATTTTTATCCGTTTTCTAAATATGTCTTTATCAATTTCCTAAGTGTGCGAATAACACTTTAAAAAATGTTAAAAAAATATATCATCTATGTAACATCGCATACCACACATTTATATGTTGCACTATATATAAATAGACCGGAGAAATGCAAAAAAAAAACAATTTGAAATCTAGTTAAAAAGCTTAAACGATATGTTTCTTAAAAGTAAATAATATATATATATTATATTCTAGGAAAAACTGTAACAGTATAAAAATATTATTTCTTTGCGAGAATAATTAAGCCTTTTCATTGTAAAATATGAATATTCCTAAGGGCAACGCTTGAACACGCGCCGAAGAAAAACCTCTATGACCATAGAACGAAACGGCACACTTGCGGTCTAAGGTATTGTAATAGCATTACCATATTAGACATCTTCAATTCGAGAAAAAAAACTAACAACTTCTCGTTTTTTCCCGTATAACAGGCAGAGAGAACCTAGTGTTAGTATCAATGTAAATCGAGAACCAAACGCCACGCCCTGTATTAGGTTCTAGATCTAGTTCTAGATAATTTTTTTTAAATATTCCCCCAAGTAGGAACCGAACCGACAACCAATTAATTGCCTTTCTATTATTTTAGTTTCCTTTCAAATTTAACTTAAATTACAGCTTAAAGCTTGTTTTGAAAGTATCATAGTACGTGAAGGACATCTTGAGTTTAGATACTCCATGTGTTTTATTGAATTATTGGTTGGAAATTTAAATATAATCAATTGAGAATTGAACCTACATCGCTTTAGTAGTCCCACCGCACCACGACGGGGTTAATAATCTTTTGCTAAGTTAATTTTAATAGTGATGTATTATCTGAAGACAATATAAATCACTTATATGGACTGTAAATAAAATGTCTATATGAAGTTAACAAACTATAAACGTCATATTGATATATAACTTTCTTCTTCATAAATCTTGATAGTAAAATACCTCTTATAGCTGCCATTATTATTTGAGTTTTTAGGTTATGTGACATTGTCTAAATAGATACAAATAAATGAAATTGGGGTGTCTGTTTGTTCAGGCTAATCTCTGAAACGGATGGACCAATATTGACGAGACTTTAGGTTTAGAAGTCTACGGTAATTTGTAAAGCTTTTCCAGCAGAACTACTTCCGAGCCGGTGGTAGCTTCCTGTAAGAATTACGATACTGACAATTTTGTGTTATTAGATTCAAAAGTGCTTGTAATAGCCTATTTGAATAAAGAATCTTTTAATTTTGAAACAGATTAATCTCTAAGTAATATCATTTTGATAGCAAAAATCACATTTATATCTTTCGGAGCATTAGGTCATTATTTTATAATACATACAGACATTGCTTTATATATATATACTTTCATATATAGCTGTATAATTTCGGAAATGTAATGAAAACAAAAAACTCAAATTCTTTTTTGTTTTGTTTAAATATCTAAAAACACATGTGAAGTACAATATACGAACCTATATTTTAGTCATATTCATATGCTCTTGTGTGTGTGTATGTCTGTGTTTCGGATCATAGTGGCGTAGTGTGGCTCAACATCAGACAGGATTGTTTGTGGTCCGATTCTTAATTGGGGAAACGAATATATTTCCACTCAACAAACAATTTCTCGATTTAAGGCGGAGGTTAGAGGAGAGAGGTCCAGAGGGACAACACTACTATGTGGGAAGGAGCGAGAAGCCGCTTTTTCTATGCTGTAAAGAATTTCATATAGGGTTATAAATTATATGATACGGAACACCAGGCACGTGCGGCGTTGCATAAGACGAGCCACCTCGATAATTTCTTCAGGGTATTAATTATATGGCAACTGACCTTTATTAATGCACCCTTCGTATTTACTTATTACATTTTTTTTGTTTTTTTTCTATAACAGGAACTGATTTAGAAAAGTTATAAATAATTTAAACTGTATACTATAAAAATATATAATTTAAACTATTTAATTTTAAGGCACAGCTTTAAGTTACGTAATGAGTCCGAAATTGACTGAAAGCGAAAAACAACGTAATGTAGCTTCTGTCTTCTCACAAAAATGGAGGAAATACTTGAAGATAAAAAAAATATTAATGTGTCTAGTTTTAATTCTATATAATTTCATAGAGGCTGAGCATATAAAATTTAAAGAGTGCAAACGACTTTTGACCTCGGACGTCGTAAACTTTGGGTGGAACGATCTTGGATCTTTGATTCTAATAGAAAAAAACGAAGTGTGTTGTCAGAAATAAAGTTTAGGCATTTTTATAATAAAAATGTAGAAACAAAAAACTATAAATTAATATAATCATTACTAATTTCAAAAAAATATATAAAATTTATAACAAAGTGTAAAAAATATACATAATTAAAAGCAACATTATTAAAACTAGGCTTGATGTTGAATACACTCGTGATTTAAACAGTGGCAAATGTTCGAGGATCTGAAAAACAAATCACATTTTTAACCTTTTTTTAAAGTGTTATGCACACACTTAGGGAAATTGAAAAACATATATTTAGAAAACGTACAAAAATTTGAACGTAGCGAGACTCGAACTCGCACATTCTTGAAATCGTCCAGCACTATGACCGCTGGGCTTAGCGGTCATAGTGCTTGGCCGGACGGGATTTGAATCAAAGATTATAGATATAGCAAGAGAAATTGTGGACTAGCGTTTTGATATGACCATTTGAATGGCAGGGTAGATGAGAGTACTTTCAAGACACCCGTTCCCCACTTTGTTGATTTTCGGAGAATACATGTTGAGTGTCGCTTGTCTAACACATATCGGAGTAATGAGCATAATTAAGCTTCTCCGAAGCAATCGCAACAAGCCACAGCTGGTAATATAAAAAATTATAGAAAACTAACCTTCAGTCAAATCATCATTATAATACAATAAAAGATCTGAATAAAGAAATTTTCTGGCAAAGCGAAGTCGTTGAAGATTTCTTTTTCATCTTTAACGCCGTTTTCTTCTAGCGTCTTGTTGTAATTTAACCCTCTGCCAAGGTATCTCCAAGTATACGAATTATGTGACAATTGTGGGGTAACGCATCATGATCTGATATTGCTTCTTCAGAACAAACTTCTAGGGTAACACTAGAGCCTAATTATTGGAAGTAAAATATGTGTATTTTTACTATATTACGATAAGACGTAAGTTTGGATTACGCTAACGTCAGTAAGTCAATCAGTGGCTGGCTGATTGACTGACTGACTAACTGAATTACATCGCAAGGACAGTAGTCATGAGTTCTCCTTAGCGTATATATATAGTGTTCGTACCATGGGACTAGTGCCAAGTAGAAAGAAATATAATGGTAGTACCATTGAGCTAATGGCGCGGTGGGGCAGCATCTATCTTTACGCGCGAGTGGTTGTGGGTTCGACTTCTACTCGGTGGAGTGATCATATTATACAAGACAAAGCGCGGCGTGCAGTTCCGCTACTCGGCACGCAATGTTTTGAAGTCGGACGAATTATTAAAAAATCCTTTATAACCTAACCTGTCAAAGTATTAGTAATTCTAATAGGCCTAGTTTTTTTAGTAACTTTGCCTACAATGTTGGCATCGTCCAACCACCACGGCTCGGCGAGGGGTCGCCAACGCGTCGATGGTACCACCGGCTGCGCATCCCCAGGCCCGTGCCGGTGATAGGGGGTTTGACTTCCGGCTATAGGATGTATATAATGCAGCCATTCCTCTTGATTGAACCAGTGACTTACGTCTTTACCAGCGTACGCCAATATGGTCATGGCTAACTGGAGGTATTTTTTTTTATAATTAAAGTATTGATTGATATGTATATCTTTTGGTTCATATGATAACAGTAGTTTACCTAGCTATTTAAATAAATATCAATACTAAACGGATGTAAACCTACAATGTGACAATGAACAGAATCATTAACTTATGAGTGAAAAAATAATTCACCATTTATATTTATAGTTTTTTTTTGCCTATTGTGTATTTATTTGATTTCAATTCGGTTAAAGTAAAGCTAGCAGATATCTCATTTATAGCTTCTGATTAAGAGCACTTATTATATTTTTTTAGCACAAATTTTTGTTTCTGTTCTTTCTCACATTCTACCTAAACACACGTCAATACTAAGCTACAAAAAACATTTACGACAGCCATATCACAATTTCAATTACTTAATCTACATCTAATTTAAGCAACGTGACTTTAACTTAACTTTATAAACACTTCAACAACTGACTGATTTTAATAGTACTTTATACTCTTCAAACCAATTTGATAGTTTTTTTATTAAAAAATTAAAGTATTTAAAAAAAAGACATATTTAGAAAACGTATAAAAATTTGAACGCAGCGTACGCAAGAGGTGCGGTTTCAAATTTTAATTCGTCTTTTTCAATTTCCTTAGTGTGCGAATAATAAAAAATGTAAAAAAAAATAATGTGTGTTTATCTAATGAAAAAGTGATAAAACAAATTATATAACACAAAATATATATCGTATGCTCACTCTCTTTCTATCGCAGTAAGCAAATCCGTATTTAAAACAATTACATCTTTCAACACATTCATCGCCACAAAACCAGTTATTTATGGGACAAGAACAAGTCTTTAAGCATTTGCAGGTTTTAAACTGCTGTTGTAACCAAGAAGTTAGATCTCGAACAAAACCGTTTAATGATATCTATAAAACAAGTATAGTTAAAACAAGTAGTACCTATTTCTATACTTGAATGTTCTTGGTTATGAAACCCAAGTGGTAATTGTACAGATCTATGTAAATAAAAAAGAGATAACTGAAATAACATTGACATGTTTTGCAGCTTCACACTTTTTCAATCCAAAGGCACTCCGTTCTCCACTTTTCACCCAAATTGGAGTTGGATAAGTGACAAAAATCAAAGCCGCGCTTTACCTTGCACCAGAGCGACGACATGAGAATGATTTAAATACAATCCTTGCTCCGAGTTAGGGTCGAACCTTTAACCAACTTTGACGTTGTCCCACTGCGCCGCGATGGGTTCTTGGAAATAATTTGAAATAAGCATTTCGACGTAGCTCAATATGAACGGTTAGCTAGATCACTTGGGCGGTTCGGTTAAAAGTCACGGATTCGAACCCAGCTACGTTGAAATTTTTATTTGTCTTATTATTGCACTCTACTACTTACACATTTAGACTACATTTAAAACATTATAAGAATTACCCAACAATCAGTCGCTCTATTGTGCACAGCAACTTCTGCTGGAGTGTACCATTCTTGCTTAGTGTAAATCATTTTTATTTACACTAAGCTTTTCAAAATCATATAAACTAAATTTGTATTAAAATTTGATAATTGGCGCCTGTCAATAATTTTAAATGTCAACGGTTTGTCATTTTTGTGTTATGTCAAATTAACATAGGCTAAAAATACTATGAGGACACTATGTATCTCTCTTGTGTGTTTTCCATTCAACGTGATGGCGAATATATTTGTGAATTGTGTCCAATTAAGTAACACGCTCTAATCGCAATAACTAAAAAATAAACTGAACTGAAAATATTACAAAATAACCTAAACTCCAAGCATGAATGTTAGATAAAATTAAAAACACTGTTAGCTCATCCAAAAAATTGAATAGTAAATCATAGTCGCCCGAGTAAATCCACCATGGCAATGTGACAATATTTAAATCATTTTCCATATACTGGCTCTTGTTAGAAAAACGCAACATTGAGTTTTGCCACTAGGTTCTTACCCTGCTTTGCGTGTAAATAAGAAAGTCTTAGCTGGTACCGCTTTTATATACTACACAATAAAGCTAGTGACCAAATATATACAGTAATACCTTTTATCTATATGTATACTGCAATGACAGTTAACACAATAAAGTTACATTAGAGGTGATATAAAAAATAACAAAACAAATAACTCATAAATCATATTTAATTTAGTGTCAAGATGGCTGGTGGGGTGCTTGGGACAAATGCTTGACGATGTCCATCCAATCCCAGCCTCGGGGCTTCTCCCCCGCACGACCGATTTCCGCTCTGTCCCACGCTTTTCTTTTCTGCGCTTTGCTTAACTGTTCTTTCTTTTCTGGCTTCTTTGCAAATTCAGTCTGGAAACAGTTTAAAGCATTTTTGACACCTATGCTATGTTAAGTAGTCAAGAGTCAGAGAACCTAGTGTGAAGGCACTCCAATTTCTAAAAACGAGATATTGCATTTCAAGTGGTGGAACTAAATGTTGCATTTAGTGGTACAGGGTCTGACTCCAAACATGATGGTTATGAGTTCGATTTCCACTTGAGGAATATTTAACTAAGACTATAAGAATAATTAAGTAAGACAAACGGATTTGCATTCCACCATATAACACACAATGCTTCAATGTTAAGCATGAAATTTTAGTAAATGGAGTGACTTAACTCTAGGTTTTCTCTGTGTGGGTATGTAGGAAAAAATTGTTTTTTGTAATCATATTTACATTATTCACTGTTAAAAACATTTACATCAAATAGGTTTACCTGTTCAGTAATAGCAATCTTCTCGACCCTCGCCACAACTGATTCCTCTGTCTGTTCTGCTAATATTTCACTAACTCTTTCCTTTATGCATTCGAATAATGTATAAGTCATTGCACATCCCACCCATTGTTCCGCTTCTGTGTTTAATATGGATAATATTTTTTCTTTTACTGCAGGTAATCTGTAACATATATTGTTAGCTACATATATAGGAGATGCTCATGTATGTATATTGACCTAGTAAGAACTTAGTATAAAGGCACTTTATTTTTTACTGTCCACCCAATTTTGAGGCTGCTTTTTACTAATTGAAATCAAACACTCCAATTTTTAATTAATTATAATTTATCATTCCATGGAATGTTTGAACCCACAACCATCACTGGTACAGTCAGACACTTTCCCTCTGCTCTATGACAATTTTGAAAATATAAACTATTTTGGTACAAAATTTTCTTTATCATAATGAGAAACTAATTAAAGTAATTTAAGAACTCTTAATATATTTTTATCAGGTTCAGGCTTTTTTCAGCATAACAGGGTATTCAGAGTCAACCTAGTGTCGAGACACGTTGTTCTCACTTTGCAAATAAAATTATAATAAATAAGAAACTTACAAACTCTGATTATAGAATATTTCTAAGTTAATATTAGGTTTCTCTGTGGGATATGTAGGTCCCCATACTATTTCTATTATGAATGTCTTATCACCTTCTTCATACTGTAACAGATAAATGGCATTTTTATTATTTTTAAGTATACTAGAATTTAATTTTAAAATATATATTCTGAATATAAAGTGTAAAAGAAGAAAATTTTTGTTATTTCTTTTTTTTATCTTGAACAAGACTTAAAGAATGGTTAATGCTTAAAAGATTAAAGTTATAAAAATGGGCAAATTTAAAAATATATTAGTAAGTAAAAAATAATTCTGAAATTATTTACTTAGGACATATATTTAAAATATTAACAGCTTTTATAATAAAATATTTACTTTATAATGATAAGTTGTTGCATTCACTTGTTTGAAATTATCATCACCCTCATATATAGATTTGAGTACTTCTATTTCTTCTGCTTGCTGTTCTGCATCATCAGACATTTTAAGTGTATGTAGTGAGATCTTGAAATAATTTAATGCATTATATATATATTAATAGATGGCTTTACTCACTTAACCTCAAATTATTTCAATAAAAAGTAAGGTATAATTGTCAAATTATAAGAAAATATATTGATAAAACAACTGAATGTTTTGTTGGAAACAAAAAATATATTTAATATGAATACTTAATTCAAATGCATTAGCTAATAGAAAATTAAATAACAATACATAATCACTTACCGTTCCAGTGAATAAATAAAATTTTAAATTAATAACACATAAAGCACCGTGTTCCACTATATTATAACTAAGTTTTAGTGTACGATATAGTTAACAATAAAAAAAATTAAAACAATTTCTCGAACTAATTGCCATGTTAGATATAAGAATGTCAAATGCAACAGCTGGCAAACGTCGTAATGACATAGAAAATGCTGCCAGAAAAAAAAATTACTGACGGTTGAACAAGTTTTTACGTTAATAAAATTATTAGTTTATATATTATTTTGTAAATTGCATCATTATATCACTTTCAAAATTTATGAGGACTTAATTTCCTTAATATATAAACTTCTATTTAAGAACATTATTGTATGTTTTAACGTAATATAATGGCAGCATTTTTTTTTCGTGTCATATCAATGAAGTTTTCTATCTAAAAGACGTTATTCAAAACTTTGAATTGCACGAGCAATCGTCTCACGTCTGCATTGTGAGATAAGGAAAAAAACTGTTTTTAGTACAATGAATATACCAACATGTGATTGTAAAGAAAAAAGACCTCCAATCGCGGGGAGATCAGCTTGTACATGTTCTTCAAAAGCACCAGCGGATAGTTTTAAAGTGCCAACAATACCTGTAAATCGACCTCTACTCAGCAACAATAAAAATAATGACAAAGAAAATGCGGGAAAACCTGACTTAAAGGGCAAGGATGATAAAAAGAAACAATGGACATTAACTGACTTCGATTTAGGACGCCCACTAGGTAAGGGAAAATTCGGCAATGTGTACTTAGCTAGAGAAAAGGAATCACACTATGTGGTAGCGTTAAAAGTTTTATTTAAAAGCCAAATATTAGATTCTGAAATAGAGCATCAAGTGAGACGAGAAGTTGAAATTCAATGTAGGCTAAGACATCCTAACATTTTACGCATGTATGGCTACTTTCATGATGAGAAAAGGATATATTTAATACTGGAATACGCTAAACACGGTGCGTTATATAAATTGCTTAAGGAACGCGGGCGTTTCGACGAGAAAACTGCTGCCATATACATGCGTGATCTAACAAAAGCCCTTATGTACTGTCATTCAAAGAAAGTTATTCACCGGGACCTCAAACCTGAAAACTTATTAATAGGTCACAATTATGAACTGAAAATAGCAGATTTTGGTTGGTCTGTGCATTCTCCGTCATCACGACGCATGACTCTCTGTGGCACATTAGATTACTTGTCTCCAGAGATGATTGAAGGAAGGCCTCACAGCTACGCTGTCGATATATGGAGCTTGGGAGTCTTATGCTATGAATTACTTGTAGGTCTACCACCATTTGATGCTAAGGACTCACAACAAACATATAGAAAAATTAGATATGTAATAGTGAAATATCCAGATTTTGTTTCTGAAAAGGCAAAAGATTTGATGGGAAAGCTGTTAGTAATAAATCCAGAGCAGAGACTACCATTAGCTCGTGTATTACAGCACCCTTGGATTAAAGACAATGCCCCGGAAGGTGTGCCTCCTCCTATTTTCAATGCTGAACAGACATGATTTGGAAAATTACTTAGATTTTATTATAACTTTTTTATCTATTATTTGAATTGAACATAATTATGATAGGACTCAATGTAAAATAAATCAAATAATGCCATGGTAGTTAAAATTTTCAAGTATATATTTTTTCTCAATTATATATTAATTTTCAAGTATATAAATTTCTTTCTTCTTAAAATTATATTTATTTATGTACTGTACAAAAGAAAATCTTTTGTAATAATTAAGTAAGTGTTATTAAAACATAATTGAGCATAAGTCTTGTTACTTTAATAAGTAACAAGACTTATGCTCAATTATGATTTAATTAACAATTTCTAACTTCACAACTATATTTAAAGGGATGAGATACTTAAATTAGTAAATTAAAATAATTATTATAAATTAAGATTCATTAGTTGGACTGAAATAGTTTGTAATGTAATGTGTAAATAAACAATACATATTTGATTAGCATTATCTTTTTTTATTTTTACTCTTATAATATATATCTAATGCATATTTATCAAAATTTGGATCTTTCATTACAATATAATGCCAGTGCATCCATTCTCCGATAAGACAAATAAAGCTCAATGTATAGCCTATTCCAAGTGCTATAAAAGCACAATATAGCTTTTTCAAATTTATCAAAGCTTTAACTTCTTCTAAAGTTGTGTCCATAGATCTTATTTTGTACATGGCATCATTCAACCATTTCTCGACCAAGCCAACTTCAACTATGCGTCTAATATATACATCAGCTAACGGCTTCAAAGGGGAATTCTTATGAAAACCAATAGAAATTGGTATGTTTACAACACAATCTGTCATTATATGCAAATTTCTTTCATCCGTTCCATTTGATGTAGAATTGCTGTAATCCATTTCGTTTTTACGTTTCACACTTAAATATTTTAAGTAATTCGAGCTGTCGTAATAAGCGAACACTCCATTAGCGACTTTTCGACCAGCTTCGTCCGGGTCGTTGACCTCTTCGAACTTTTTCGCTATATCCTGTACTATTTCATCTAAAGATTGTTGAAAAAACGCCCTAGTGTCCCCACCCCAGCCTCCACATGCAATTTTACTATCGACCAGCTCTTTTAAGGTATCGATAGTGACTCTAGGGGCTGGGTTTGCTAAAATGGCTGTCATACTGGCTCTATAGGAGACTACTAGAAGTATACAGTACAGCCAATACCAGCCGGTCAAAAGCCGTATTGACCAGCCTGTTGGTAATTTGGGTAAGGATACAACGAGTAACATTCCATATGTATAAAGAATACTATTAGTAATTTCGCCAAACAAATATAAGCCGACCGGTTTTGCATCTGGAAAGTCAATATTGATGTAAGCTTGTACCTGTTGATTTTAAATATTAAGCTTGTTCAATTACAAGCTCTTAGAAGCTAGCAGTATTATTCAAGACGTACATTTTGAGAGGAAGTAAAATATAATGTATTGATAATGCCGAAATTGGAAACCTATGTAATTGATCCTTGGGATATATTAAAAGTCTAGGCAGAGGTAGAGACTAATAATACACGTAAGTTAATTAATTAGGTTTAGCCTTATACATTTAATGCCTGCAAAGTTTGCATATAAACACTAAACGACGTTTCTTACAAATATTATTGCCTATTATATTACACGTGATGCCTGTGCTTTATGCACATGATAATAATAAAATTTCCCTAAATAGAATTTGAATCTATGGCTATCAGGAATATTTTTTTTAACATATAACCACTAGTTCTGTGACTACTGCTTCTTCCATATGAAAATTCTTATTTTTTATACTTTATTTAAATATTTTAAATACCTACCGTACATTATTTTCTCTTTTCTAACATAAACGCTTTCAGCTCTGTAATCTAAAAGGTTTATGTAAAACATAGCGAGGCCGTAGAATATTGATCCAGTGACGAATAAGACCATTAACACAGCGACCCACATATACAGCCTGAAATTTATATATTAAAAAATTTTTGGCTCATTATGCATTTGAATTTCATTTAAAGATACTGTAATTTTCATTGTAAAATTTGTAGAAATTGTTCGCTTACCGATTTAATAGATTACAACTTTCGTTACATTCAAAAATTGCAGATACAAAAGCACGATGTACGATATTATATCAAAAGTATATTAATATTTTAAGTTTATATAAATATCATATGTCATACTCCCGTATGGAGATGGAACCTAATTGAAATTATTTTTATTTCTCAGCTCTGGTAATACTGATATATATTTACAGCAAGGTAGAACACCTTGCTGTTAATATATATATGTTAAATTATACAATTTTTATACATGTCATTGCAATGTATGGGCAGTTTAATGTACGATCGTGTATTTTTAGTTAGTGTTTTTTTTTTTATAGTAGATGGATAGTGGCACGCAATTTTTACAAGTTCTGCCCCATAGAGGTAAATGCTGAAATCCGATCAGATAAGCCGTTCAGCTGGTTTTCATAAAAATTGACAGAGAAATTAGACTGTCATAATTCGTAACACTAGGATTTCTCTAACTAAACTCCTATATGGAGAATAACAATGATAATAAACTAAAATGTTATATTTAGACTGTCATTTTTTTTTTAATCTATTTTTATTTAGGGACTTTTTATGTAAAAATACCATCGTTCCCTTAAACAATCTTCAAACACACAATTATAGCATTTCCTTAATCTTCTAAGAACACTATTTATACTTAAATTTATACAACATCTTAGCTACCACAGACAAAGGTTCAGACAAAAAACATTGGAAAACATGTACATCTCTTAAATTTAAATTATATCGACGAATTAAGTCTTGACGGGCCCTTGCATTACGGACATATTCCACTAAGAAATGGTGAATATCATCCTCCACTCCGCACAATTCACAGTTAGGAGAATTTACTTTCTTCATGAGAAAACTGAATTTCTTTAACGGAATATGCCCAGCACGCAACCTAAGAGCAATAACAATTTGTTGACGTGTTATTTTTAGACTGTCATTATCCATACATACGTGAAAGGCATGATGAGGGTTTTCCAAGAATTATCACTCAGCGCCTCCGGTGTGAGGAACGTCCAGCATTGCGTTGTATAAGGAATACTCAAGTCGCCCAGCTCTAAATGGCTTGGCGTATATTGCAAGTTGCCTAACGCCATATCTGCATTGCCGTGGACCATCTCACCGAGGAGACCGGAATAGGAACCGTTGCTGAACTTTTGACCCCACTTGTGTGTATCAGGGTTGATAGATTGATACAATTTCGGTTGGAATTTCATTTTTTTGGCCAATGTATTGAGGATCTGGAAATTATTATTAAAATACAAATATATTATAGTTGAGGCAATCGTTGTGCAGTGGTACAGCGTCTGAGTCTTGGGGGAATGATTAGCTCCCAATTATTTTCATTTCCATGCTCAAATCGCAATGTCACGAAGACGGAGGGAAAGTGAAGAACGAAATGTCAATACCAGCTCGTTGTGTCTAATAAAGGGTAAAGCTAAAAAAGAAATAATTTTAAAATGTTATATTTTAAGTATTTGAAAATAGTGTTTATAAGAAGTATTGACCAAACAAGCAAATTAAGTTGCTCAGCCTACATTGTGCTAGTTGCTACTATACAATATTCAGTATGCTATAGCCATAATTATATAAGGAATATTTTGAAAGGAAACTGTTTTAATCAGATTAATCGCGTATAATATTGGTATTCGAAAATACATTTTAGAACCCGACGTTTCGAACTGAGGTGGCACATACCTCTCAACCTCTACCTGTGACCACGGACTACTGCAAAGTGATTGCATTAATCGAATCGAAATTGATTAATCCGGTTAAAATAGTTTAATTTCAAAATGTGTAATAATCGTGAAAATCAAAGAACTTATTATATATATGGAATAAATTTTCTATTTCAAATTATAAACGTTCAAATTTATAAATCTCATTGACAGGTAATCTTAAGTAAATCACACTTTAAAAGCACTGAACGCCTTACTCAAACTTACCTCAATCTCAACACCGCCCACTTTGTTTGATTTCGTAACAACTACTGACGGCAAATGCTCAAAGTACACGACATTTAACAGCTCCCCGTTCAGATTGCTAGTTTTATCAGCAAACAAATCGCTTCCATAATGGAATTTACCATTCCTCCATATATCTACGCGTCGCGATATAAAAATGCCTTTTATAGGATTAGGGAAAGGAACAGTCGATAGTTCGAACCAAGCCGTACTCTTCAGCACTTTCATATGGTGCTTAATGAAAACAACATTGACAATACGTTTCCAAATAAAATGTAGGTTACTATGGAATAATCGGAGGTCGTGAAGCATTATGTACTTGGCTCTAGTGTCGAGGACACGGTATCTAAAACAAAGCAGACTTAAAAAAAATTTTTGCTTCACGCTTTTTCACGCAAGCTAGGCCGAGAGAACCTAGTGCCAAAACATTCCGTTCTCCAGGTCTACACGAATCTGGGATATAACGTGTTGAGTGGTGGAAATCAACGTCACCAGAGCAGGAAAATGACAATATAATCTTTCCTCCGAATGGGAATCAAACCCGCAGCTATCGTGGTTACAGTCTGGCGCTGTCACACTGCGCCACGACGGCCTCTATTCTTTTTTTATTTTAATAGGATTTATAGAATTAATTTAAGTTGAATCTCATGTAATAATGGCTGTGGTTCAAATCGTGACTTAAATATGATTTTAAGCTTTAAGATTTGAATGATCCTATTTTTTTACAATTTTAGTGTTATTCGCACACTTAGGAAATTAGGAAATTAGAGGCGCAGGTTCAAATTCCGTTGCGTTTGAATTTTTATACGTTTTTTAAATATGTATTTTTTAAGTAATCCTATATAATAAAGCTCCGTTTGCGTAGAATTTATAGTTTTATGATATTCTATTTCCATTTACCATTTGACATCTGGACAAAAAATTCGATAAACTTCCTTGAAACGAATCTATGTGATTATAAGTTCAAAATAGTTTCAATTAAAATGTGTAATAATCGTTATTATATTTATGTTACCTGTCACCGAATCTCAGAAGTCTAGTCAGCTGAAGTCCGTTTGCCATCAAAATTGCATACACATTGCACCCGTCTCTCCTCGCCTGTGTCAATGACTCAAGTGTATAGAAATTCGGAGATAGCAAATCTTCGTTATCCTCTACTACTACCTAAATAAATTGAAAAATGAAACTAAAGACGGAATATTTCAAAATTGACGGAAAACCAATAAGCAAGCAAGATCCTTATAAATTACGTCGAAAAAGAAATATAAAATAATACATAAAACTGAACTTAAAATGTATACATAGAATGTATTTTAGAAAACGTATAAATTTTTTAACGCAGTGGGATTCGAAACCGCGCCTCGTGGAAACCGTCCAAGCGCTCTGACCGCTAAGTCGTTGTACATGCAGCTGCGTCGAAATTCTTATACGCTTATTACAACTCATTTTTGTTGTTCGAATTCCGCTGCGTTAAAAATTTTTATACGTTTTCTTAAAGTATATTTTTCAATTTACTAAGTGTGTGACTAACACTTTAAAATATTAAAATTGTATACATAGATATATATTTTATATAATTCAAGACACTAAACATAAAAAGGATTAAAATAAATTTTCCATAATAATCCATACAAGCCACGAGGCCATCATGGTATGACAGTCAATGACTGTACAATACGTAAGAGTTGTGAGTTCCATTCCCAGACAGAGAAATGATTATATTTAAATTATTTTGTCTCGTTGTCATTTAAGTTATGCATCGAATTCGGGCGGTAATTAAAGAACACACTGTCGTGTCAGCACGCTATCTCTATCTACTCAGCTATGTGAAAAAAGAGTGAAACTAAAAAATGATGTCTAAGACATATTTATATAGTGTGCGAATAACACAAAATGTTAGAAAAACAATTATATTTAATAAATATCATTCTCTCTTGCCAAACGATTGTTCGTAGAATAATCGTTGGGTAGCAGAAATTTGTAAAAATCTCTCTACAGAGTTGCTAACAACAAATATAAGTTGTAATAAGCGTATAAGAATTTCAACGTAGCTGGATGTAGAACGCATGGCTTAGCGGTCATAGCACTTAAACGGTTTTCAAGAGGCGCGGGTTCAAATCCCGCGACATTCAATTTTTTATACGATTTCTAAATGTCTTTTTCAATTTCCTTAGTGTGCGAATAACACCTTAAAAAATGTTAAAAAAAATAGTGTCTAGCTAAACTCATCAAGAATCTAAACTTACCATAATATAAGGAACATCTAAAGTACGTTTGAACAGAGCTCCTTCAAATACATTCAAGTATACATCATCGCATATTATCGTTAAACATGTAACTGCATCGTTTCTGGCCAAGCCGTTTAGTATATCTATGAGAAGGACCTCTAAGTCCTTGTGAATTTGTAGCTCCTTGACTATAGCGCCTACATCGCCACTGACTGGAGACAGCAATCTGGTAACGATTGATGTATAATTTATATTAAGCAATAGCGACCCGTATAATTTATAAACAAGACGACTAAACTATCCTCTTTTTTCGCCCATCGGCGCTCTTACTTAAATCACAAATTTAGCTTAAATTTATAACTTAAATGGTTGTAACTTTTTAATTTATGAACCGATTGAAACAGTTAATAATAAGTGCAAATAAAAACATAATACTCACGATGCAATTGTTATAATGAAAACAAACTTAACCAAAGCTCGCACCATCTTGAACTAAAGTAAAACTAAAGGCCAGCCATTTCAGCTTGAGTGATTGACATAGCTTATTTCGTATGTAAATTGGCTGTTTTCAATTAAAGATGGTTAAAAATAACAAGCTTTTGTGACGTGGCTTTTAAGGTTTTACCAATTTTTTTTTAGTGTGCTCTAAAATATAAAATACCCTGTAGATAACCTGGAGTCAAGGTACCCTGTTCAGTGGCGGAACATAACGCCGCGCCTTCTCTAATTATTTAGAGCTTGATTGCTCATTGTATTACTTAGGCTGGCCATAAATACTGTTATAATTAAAAATAAACAAAATATTAATTTTAAATTTGGAATCGTGTTTTAATTTTGAATTTTCGCGCGAATATATTGTAAAACGTTTTGTGATGCTAAAATGGGTGGCGGGATAAAGAGACCCGAATCGTTGTGATTGCATTACATAAAGTAGGTATGGTGCCATATACAAGTTTTAATATCCTCCATATATTTTTTAAAGTGTTATTCGCACACTAAGGAAATTGAAAAGACATATTTGGACATTATTAATATAAGTTGTAATAAGCGTATAAGAATTTCAATTTCGTAGCTGGATGTAGAACGCATGGCTTAGCGGTCAGAGCGTTTGAACGGGTTTCAAGAGGCGCGGGTTCAAATCCCGCTGCGTTCAAATTTTTATACATTTTCCAAATATGTATTTTTCAATCCTCCATACGTTTGGTATTATTCAAATGTTTGTGTACCGGGCTATTGATACCTCATCTGCTTGTGACAAAAGAAGAAAAGAAGTGTTTATATTAATAGCATAAGTGACAATATCTTAATCGCAATTTTTTTGTTTTTTTTTTCAGCTTCACGCTTTATCCCGCATCGGTAGTCAGATAGTACCTAGTGTCGACACTCCTGTATGCATTTTGCACCCGATTCCGTGCTATTGTGCCAAAGACTGACGGAACACAACGCTGTATTTACAATTACATTTTTGCTTTTAAAGATTATTTTTTTAAAGTATTTTTACAATTATTTTTTATTTTAGTATATATTATATAATTATATATGTATTCTATATGTTGATTTTAAGTATATTTGTGTATATATTTATTACACTGTGTAAAAAATACATACAGCTATCGAAAAATACGGCATAAACACCTCAAAAACGATCAAGAGCCTGATTATGTTCCGGCTCGCACTTGACCGTTTCTATATATACGGAGATAATTAAAATTGAGAAACTCGCACTAGCAATTGTTTCTAGTCGGTAGGAAGTGGCCTTACCCGTAGTCCCACTAATGTGGATACTGACTCGAATCACTTCTCACCTCAAACTTTCTCACATTAAAGGGTTTTAAAGATTACAGCAATAATACAATAATATATGTATAATAATGTAATTTAATAAAAATATCTGTAAATATATTATTAGGTAACAAATATCACCATTTACCTTTTTAATTTTGTTAAATTCCTCTCACCACCACCAAACAACACACTTGCTTTATAAAGCATTTATAAGTCAAAATATTTTAATTGAAAACATGATTATATGTAAAATAAAGGTCAAGTAAATTGAGATTAATATATGAAATTTGAGGTATTTTGTTAAGCGACTTGAACTTTTATATAATGTATATATAAATATTTAAGTCGTCTAGCAAGTTTGACTGTAGTGTATTACTGAATATAACACTTTTAGCATTGAAAATTTGAATATGCAGAGGTTCGAAACATTTTCTTTGTACACAAATTCTATTGAAATACAAAAGTATAGTTAAGTTTCTTATATAAATTAAAGGAAACTATTATAATATAATATAATAATAACATTAATCGTATATACTTTGGTATAAAAAAATACGTAAAATTCAACATTTTGAACATTTTAGTTAATCCGTGATCACAAGTAGCCTTAAAGTAGTTTCATGTAAAATGAAAAATATCGAAACATTTTCGTAATTCATAGCAGAAAATAATTTTTACAATATAATATTAATAAATATAGATAACGTACGAGACTTAAGAAAAAAAACAAAATATATCTTACATTTGTTCTAAGACGTACAATATATGACTTAAGCTAATATAGGTGAAAACACCATTTAAAAAGTAAACTACGGGAAAAAAAATAGCGTTAGTTGGCATTATTATCTATACATATAATAAAATTGTAACTGATCGCTGTCTGTATATGAAATATATATTAAAAAAATAAATTATTAGGGGCATATAATAGAACCCAAAACAATTATAATTTTGAATAATAATTTTGAATTTTCTTTTCTGTTTGCTTGTATGTTTGTGCACGCTAATCTCAGAAACGGTTTAAATGCAGATTAAATACTATTGTATTTTCGTAAGCTTCCCTTAACATTTACCATTTTGACATTTCGTGTTTTTTCATTTCAATCGGTTCATAAACAAAAAAGTTACAACCATTTAAATTATAAATTAAGCAACGTTTGTGATTTAAGTGAGATCGCGGGGGGTCATGTAGTTGACGCAGGCAGAGCCGCGAGCAGGTCGCTAGTATAAATATAAAATCTCTTCAATAGACATGAAATATAATAGGAAAATTTCTACAACATATTCAAGCTAACAACTTAATTTATACAAATTATACACTGTATTCAGAATTATACATTAATTTAAAGTTTAATAATATAATAATAGTCAATAAACTACAATAAAAAGTATAAGAAGCCATTATTTCTTAGACTAAAAAAAAATATATAAAAATATTTTGAACCAACGGTTCTTATCAACCATCCAAGCGTTATAGCTTATTAAGCTATAAGTTAATAAGTTTGTAAACTTGTATATAATATACTACATAAAGATGTTATTTAAATAGATTTGACGCTGTATACAGCTTCACGCTATTTACGGCATAGCAGGGTATTTAGAGAGAAGCTAGTGTCAAGACACTCCGTACTGCACGCACTGCCCGAAATCGATACATTGCGTGTTAATTGGCGGAACTAAACGCCGCGTTAATAAATTTGAAATAAAATTTAAATGAAAGTAACTTTCGTATTTGTAAAAGCAACTGTTGGGTTTCTCGCCGGCTCTTCTCAAGCACTGTCTTCCGAGCCGGTGGTGAAGTCTATTGGAGTTCCGAGGGGCGTGTCATTAGCAGTGGAGTGCTACAACTTGGAGGGCACGTAGGAGTGCCAGAAGACCACGTCCCTCCACCAGCGGGGCCTCTCCGTGCAGCCGGGGGACGTCGTCACTTGGCGCTGCATGTGCTTGTAGGCCTGCGCAATTCGAAGACACGGGTGAGAACGCATGGCTCAGCGGTCAGAGCGCTTCATAGAAACAAGAACCTGTACCAACCTCTCCATCAGCCGCACCCAGAATGGAATTCAAGCAGAAGTCCGGCGGAGAGAGAGCATCAGCCAGCGACACTGCGTCCGGCAACAAGGAGGCGCAAGAGTTGAGGATGCCCTCGCGGAGGACCAGCCCCTGGTCTCGACTGAAGTATCCACCCTGGAGGAAATTAAATGTTATATAAGCTTCTAGCTTATCTGATAGTCAGATAGAATATAGTGTCAAGACACTCCGTTTTTCACAAACAACAAGTAATTAAAAATGGAGAAATGAATATGTATAATAATAATTGTAATTCAATCATTCCACCGAGTAGAAATCTTTTATTCACCTTTTTATACCGCCTAGAAGGAAAGTCAGAAAGAAAAGCTAGTGTCAAGACACTTCGTTCTTCACTTTCCGCTCGAATCGGGACATTGTGAGTTAAGTCTTGTCACCAATTGAGCGGCGGTGAAAATAATTAAAATCTAATCGTTCCCCCGAGTGGAACTTGAACCCACAACCATCGTGAATACGCTGTCACACTGAGACACGACTACTTCAAATATATATATATATATATACATATATGTGTGTGTGTGTGTGTGTGTATGTGTGTAAGAAATACTTAAATTAATACTCACAATATACAGAGTAGCCATATGCTTCTCTAAAAGGAACGCTCCAAACAAAGAAACCATTCTCAACAACACTTTCCTACAAGCGATGTCCTCGAAATTTTTCGCTGTATTGTAGAAGTGGTTTAAAATGTAATTCTGAAAAAACACCAACAAACAATCGATTTTCTAAGAATAAAAATGTGAACGCTTAAAATCGATTATCATAGAATGTGGAACCTCCGTTCCTTAGTTCTAAGTAACCGGTAATATACAGTATATACAGTTGTAGATAAAAGCAAAGAATAATAAGAAAACAAAGCAAACGGATCGGATCAAATGTGTATGGTGGGGTCGAAAAACAAACATTAAGTCAATTTAAATACATAGGATATGAAAAAAATGAGTTTTAGAAGCTTGACACCCCCCCCCCCCTTCTACCTAACCGAGTCTTAAAAGATGCTACTAATACCGCCTTCAAAATGAACCGATGTTCTAGACCAGACAGATGTTCTAGATTTTCCCGGTCAGTTCGTTAGTAAATTCAATGCACTTTTATATATAAATATTCATCTGAACGGTATTTGATCCCAAAACCACCATTTCAACTGCGCTACTAGGGTCTTATTAAAAACATGAAAAACAAAATATTATATATAAATATTAAAAACATTAAAAGTTTCGCGTTAAAATCTTAAAAGATTGTAAATAGAAATGAGTCTAACTATGACCGCGGAGTACTGTAAAGTGTTCGATGTTGTCAGATTTTCTAAAATATATTTCCGAATACCACAAAATATACGAGATAAATCCGGATTTAATAGTTTCATTGCAAAAAGTATTATAGTTTTAATTTTGTTATATAGACTAAATAGAGCTTAGGCCATAGTTTCTCAAACTATAATAAGAATTTAAAAAACATCTCAACTTCAGCTTTACGCCTTTCCCGTGTGTTTATTCACATTCCTTATTTTAAAAAATCTCACCTCTCCATATATAACAGACAACATAACAGCGTTATAAGATTGGGAATCATTTTTCGCTTGCCAGTTGCTTTTGCCGTCTTGTTTTAATTTGTTCACTTTTTCATAAGTCACCTTTAGAATGTACGCGGTCAGCCATTTGTACATTTCAGTTAGATCTGTAATAAATTAAATTATAGAATGTAAAATAATATTACGACAATATAAGTGACTTGCGCTTTTTGTGAAGAAAGTAGCGTCAAAACACTCGGCTGCAGTGAGTAGCGGAATTCAATTCAAAAATTCTTGTTTTAGGTACAAATGAGGAGACTGAACGTGCAACTATCACGTCTACAATTAGACGCTGTCCCACTGCGCCACAATGGTCCTATTTATTAACAAACTATTTAACTGTACGGGTTTTGACCCCACAATCATTGGGTTATGTACGGCACATACTAACATGGCATATACTTATATTAATCAAGAATTTACTAGTTTCAATGACAGCAAACAATTGACAAATTCAATTTCAAAATATCCTTTGTTCAAATAGACTTTTGCAAACACTTTTAAATCTTCGAAGGAACATAAAGCTACCACCAGCTCGGAAGGCAGTTCCGCTGAAAAGACCCGGCGAGAAACTCAACAGATGCTCAAATACAAAAGTTACAATCTTTTGAATATTCTTCTACAGAGTAATAAGCTCTATAATTACAAGTACCCCAGTTGACGCGTAAACACCCGTTGCCCTAGCAACGTGTACGTCACTTTACACACACGCGTCCTCAACACATGGTAGTGTGTTACATTTATTTTAATTAATTTAATGTATTTCTATGCGTTATTTTAAATAAATATTAGCAAACTGCTCTAAATTGGATACTCCTCTAATTTGTAAAGGCGAAGGCCATCTTGGAGCAGTTGGAAAGGTTGTGGGTTCGGTTCCTACACGGGGTAATGATTATAATTAGATTTTTTTGATTAGATTTTTTATTTACTAAATTATACTAAACAAACAACAAGCTATTCATTATGATAGCTGAGTTATCATTATATTGACTTATGAAGGAATAACTTTGTACCCTTTTATACGAAAATTTATGGACACGGAGGCGTATTAAAATTGGCATCTAGGTAAAATTTATATAAAAAATATTTTGGCATAGGTAAAATTTTAATAGAAATTATTTCGGCATAAGTAAAATTTAAATAGAAATTATTTCGGCATAAGTAAAATTTAAATAGAAATTATTTTGGCATAGGTAAACTTTATATTTATATAGATGTAGTAGTTATAAATGTAGAAAGACAATATTTTTCAATACAATGCTTTAGAAATTGATAAAATAAATACTAAACATGTGTATAAAATACACTTATGTATAGTTAACATCTTCGTAGCCAAGGCAACGCGTATTTTGCACGCCAATGGGTCTACTAGTGTGGCAAATTATAAAATATTAAATCCAAATTGTGTAGAAAATATTCATATTTAACAGTTCTATAGAATCGTAATTCCATACTTGCTGAGCAATAATATTATTGAAAAAAAAGCTTATATTTTGACTAATCCTGGATTTGAATTCACGATCTTAATAAACAGAAACATCTTACTATAGGGATCTATAAGATCTTCCACAGTCTTCCACTTGCAACTATTCTTCAGATTCTCGTCGCAATTCTTCAAGAAGTCCAGAGAACCTAATGGAGAATCTTTCTCCGTTATTTCGTGTCTTCTAGCCCAGATTGAGAGAAGCCAATTGCTTGTTTGTTGGAGGAGAAGGCTATTTTCTCCTTCGTAAGTGCAATTCGCGTCATTATCATTGCGAAGATCTCCTATACCCGCCGCTAGAAAGATAAAAAGAAATCGATATAAATAAATCAAATTGGTCTGTTTGTAATAATATAATAACCGCTTTTTACTAAAGCATACGTATAGACCGCATATATACCAAAATATATATTTTTACAATCTTTGTCTGTCGGTCTGTGTGTTCCGGCTAATCTTTAGAACGGCTGCACCGATTTTGATGGGACTTCTTTTTCACTGTCAGATAGCTGTACTGTAATAAGGAGTAACTGAGGCTGCTTTAATTTTAGAATTTCACGCACACGAAGTCACCGGCACAGCTAGTTTATAAAAGAAAAGAAAGACTTTACTACTATACTACTAAGTACTAAGAGTACTAAGCGTGTTTAATTTTCTTGATATTCTGGCCGTCCTGACAAGGAAAATGGATTTCAAAATCTTGTATTGTATTGTCATCGGAAATGTGCAAATTTTCCAGCAAATGCCGTAAAAAGTTGGAATTTGTTTCCTTGAGGAGTATGCGTAAGCTGTAATAGAGGATTTCCTAAGAATTCCACGGAAATGGAGAAAACAACGCTTTTTTACATGCAAATTACTGGTTACAAGTCGTAATATGTAAAAATATAATACACAAATGATATATAAGTAGTCATCGGCCATCGAAATACTGAGGTTTTCGTACTTAATACATGGCAATTAAAAAAAGAGAAGACTACTTTTTTTGGAAACCGTTCAAACAATTGAACATAGCGGTCCTCCACACCTCTCGCTGACCGTCCGAGCGCTCTGACCGCTGGACCATGCGTTCTACATCCGACGACGTCGAAATACTTATATGCTTTTTAGAACTTATATTTGTTGTTAGCATCTCTGTAGAGAGATCAATTTTTTGTACGTTTTCTAAATAATTTCTTTTCATTATCGTGTACGTGTTGAAATATTTTTGTGAAAATTTAAATACTTTTTTTTTACATTTTTTGAGTGTTAATCGCACATTTAGGAAATTTAAAAAGCCATATTTTAGAAAACGTATAAAAATTTGAATGCAGCGGGATATGGACCCGCGCCAATTGCAACGCCATGCATGGCTTAGCGGTCAGAGCACTTGAACGGTTTTCAGGAGGAGGTTAAAATTCAGCCGCGTTAAAATTTTTACACGTTTTCTAAAATATGTCTTTTACTACACAACAATTAAATACTAAGTAATAGTGACTTGCGAGTTCGAATTGCATGTAGCCGATGTAGTTGCCGAAGACCGACGAGCTTAATGATTGTATGAGCAATATTGCTTCACTGTAAAAAATGCACTATGAAGTAACATGTTACACATTCAAATAGCACACAAACCCTTCAAGTATCCATGTCCACCGCACGCCTCCCTACAATTCTGTATGGCGTCGCGTGCGATCCACCCGCATAGAGGCTTCGCGGCGCAAGACAGCGCGTGCACCTCCATACCGCGCGCCGCCGAGTCCTCTGACGTTGCGCCTATGGGGTGTTTTTTTATAGCATCACTCCGTTCTCTGCTTTACACTTGAATTCAACACATTGAATGTTGGGTGGCGTGCGAAATATATATATATATATATATATATATATATATCTCAGCGTCTGACTGTAATTGCGATTGGTTGTGGCTTCGATTCCCACTATTTAAAAGTTATATATTTATATACTATTTAAAGATTAGATTTAAAATATTTTCATATCACTCCTCTGATGAACAAGACAAAGCGCGGCGTTGAGTATCGCCACTCAACATGCAAAGTGTCGAATTCGGGCGGGAAGTGGAGAACGGAGTGTCTTGACACTAGGTTCTCTCTGACTACCCTGCTATGCGGGAAAAAGTGAAAAAGCGTAATTGTAAGAATAACATAACGATACCTGAAATATTCTCAACAGTTATATTAACATGTAAAGCGCCGAACCACGTGCAGAATATTCTTAAAGCATATGTAGCAGCCAAGTATGGGAAGAGACGGATTTGCTAAAACCAATGGAGGTATACTTTCAATACATTTCAATATCAAACGTCGACGACGTTAACGACGACATTTTTGCAATCAGAGGCCTTATTACTGTTCTAAGAGAAATTTATTTGCATAAAAGTGTTTCTTAATAATGTTTTGGAATAAAAGTGATATTAGCATATGTGTAACGATTTTAACAATCAATTTGTGGTTAAACTGTGACTAAAAAGTGTAATTGGAAGTGGTAATGATAAAAAACGTTTGTTTTTCAACGATTAACAAAAGATTGGACTTTGGACTCATTAGTAATATGTTACAATTCATACGTCAGTCTGTAGTTCAATTTTGTGCTGAGCGCTAATTTCGACTACCTGATACAAATCTATATTTTTTTTAACATTTTTTAAAATGTTTTTCGCACACTGAGGAAATTAAAAAAGGCATATTTAGAAAACGTATTAAAAATTTGAACGCAGCGGGATTTGGACCCGCGCCTCTTGAAAAGCGTTCAAGTTCTTGAACGGTTTATACGTTTTCTAAATATGTCTGATACAAATCTGTCTGGTCTAGCGGTTGTACGTTCAAGTTGAGCCGCTATAAAGGAAGCAAGATGGGATCTCGTAATTAAGAGAATAATTGAAAAATAGCTTTTTTTATTTGACATTCCTAGTGACGACTTTATGGAATGCGTAAGTGGCACTGATGCTTCCATGCGTAACCTATTCTGGGATAGTGCCCATGTGCGCCAATGTGACTGTCCAAGAGGCAGGCTATTCGTGCACGGCCTACCACTGCAGAGGCTGGCCTTGTACCCATTGGCGACGTGGAAAACATGTACAAAAAATTGTTAAGAATGAATTAAACTCGCTAGTCTCTACATTGCACGCGACTATCAGTTTTATCTTAAAATCTTATGTCCTTGGTTCTGAACTTCAAGCCATTTATCAGGAGATCAACGGTCTTAAAGC
This sequence comes from Podotricha telesiphe, assembly GCA_038994665.1. Taxonomy (NCBI): domain Eukaryota; kingdom Metazoa; phylum Arthropoda; class Insecta; order Lepidoptera; family Nymphalidae; genus Podotricha; species Podotricha telesiphe. The sequence goes on from JAOYRR010000150.1 coordinate 309,145, forward strand.
CACATTTGAAACCATACGTTCTCGACGTTGAAGCGCTTTCTAGTGAGAATAGTGACATAAAACGGCAATTTACAGAGTGCCTGTAAGCACAAAATAAAACCTTGAAGTCGACCGTCGATAAGCTCAAACAACGTGTGAGTACATTAGAACAGAACGCGCGTTCGAACAACGTCGAAGTGCAGTACGTTCCAGAAAGGTTAAATCAAAATATAGTAGAGGTCGTTTAGCAATTGGGCAAGGTTGACTGACTGTGACGTTTAGGCAGAAATTATTAAGCACTGCATTCGAGCAACCAAAATTTGCAGGAATACCGAACGACCTAGATCTATCATCGTTAAATTTCTGGCTGCAGCAATAAATTTCAATAAGAAAAAACCTATCCTATATATAATATATAAGGATTTAAATACGTGTGGGTCCGCGGAGGCTGTATCTTCATGAGGAAGAGTGACGATTCCGATTATTTCATGATGAATGACTGACTATCTCGATAGTCTAACATAACCTTTTATTTCAAGTCTTCTAATATTACATTACATACAACTAGTGATGTAACTAATAATAACTTAATTCTAATACACTTACATTTTTACTTATTTTATATGAATTTTGTAAACGCTAGCTTATGTCTTAGAACGAAAAGTCACACCTTTTTTATAATCTTAGCAATTCTTGATATGATTTGATAATAACTTACTTGGTTAAACAGTGGTATATTAAGCTCGGAACTTTTTAATGATAATCTTTAGTAGGGACAGAGAAGAGATACCTAACTCTGTCGTTCTGTCTGTAACGTCATCACGGCCAAACCGCTGAAGCGATTGTGATGAAATTATATATAGAGATACTTGTGAGCCTTGGGATGAACATAGGCTACTTATGTCTCCCATTCTTCATTGTTTTACGAAAAGCCCGCCGAAAACACGAAACATTTATAGTTTACGTTTACTAAACTGTACTAATGTTTATAAAAACAAGAACAATTTAGTTTATAAGATGACAACACTCTTAATAATAATAATAATTAACACAATCACACATCTGATGTAGGTAGGCTCCTTGTCCCCACGTTCGTATTTACATGGTTGCCGGGATGTAGTTGTAGGTAGATTGAAATGCGTCAGGAATGGCTCTCGGGCATAAGTAGTATAGCGGACGAGGAGAATATGATTATGATACACACTAGACATTCGGCACTACGCGAATGACACTTAATACCAAGGGCACTGGATCCATCGCGCTTGCAAGGAGAGGAACTCTGAGGCAGTGCCTGAGCTAGTGACTGACCCAAGTGTAGGTTTAAGAGTATCCTTTAGAATTCTTTTTAACACTCAATTTCACTGCCCGAGCTCCTCGCTCTACCTAACTAACATGTAATAACGTGAAAACGGATAAGGTGTCCTAAGGTGCCAAGTAACTACCGCAGCTTAACGTTGAACTGTTCAATCCAAGGAGGGTTTTTAAAGCCTCTCCTACCAACAACTCTCTTCCACCACTCATTGGTCCTACTTACGACTAGACTAACAAGTATCGCACGTGACCATAGATAGTTCACTGAAACTATAATATGGCGCTAAACGTATAGCTGACAAGTTACTAATTTTCAACTGATATCTTATTCAGCAACAAGATGTATACTTAAACTGTTCCTTTGAAAGCTTGCATACAGTTTCTTTGTTCCTGCATTACACTACCCAGTCAGAGAGAACCTAGAGTCACGATACTCTGTTCTCGACCTTCCGCCCGAATTCGAGACATTGCATTGTTAAGTGGCGGAACTCAACGCAGCGCTTTGTCATACCAGAATGGTGATCGAACTCACAACCGTTTTTAATATTTTTAAATGTTATTCGCACACTCAGTCAGAGCGCTTGGACGGTCTCCAAATGGCGCTGGTTTGAGTCCCGTTGCATTTAATTTTTCATAGATTTCCTAAAAATCTTTTACTAACAGACGTTTCAAAAGTCTACTTCATTAAAATGTTCTACTAAAAATACAAAAACCCACCTGCTGTTGGTATTCTATAACAGCAGTCTCCTCCACAGCGTCTTTAGAAGCAAATTGCCTTCGTACACCTGAATATCTGATAGCTATTACTATCGCTTTTTGGAGATAATTCGCCGATATCGACGTTATATGGACTCGACCACCTGAAATATTAAAACCAAACCATTACTAAATTTTATCTATATATATTCTTCAAATATTTTGAAGAAGGAAATTTTGTCATAAAAAAGCGGATCATAGTTTTTGCAGTCAAACTGCGTCATTATATTTTCAAAATTTTGAATCGAGTTTTCCGCATAGCACAGATAGACAGAGATAACCTAGTGTCAAGATACTTCGTTCTTCACTTTCCGCCCAAATTCTCAGGAGGAACTCAACGCCGCGCTTTATCTTGTTCCCCCGAGTGGGAAACGAACCCATCAGAATGTTTACAGTCAGACAATGTATCACTGCGCCACGTTGTAACTGGCAGTTTGGTGGTTCCAGCGTACAAAAGTCAATCCACGAATGCGTAATACAAAGAGGTCTTAAATTAACTTACCTAATATTCTAAGTTAATCAACTACGGTCAATAGCTCCTGTTTAAATTCAGCTGTTTTAATCTACAATCTTATCATACTACATTTTGTTCAAATAAATCCTCTTTTGGATTTAAATAAAATAACATTTTATATCTACATATTTTTTACATATTGTCCTTTAGCACACAACACCACTCATGTCATTTACACGAATTTACCAGTACACAGAAAAAACTGTTTATTTAAAAAAAACTAGGCTGTATGTTGCTGTTTGCTAAGAGACGATATGTTAGTTTAAAAAACTATGGTAAATCCTAAGTTTTTATAATTAAAAACAAAATTTATAAATCTTTAAGATGAAACAGTCTAAACATTTACCATGTCTCTTTGAAGTAAAATTTTAGTTTTAACGAGGTATGCATTAGTAATGAATAATGATCAAAGAACTGTTCGGACTTTTACCATTAAAGAAAGTAAAATATATATATTTTTTTTTTAATTTTTTTAACAAAAAAAATTACTGGAAATTTCTTTGGATTTACCGTAGTTCAGGCATCACACATAAATACATATAATATAGCAATGCTCGGTTTATTTCCTTATCAGTCGCCTAATACTTTAAGTGATATAAGAAAAAGTGTGAAAAGTATCGACATTATAACCGATAACAGTTCCAATGTCAACAATTGAAATTAACAGTATCAATAACAATATATAAATTACATCAATAATTGAAAAAGATAAAAGTAACAACTATATTTAAATATAATGCAATGTACATAACATGTTTTACACACCTATTTTGTGTGTAATAAAAATAAACATAAATGACTTAATAAATGATTGTATAATTGGTCTGAATCGATGGGCTCTTGACTGACTGACGGAATTTTCTTTTTGATTATTCAATCAATGAAAATGAATGAATAACTGACTGACTGAATGTCTTTCTATCTTAATGAGTATAAAGAAATCTTACCTGATAAAATACCTAGAGATGCGCCAAACCTCTTGCTAGGGTCTCTGAAAGGTGTTTTATAGTCCCCATTATCATCAACACCGCCTAACTTATCCAAAGCATTCTCTTTTGGTATATGATATTTGTTGAACATGACGAATCTAAAATATAATTAATCCGTACAAATATTATAAAATGTAAAACTAAATCTGTCTGTCTGTTTGTGTCGTCATTAAGACCAAATCGCTGAACCGATTGTGATGACATTTTATAAAGATACTAGAGGGTCTTGGGATAAACACTTTTTTCTCCCACTTTCTTTTAGTTCTTCCTGGAATTTTATTGTTTTATGAAAAGGCCGTCGATAACACGAAACAGCTATAGTTCACGCGGGCGAACCCGCGAGCAAATTATGTATATATAGCTAGTTATGTATATATAGCTAGTTATGTATATAAGCCTCAGCTAACTTAAGCTTTAGACCCTTTTTTACGAAAATTAAAGTCGGACGATTATGGAATTTGGCATAATTAAAGTTTATATGACGAAGGAGTGTAGAAACCCAACACTTTGTATAATAATGTATTAGATATACAATAAATTATAAAATAAAAAATACCTTCGTTCTCGCATACCAGGGTAGGCAGAGAGAACCTAGTGTCAAGACACTCCATTCTCCACTTTACGCCCGAATTCGAGGCACTGCATTTTGCAGTGATGGAACTCAACTTACCAAAGCAGAGAAATGGTTTAAATATAATTATTCCCCCGAGTGGGAATTGAACCCACAATTAATCGCGTTTACAGTCGGACGCTGTCCCACTGTGCCACGATGGTCTTTAATTATAAAGTAAATATTACAAATTTAAAAACAAACATCCTTTTATGTCGTTGACAAATGTATAAAGTGACTTTCACGAGACATACAGATTGCTAAGGTGAGGTAACAATAATATACATAGTGTTCTTTTATAGATAGCTATATATGTTCTGTTATAGAATAAAATAAATACTTAATACAAGCGAAAACAAACTGACAAAATTGCAGAAAGAAATAACTGTCTATACTTTTTATAATAACACAGGGTAGAATATAATTTCATCTATACGCTTTTTCCCGAATAGTAGAATAGTCAGATAGAAACTAGTGTCCAGACACTCCCTTATCCGATTATACACTCGAAATCGAGACATTGCGTGTTAAGTGACGGAACTCAACGTCGCGCTTTGTCTTAGTTACAAGCGCTGAGAAATGAGAATAATTTATATATAATTATTCTTCTAAATTTTTGAGTTGATAAATTTTTTAATACGTTTTCTAAAAATGATTCCCACAATATTTTCCATTATTAAACAGTTTTATCCTATTCGAACCCGTTACCACTCTGAAGTATTATTAAAACTTACCCATTATCAACACCGTTTAAGCCGACCTTCTCCCCTATATCACCAATAATAACTCCAGGGTACGGTTTCAAAGTTTTAGGATCCCTCAACGGAACTACAAACGCGTGTAATCCATGGTTTTTGCCTTTCGAAATTAGCATCGCATATATGATGCCGTGTGTTGCACATTTACCTGTTAAAAAAAATTAAGAGATATAGTAAGTACGGAAATTTGATATAAAAGTCGCTATATTAATCGCGTACAATTAACTCGCTGGAAACGCTTATGTAACATGACAGGTTATAAAGGACCTTATGTAACTCAATCGACGGATCAACTTCAGCCCACGGACGAGACTTCAATAACAATCCATTTAATATATATTCGTATGCTAAGCATTGTTTTTAAAAAAAATTGATTCTTGAAGAAAATTAGAAACTACAGCCTAACTTTTGGGTCTCAAATTAGTGTAGTTATTATATTTCAGAATTTCTGCTGTGTTTGAAAATTCCGATTCTTGACGAAAATTAGAAAATTAGAAATTGTTTTTTCCTAAACACAATTCAGAAGTAGGCCTTAAGTATTATATAACCACTCCGAAACGTCGCTTTATACAAATCGAAATAACCATAAAATAACTTAGATGTATACAAAATTCATTATAAGCACTTATTATTTTTTCCACGAACATATATAATATACACAGCAGTGGGCGAAGTAGGCCCTGGCCCACGGCCTCGCGCTTAAAGGGGCCTTTCGAGTACTCTTTAATGCGATGCCATCAGACCAAAATGCTCGAAACAAAAACCTAGAGTACATTAGCCTAGAATATTGAGACGTATTACGTGATCGAGCGCCATACAAACAGGATATTTTCTTTCATTCTTACTTAGTTGAAATCATATATTGGCTGCACATACACACTATGACATTTTATCACTATGTAAACAGTCTTTCAGAGCATGTTTGGTAAGATATATTTATTTGATAGGTCTTGACTACGTAAGAAAAACGGGCATCGCCAATGTGACTTCGACCATGTCTATATTAGTCCACGCTACGTCACTGCATATGTATGTAAACAAAGTCACAATCGCAAATAATTAGGTAAGTACACAAAAAAAAGCTTTAGTTATAAAAAGTGGTCGTAATGTCGTAGCCAAATGATTTATTTAGGAGTAATCCTAAAAGACATATTTAGAAAATGTATAAAAATTTGGACGCAGCGGGATATGAACCCGCGCCTCTTGAAAACCGTTCGAGATTTCCTAAGTGTGCGAATAACACTTTAAAAAATGTAAAAAAAAACCCTCAAGTGTTTATATAGAAAGTTTCATCACAATCGGCTCACAGACAGACAGAGCTACTTTCGCATTTATTTATTATTATTATTTATTTACATATTAGTATGAATTTAAATTATAACACAAAAACCACGAAATCATTGCTTATCAGAATCCGAGTTCATTGACTCTAACCGTAGAGGCGCAGAACGGTTTTCAAGAGGCGCGGGTTCAAATCTCGCTGCGTTAAAATATTTATACGTTTTCTAAATATGTCTTTTTCAATTTCCTAAGTGTGCGAATAACACTTTAAAAAATGGTACAAACGCACTTTAATATTTTACATTTCATTTCAATGCATACTCATATATGAATTACTTTATACTCCATACTATTGTTAGAAACTAAGTTAATAGAAATATCCTCAAGATTTTAATTTGTGTAAAGAACTAACGAAATAATAAACTTCATTAAATCATGAAATTTATTATTACAGAAGCTCTTGAAGATTTTAACATAAAAATTAAAACGACGAGTAAATACGCAATCATCCCCTATATTCTACACTTCGGAGAATACCCATTAACAAAAGTGTTGATAACACTTGGTATACTCTATAAAAAGGTTATGCGCGGTCTAACAAAAACAATACAAGTATCGAATTGAAAATCTCCTCTGTTTTTTTCGTCGGTTAAAAATGATTACTATTTTTAGATGGTAAACCTAACTGAGGCAAATCGCTTTAACTGTATAATTTGCTTATACAAACTTTACAATTTAACGTTTCAAAAAGAATGTTAAATATATCTAGCTAACTATTTAATACGTGGAGAAAAAACTTGAGGCCCATATATATATATAAAGTGACACGCGTTGATATGATAGGGATTGAAAATGAATGGACAAATTTTCACTAAGAATTATAAAAGTATACTTATATGGAGAGTGATTGCAAAACAACAACATGTTTCATTATAATAAATTATAAATACAGACTATTATTAAAAATATATATTACACTTGGTAGTAGTATACACTTTCGTTTAAAGTGACTTACATGTTACTAAAGTAACCAATGTATCACGCCTCAAAGGATTTACTGATACCATTAATTGTAAACCGACTATCTTTCTTCTATATATAGAATACACTGTTCTCAAACGAAAACAAATTAAATGCCTCGTCATACATAATCTATGTATTTCAATCAGCTCAAAAGTATATCGTATAAAAATTTAACACAACAAAGAGTTTACGATATTAAAAGATATAGTAAAATATTATGAATAGGGATCAAAAGGTCATAGTAAAGGGCGAAGTGTATTGATTGATAATGAATCGTTTGAGTTCGATAACATACGAGTATAATCGGTTTTTTTCAGCTTCCACACTTTTTCCCCGCATACCAGAATGCCAAGACACTTCATTGTTCACTTTCCACCAGAATTTGGGACATTTCTTGTTAAGTGGCGGAAGTCAACGCCGCGCTTTGTCTTAACAGAGCGGAGCAGGGCAATAAAATATTTTAAATTATAATAATTAGTGGGAATCGAATCCACAATCATCAAACCTGACGCTGCCTACTGCGTCACGATGTCCTTTATTATTTACTATTCAAAACAAATACTTATATATACTAGCGACAGCTCGCAGCTATGCCCGTGATCGATAGCTGTTAGTGGCCTCTATCTATCTCTATATAAAATTACATAACAATCGGTTCAGCGAATCGGCCATAATGAGGAATGAATGATGAAAATGAATCTCACTAAGTAATTAAAAAAACACAAGAAGCAAAAACAACATACAGCTTATAATAAGCATATTATATTTTAAAGTTAAACGTTTACCACACACTTAGGAATTTGAAAAACATATTAAGAAAACGTACAAAAATTTGAACGCAGCAGGATCCGAACACGCGCCTCTTGGAACCGTCCAAGCACTCTGGCCGCTAAGCCATGCGTTCTACATCCAGCTGCGTCGAAATTCTTATACGCTTATTACATCTTATTTTTCTTGTTAGCATCTCATGTAGATTTTTACAAATGTCTGCTACCCAAAAAGTTCCAAGATGCGCGGGTTCGAATCTCGCTACATTCAATTTTTTATATGATTTCTAAGCATGTTATATATTTTAAATATCATACTTTACAGACCTATTTATACTTTCTTAATAGGAATAGCCAAACACAAACATCGTTATGTCGATTCAACAAAATACTATATACCGACAATACGACATTAAGGCTATTGTTACATCGTCTTCCTATAAACATATATTTTAATTCATTAACTATGTACATATGTCGTAACAAAGTATATACTTTGTCTCAATGATTTAATGAAAATATTCTGAATTGTGACAAAATTACAAATTTTGCCGAATAATGAAACTGAACTTATCTAGATACATTTTTAAAATAAAATAAGAGAAAGCCCGCCTTTACAGTTATGTACCGCAAACGAAATCATACGAACTGGTACGATACTATATATTGGTATAAATGTGTGTAACAATATCGTGTAACGATACAAACAATTCCGATGCATTAAAATTGTATAATAAATACTTTTCGTAATGTACATAGTTTTTCTTTTTTAATTTTAAGCGATACATAAACAAAGACGCATGTCCCAACAATATAAAGCCTATAGGTATATATACCTAATATTATAAAGCCGCAATCGTTTTTTTTGTTTGGTTGAACACGTTGAAGTCAGGAACAAATGATTCATTAGAAATTAAACATGTTAAAGTGTTGCATATCTCATTTGTTGCTACAGACTATAAAAGACTAACAAAGCTACAGATTATAAAAGACATCAATAAAATAAAAAAAAACGTTGCAAAAAGTGGAATTTCCACCTTACTTTCCCTTACCACCGTATTCCTTTTGTGATGCAGACGAAAGTTGCACGGGCGCTAGTTTGAGAATAAATTTATATTACAAAAAATACATTTGTATGACATTTTATATATTACGTTAGATTGGTATTTATTTTCTTTTTGATATTATTTGAAATTAGATTAAAATTTGTTTCTGTATTAATAATACCATAAAATTTCAATGTACAATGAAATACAATATTTTATATATATGTAATATTTTTCAAGCACGTGTGTATTATTAGTTAAGTTAAACATATATTTAGAAAACGTATATAAATTTTAACGAAGTAGGATTTGCTGCGTACGTTTTTAAATTTCCTAAGTGTGTGAATTTAGAAAACATTATTAAAAAACAATGTTTAAAACATAAGGTAAGTAAGTGGCTTGGCTAATAAATAAATAACCAAATGTAACTAAATTGTATCGACATTTCGACCTACTTTTAGTCATCTGATGTGCTTGATAAATATCATATGTTTCTAGATGCATGAAAATAAAATAATAATTTAAAGCTGGTTTTTTAATTATATTTTTTTCCCCCTATAAATGCTGTAAATTCGATTATTGATGTATTAGAAGTTTACATGAGTATAACTTTTCTGAGCTGAGTGTTAAAGTTATAAAAAAGTCTTTGTAATGTCCAATTACAATGTACAATTACAATTAAATCAATGTATTATATTACACATGATGTATGTTAAGTAATAGAAGTATTATTCAATATTCCAAAAGGTCGCCATTTTGACATATGCCTATCGTATGCGGCAAGACGATTGTTATAAAAAAAGTTCCAACTCAATGTTTTATATTATTAAAAACATATGTCTGAAATGTATCTTATATGTATATGTCTGAAAATTTGTACTCTTTTAGGGAATATATTAAGACAAAGTTCTATAAAAATTTTATAAGCTTAGTTTTATATAAATAAAAAGTGTTAAAAAATAAATATATATCATACCAAAGATACGGACCATCTGTAAAGTAAGGTAGTCTGAACTAAACGCCGCGCTTAGTCTTGTACCAGAGCGAAGAAATTACAATAATTTTAATATTCATCCAAGTGGGGATCGAACCCACAACCCCAAATCGCGTTTGCATTCAGACGGTTTTCACATTGCGCCACAATAGCCTTAAAGAAGTGTTTTGTGTAAACTGTACACTTTTGATGTTGAGATACTCCTGTTTCCCCCACTCCCCACTTATTTCAACACGCAACGTGATGGAAACTGGAGAACGGAGGGTCTTACCAGTGAGTTCTTTGACTACCCAACTTAGCGGTAAAAAGTGTGCCTTACCAGAACGGTTCCCAAATAATAGCAATTTCAATATACTTACTCATTTCCCCGAGGCAAGATCGAACCCCCAACCAGCGCTTGTTTAATTAGACACTGTCCAATAATGGTCCCCTAATCAAATATTATTATATTTCTTTCATACTTTGTTTTATAACCGCATTAATAAAAATTTCTTATATAACTTCAAAGTTACTGGATAATTGCCAGTTACAATGGTCGATAAACAATATAAAATAAATTTACATAAAGTCCCTACGGCTAGGGTCAATAACCTCGAATTCTGATAAGCAATAATTTCGTGGTTTTTGTGTTATAATTTAAATTCATACTAATATTATAAATGTGAAAGTAGCTCTGTCTGTCTGTCAGCCGATTGTGATGAAACTTTCTATATAAACACTTGAGGGTTTTTTTTAACATTTTTTAAAGTGTTAATCGCAAACTTAGGAAATCTCGAACGGTTTTCAAGAGGCGCGGGTTCAAATCCCGCTTCGTTGAAATTTTTATACGTTTTCTAAATATGTCTTTTAACACTTGAGGGCCTTGGCCTTTTGTTGGCCATTTTTCCAGACTTTACATTGTCTTACAAAAAGGCCGCAAAAAATCACTCATACAGCTACAGCTTATACAGTACACGCGGGCGAAGTTCGCTAGTATTATATATCGGAAGAAAGCCTTCAAAAACTCTTTGTTATTTATCTAAACTTAAAAGTACCTACTAGCTTTTTCGTTTGTATGTAAATAAATATAATCCGTCATTTAGTCACTTTAAAAAGTTTATTTTTCATGCTTTTCTCCTTCTTTTTTCGATTTTTCACGCGTAGCAGGGTGGTCAGAGAACCTAGTGTCAATCTATCAATCGAGAGAACGTAGTCACTCGACACACTAGTGTTCTCCACTTTCCACTCTACATTGCCTGTTGAGTGACGGAACTCAGAGCCGCACTTCGACTTACCAAAGCGGAGAATTTAAAATAAATTAAATATAATAAACCATTACGATTGGCAATCGAACCAACAACCAATCAAGTCAGACGCCGTCCCACTGCGCCATGATGGTATTTTATGAAATGTATTTTTTAATATATATATTCTAGTTATTACTTAATTAACAAGTTCTTTGATTTTCGCGATTATTACACATTTTGAAATAAAACTATTTAACCGGATTAATCGCGTATAATATTGGTATTCGAAAATACATTTTAGAACCCGACGTTTCGAACACTTTACAGTAGTCCGTGGTCACAGGTAGACTGTCTGTGTGTGTGTCTATCATATATTTTCCAATACCAATATTATACGCGATTAATTCGGTTAAAATAGTTTCATTTCAAACTATTACTTAATTGTTATCTATATATAATGAAGTGCGTTATTCACACTAAAACACTTTAAAACATTTATAAATTCTTTATTGTAATCTTCTCAGTGAACCGGAGTATTGTAAAACTTGTTTGCAATCTTAGTCCGTCAGCCATACAGAGTTTAAAATGACGCGTCACGTAACTGTTATTAAGATACAGTTGCAACAGTTGACCTGCACTTACAGTATACTGAGGAAGTGACCATATCATATCAAATCAACTTTTGGCCAACACAGTCAACAACGATAAACTTAAGTAGAATCATAAAAAAAAATAGCTTTTGTATATTATAACAGTTAAATAAATGAAATATGAAATTGCCGTTTCAAAGTAAAAGCCACTTTTAAATTATACTTGCATAGTTTTTTAAACTATAAAACCTGCATGGTGTCAGATTTTAGACTCTCACACGAAAATGATAACATTCTAAATTTAAAAAATGACACGCTGTTGTGGGACTTTCTGTGAACCGAATATTTATCATCTACGGCGAATCTAGACATTTATTATTTATTTTTACACCGGCTTACTTACATCTGCATAAGTTTCACTATTTGCAACTGGAACATGCATGCATATATAACAAGTGAAATAAAAACTATTTAAAAAAAGCATTTCTTATTTGAAATCGGATATCATTGTTATTAGTGTTATCATTTCATCGTTACCATTTCGCTAAATATTTTTTAATTTTTACTAAATAAATACATATATAAAATTATTAGAGCTTCACACTTTCTCCCGTATAACAGAGTAGTCAGAGAGAACCTAGTATAAAGACATTCGTTCTCCACTTTCCTCCTGAATCCCAGAAATTTAGTGTTGAGTGGCGGAACTCAACGCCGCAGTTTATCTTATCACCAGAGCGACCGAGACCGAAGGAACCTGAAAAATATTCAGATAAAATGACGCCCTCGAGTGGGAATCGAACCCACGACCATTACTGATATAGTCAGGCGTACCATTGCGCCTCGATGGCCTCATACGTACATACATACAACATATATTATTATATGAATATATTGTAATGTTATTCTATGAATAACGAAACATTACGTACCCTTGATCTTGAACTTATATACGAACGGTATATTAAAGTCCGAGTTCACAAGATCAAGATATATAAATCCAAGCCAAACGTGGTTTCTTATAGAGTTTTTAATTATGGAGGAATTGTAAATAAGCTTGATGAAAAGGTAAATAAATGTCCATTATGAAGCGTAAATTTTGCTATACAAATTGAAATATTAAACGACAAAAGTTCCTAATATACGGTCGCGTCGCTGAGCAAATACTGTTAAGTTATTATTTTCGTATACTAAGGCATTGCGCAAATGTAAATATGACAATCAACTTTTAAAGTACATACTCATTCGTGTCACCATGAATCAAAAAATTAAAAAAACAATATTGTTCAATTTGCTAAGTGAGCTAATAACACTTTAGAAACACGTTAAAAACAATATTATTAATATATATATTTTTTATAATTAATAATATTTATTACGGAATAATAAGAAACTTTCTAAAGTATTTTATACTTATTTTGTAGTAACGCGCTCAGGGGAAGCAATGAAATTCATTCGTACAAAAACAAACACTATTACCAAGAATTGTAAGTGAAGAGAATTACAAAGCAGAATTTTGAAAATATCTCTAAAAATCATAATTAAAACACTGTAGTTCCTATTAAAAGGAGAAGAAAGAACGCGGCGTTGAGTTCTGCCACTCAACACGCAATGTCTCGATGTCAGAGGACTATGAGAGCTAACTATGACAAACTTAAAGCTGTATTCGAAAATACATTTTATAAAACCCGACGTTTTTAACGCTTTACAGTAAGCACTCCGTTGGCAGACATATTATTTACGAATATTAGTATTAGAGTTCTACTTCGCGGCGTTTGGTCACAGTACTCATTTCGCAACGGTTCTAAATTGGTAAAGTCCAGCTTCTGAGCATTTAGGTGGAAATAAATATATAAATATTTAAAAGACTTTAAACAACTTTAAACTTTAAGTCATATTAAATTTAAAAAAAAAACCGAAAAGTATTTTGTCTGCAAATTTTATTTGGTCTTTTGGTTATACAAGTCATAATTGTCAGTCTAAAATTAAATCTTATCATATAATAATTATATATAATTATACATCATAAAGTCCCAGTCCTTGTAAGTTTGCTGACGTTTAGTACTTTACGTAACCTTTGTAAATAATCATTCATTACTTACCTGTCATATTGTGCATATATTGTAAACTAGCGACCCGCTCGCGGCTTCGCCTTCGTTTTTTCGAAATCTTACATAAATCTCAAATTTTGCTTATAGGTATAATCAAAATTATTGTAATTTTTTTATTTATGAACTGATTGAAATGATATATACACTTAATATTATGGGAAGTTTAAAAAACTACAATACCCAAAACTACATTTAAATCAGTTAAGCCGTTTCTAATGTCAGCCTGCACAAAGTCACAGACAAAAAGAAAAGAAAGTTAAAGAATAAAAATATTATGTATTTTCTCATATATGTTTCAGACAGCGATCAGTTACAATTTTATTTTATGTATAGAAATTTGTTATAGGTAATCTATTATTATGTAACTTCATCTTTTTTTACTTATCAATCTCCTTTGTGTGAACCACATTGTTTTGAAACATGAAAATAAAATGGCCGTCTTGGCCCAGTGTGACTGCGGCTGACTAAGCTACGCGTATACGCGATGGTTGTGAGTTCGGTTACCACTCGAAAACTCACTCAAGGGAATGATACATAATTTATTTTAATTTCTCTGCTCTAGTGACAAGACACTCTGTTGAGCGGAAAGTGGAGAATGGAGTGAGCTGAGGAATTACTAACTACCCTGCTATGGGGGAAAATAATCACAAAAACACTTACCAAGACATCCAACCCAGAATTTAGCAGCTTCAAAATCGGGAGAATGCATTACAAACTGTCTTTTTTCTATATCATATGTAGCTGTAGTCCTTAAACCTTTGGCATTAGAACCATGAGACACTTCAGTCAGAGCGAAACAACCCCCTATTTTGGCGTTTTGATTATCTTCTACAAAATGATAGTGCTCTGGTCCCCCGCTTCCATGAATAGTATTTGAGAACATGCGGAAAGTTAACGAATATTTGACAGCTAGAGAACTGCTAAACATGAATAATGCTTGGCTTTCTGCTTGGAATAGTCTAGGCTCTTCAGCTACCTGTTGAACAAATGTTCATTCTATTGAATTACCAACCTAAGCTAGAATTAAATATAAAGCCTAAATAAAATAAGAAGTCTAGTTTCTTTTTACATTGATCATTGGTTTCTCTTAAACATGTGTCCTGTATATTTACAGACAGTATTCTTATTTTTATCTACAGAGAAAAATATTTTTCTAATCCCACTATAAGAAAAGTTTAATTTGTGAATAACAAGCAGTTTATAAAATATTAAAACAGTTATGAATATCAATCCCTCTTGAAAAATCATCTTTCTTTAGTGGTTTTTTTTATCTCCCTACAGAGAAAAGAAAATGATGTAATAAGTGTGTTATATTCAGAGAAACTATTACATAATTGGTTAGAGTCAAAAAAAATATTTATTTTCCAAAAACGCTATTGAAACATTAGTGTTAAAGTGATATGTAATAAAATAATCAATGTTGACTGTACTGAAATAAACTTGTATTTTTGCAACAATATTTAATTTATCTAATTAAAGATATTTAACTAAATACAACTTTTTTATTTGACCTTCTTACCTTTTCCAATGGTAAAAATTTTTCATTATGTATAGCGTACATTTGCTTTACAGCAATATGCCTTTCTTCATCTAAAGTAAGTGATGCATCCGAGTGGTGGAATAGTGGATGGTTTTCCATAAATTTCCATATATCATGCTATATTTAAAAAAAAAATTAATTTATAGAGCTCATTTATCAACAATTTAACATAAAATTTCAATAATTATTGAGAGATAAAGAATGTTACTAATAATAAATATTATATTACTTTATTTTTTATTTAAAATTAAGTATTTACACTAACTTTAACCATATTGTGAAAATAATACAATCATCAATGCAAGACAAAAAGAATTACTTATACAAATAAAACTTGTTATGATATTCACCTTATCAGAATTTTGATAAGCATAAGCAAAATGCTCTATAAATACTAATAATATATTTATTTCAAGATAAGTACATGAAAATACTGAAATGCATATTTAAAAAAAACATACTTACTTTTATTTTAATAGTTGACAAATTATCATAGACTAGTTTCATATACCGCCAATTAAATGTGGCTCTTTTTCTAAACACATCCAAAGGTCCATTAGGTAAATCTGGGAAGTATTCTATCAATTCCTCCTCACTAACTATTTTATTTCTAGCCTCCATAATTTTTGGAATCAATTAAAACTATTCTATTGCAGAATAAAAATTGCTTGATAACGAATTTTTATTGTATTACAAGTCACACACTTCACAATACTAACTAAGATATGTTTTAAATTATAACTTCAGTTTATTTAATTACATTGCTTAATTTTAAAGGGAAATTAGAATTTATAATTTAGTAAATTACTGAATAAGGTACAAATATTTCGAAGTTGATTGTAATGTATAATAAAAAAATTGACGCGAATGTTTATACTAGTTTTATTTATTAATACGTCTACTCAACACTAAAGTCTCGGACCTACAGCTGTAGACAATATGTTTATACTCTTTTTCGTTCGTTGAGTTTTAAAATGACATAAATACCAAAATATAGATATAAGCTGTATTTCATACAAATAACAATTTTTTTAATTTCGTTTTTATTAGCTATACAATAAAATACAAAATACAATATTTTATAGATATGTAAATTTTTGAATACTGTTTACATTGGTTATTAAAAATGATAAAACATAACATCAGTTCTTATCGACAATCACTGAGTCATGAAAAGGCATCCGATATGAATTTTGTTTTCTAGAAATTTATTAAATACATTTCAGTTACGACATATTTAAATGAATATTCTAATTCTTAAGGTACAATATAATTAATTCATAATTATTGTAGATAAAAATATAATACACTTTAATCATAAATCGTATCACCTTCAATCGTAGCATTAAAAAGTGATCTGGAAAAAATTAATGATTTGAAAAGTAGACTTGTGTTGTAGACTTATAAAAACACCTCAGTGTTTTTATTCAGTGGGTGTTATTTTTACATTAAAATTATTTATTTGTAAGTATTTTGAATATACTTTTATATTATAAAAACAACATTTTATTGCTTAAAGTATTAGTATTGTCGATCAGTATGTGTTACTTGAACCTTGCTGTCAATTGTCAACGTCACTAATACATAACGTTTACAAAACGTCAAAAAGTTTTCAAAATAAACTTTATTACTATAGCTTAATTTTATACAAGAGTTTTTCTTTTAAAAGATATATCAATACAGAGTAAAACAATAAATATGTGCATTGGTAAGTTGTTAATTTTTTTTAAAAGCTAGTTCGGAGAGTATTATAAGGTACTAGGAACTTGAATTTTAACTATTTCAAATGTTTATCGTAAGTGCGCTTTAAACATTCTTGCAGTGAAAAATAACCATAACAATTTAGGTTTTGGTAACTTGGTTATGTTATGATAATATTATAAGCTTGGTATAATTTTAAATGAAACTATTTTAACCGGATTAGCGAATTGATGATATTCGAAAATACATTTTACAAAGCTCGACTTTTTGATCGAGTCCGTGGTAACGAGTTGAATGACAGTCTATCTCTAAAAATATCTTATTATTGGTAAGTTTACTATAGAATCATTTAAAATATTATGAATTACAATATCTTTAGTATATTTAAAGAATATTTATTTATTGAATTGCATAGTACATAATTAAATTACTGCTGAATCAGTAATAAATTTTAAATACACTGGATCTTCAATCCTAACAACATAACACACATACTGTTACAAAATGTTAACGTTACTTATATGATCATTAATTTGTAGTAATGAACAAACTGTGACCCATTAAGACAATGTCTGTCTGTGAAGGCAATAGCTTAGTAGATTATATTTAAATTATTTACATTTTCCCATTTTGTTAAGACAAAGCATGACCTGGTATTTCAACATTCAATACACAAATGTGGATGTGTGTGTCATTACTAGGTTCTCCCTACTTACCATTTTATTTGAAAAGAATGCATTCCACTATAAAAGTAAATGCAGGTAAAGATAAAACTTTGCAAGTAGTAACTTTGCATAGCTAATATGTTTAAACTAATATTTTTATGTGTTACATCTAAAATCATAATAAATGAAGTGTTGAAAAAGGCAACATGCTTGATTTTATATTATATATTTTTTTATTAATTTATTACAGAGTAAATAATAGTTATACCCAGTGTAGAATATTTTTAAATACTTTTTAAAATACATATTGTGGGTTTGTTTTTTAGCCTGCAATAGCTTTTACTTGATAATATTAACAATATCATGAACAAATTAAAATAATAAAAAATTGAGTGTCGGAACTCACCAGCATCCTTTGCTTTATGTAAAAATATTGAATGATTTAATTTTTCTTATAAAATAACTATAGAAAATTAAAAGCTTATTATGTTACATTCTAAAGTAGATGTTTTCAAGTAATTAAAACTATTTTAATATTTATTCCAATTATATTGTTTCATATATTAAAAGTGCCACTGAGGTCAATTATCCAACTTTAAAATATTTGAAGACATACATGGATAACCGTAATATAACATTCTTTTAATTTTCCACAGTTCTATGGATAAATAACTATAAGACTGTGTGTAGTGCGTATAAATAATTATGAAACTTAAAACCATATACTTTCCTATTTTGTTAAAATTTTCTTATGATAGCCCATAGCAGGGTAGCCAGAGAGAACCTAGTGTTAAGATACTCTGTTCCCGACTTTCCGCCGGAATTCAAGGCATTGCGAGTTGAGTGGCGCAGCTCAACGCTGCGTTTTGTCAAGTCACGAGAGCAGAGAATAGACAATAATTTAAATATGATCATCACCGAGTAGGAATCGAACCCACAACCATCGTATATAAATTCAGACGCTGTCACGCTGCGCCACGATTGTCTCGATTTTCTTTTCGCATTCCAATTTTCCTTGCAACAAGATAATATTATATTAGCTTTGCATAGCATTTTGATTAAAAAAATACATAAATACATAAATTACTTTCTTATAATAAAAAACTTGTTTCTTGTAATAAAATACTAAAATTATAATAATTTTATTCATTTCCTATCATAACATAAATTAACATTTTAAGTAGTTATCATCGTTTTTTTAAATTTTGACAATAACTTTTTTTTTAATTAACTCGAAATTATAATTTTTGGAGACAGTAACTGCATCCATACACGTGTTCAGTTGATATATACTGTATATATAATATTTTAGTTTCTGTGGTGTGGTTAGGCAAAGCGCGGCGCTAAGTTCCGAAACCAAACCCAGCGTTGGTTGTGGGTTCGATCCTACTCGGGGGTAATTATATTTAAAATATTTCAATTTCTCCGCTCTGGCTCCGCACAAAAACCGCGGCGTTCGTCGCTCACCGCTCAATGTTTAGATTTCCGGCGGAAA
This sequence comes from Podotricha telesiphe, assembly GCA_038994665.1. NCBI lineage: Eukaryota > Metazoa > Arthropoda > Insecta > Lepidoptera > Nymphalidae > Podotricha > Podotricha telesiphe. The sequence continues at coordinate 328,498 of JAOYRR010000150.1, forward strand.
GTCGAGAATGGATTTCGTATTCGGACAATATATTCTATCTGACTAACCTGCTATGCGGGATAAAGCGTGAAGCTGCAAAAAATAATTGACAACTACCCTAATATTGTACAATGTACTGTATGTGTAATATAGCTATTATATGTTTTATTATTTAGTATATTTTATAAACATATTACACAGGTCCTCGTAAACACCAGTTTGTTTTTCTTAGTTAAAGTAGGTATAATAAGTTTGCTCCGCTTTGCCTCATAAAAATAACGCTCTAAACGCCACAGTTTATATTAGACTTCTTGAAAGCTTCTTGAATATTCACGGGACGGTAATTTTCAAATTCGCTACCTATTTTAAATTTATTTAAAACTTGAAATATTTTAAAATGTCAGTAGGAAGTCATGAGTTTGAGTCCAGGTTGAAATAAAATTAAATAAGTAGTTTGGTATAACTTACATTTTCTTACAATTTCTGTCTGTCTGTCTGTTTGCTCCGGCTAATCTCTGGACAGCTGGACCGATTTTGACGGCAACTTTCACTGGCAGATAGCTGATGTAATAAGGAGTAACTAAGGTTAATTTTAAAAGAGTCATATTTAGAAAACGTATGAAAATTTAAACGCAGCGGGGTTTGAACCCAAGCGTCTTGAAAACCGTTCAAGCGCTCTGACCGCTAACCCTTGCCTACATCCAGCTACGTCGAAATTCTTATACGCTTATTACAACTTATATTTGTTGTTAGCAACGAAGTAGTACGAAAACAAAAAGTTATAGGCTTAATTTTTCACGTCCATATTATAATTTACTACCGATTTATTAAAGTTATTGCCTCAGACCTTAGACAGAACGACGCAAGAAAAACAGTGGTACTCTTTTTTTTGCAAGTCTATTTACAGATTTACAATTATTTATAAGTGACAATGGTTCCTTTGAAGTAGACTGGAGCGAGCATTTAATTAAACTAATTACCTTTTTATATACATAATTTCATATGAAGTTTATAATGAAGATGGTTACTTGATTATATTGAAAATGGACTTTCAAACGGGTTTAGTAATGTGTCAAGACGAAATTAGTTATGTGTCAAGTCATGTACTCGTGTATCCTTAAATACGAGACTGCGTTATTAACGAAGCCGAAAAGATTGCCGCCCGATTGGGCACTCGGACGCGGTTATGTGGGACTCCAGACTGGCAGATGTAGGCCGTCCCTATATCCACTAAAACCGCCACTCCTGGACCGCCACTGGCCGGGGCCACAGGTACTACAATCTTCCGTGTACCCCGGCGGCAGGCAGACATAACCTAGTGTAAAGAACTGCTCCGTTCTCCATTAACGAAACCGATTAATAATTAGATGCGTTCGATTTCCACTCGGGGAGTGATATATAAATCTGGGATGGGCGCGGCGTTCAGTTTCGCTTCTTAACACGCAATATCTCGGATTTATTGTAGTAATTGACCCACCTATTTTGACGCATCGAATTACTACATACATAGTATATTATTTGAAATATTTCTTAGTACTTAACTAATGTAATAATTTGGTAGGAACCTATAATAATCTATAAAATCAATAAAACATTTTTATCTGTTGTCAAAACTTATACGCTTCGATAGCTTCGCGGCAGTATTGAGACGAACGTAGGGAGGCGAACGCGCTGAACTTCCCGCCAAAATGTTCACGAAGGTAATTTCGCGTTCGTGCCGTTGTTTTTGTTTTTTCATATTTATTGCTGTAGACTCTAGAGCCTTTTTAATTTAGGTGTTTTTTATCAATTTATATTCTTTTTGATTGAATTACAAACATACAGTTTTCAAACAATTTTAAATTGTTTAATTTTCATAAATTAAACAATTTAAAATTTAATTGTCCTCATGGACAATATTACTACATTTTTTATTTGTTTTATTTCTAATATGGTTTTGTGGTGTTTGATTATATATTTTTTGTTACAGTTACCACGTTGATGCTTATCGCATTTTTACAAACTGCAATAAGTTTTGGTAAGTTTTAAAAGTTCATATGTAATTTACTAGTTGACGCCTGCAGCTCGTTTTCTCTCGTTCTCGTAGTATTTTCGGAAAATACTCCGTAAGTAACGTACAGGAAAGCTTTCAGCTTTCTATGCCGTGTAGTTTTAGCTACGCATTGTCTGTCAGTCACTCTGTACGTAAGTTTGTTCAGAAAAGTTAACCTTTTGCGTGCAAAAAATAAATATACTTCTCTTGAATAGTAAAATTCATGTTTCACGCTTTTTCCCGCATAGCAGGGTATTCAGAGAGAACCTAGTGTCAAGACACTCCGTTCCCATTTTCCGCAGGAATTCGAGACATTGCGTGTCGAATGGTGGAACTGAACACCGCGATTTGTCTTAGATGTCAGAGTGGAGGAATGAGAATATTTTAAATATAATCATTCCCCTAGGTGGTAATGGAACTCACAACCAATCACGTTTACAGTCAGACGCTGTTCCACTGCGCCACGATGGCTTCTAATTCATTTCATATTCAGTTATATATTTATATACATATAATTAGAATATATACTTTATAAGGAAAAAGTAGAGAGATGAATGCTTATTTTCACAAGTTATTAAAATGCGTGTAAACTAATATAAATTTCTCAATATAAGCAGACCTCTAACAAGTTTTGATTTTTAAGTATCATATAGTTAATATATTTTATAATTTTTTAAGTCATTCTTCTGGTCTCTTTCTGGTCTTTTTTATTATTATTCAAGAAATAATATTAATTTATATATTATAAATACAAACATATATCCATTTACCCTTACGTATGCATGTAATGTAATCGTCTCTGTATGGATTAGACACTGAATTCTAATACAAATTAATGCTAGGGCTCCACTATGATAATAAATACCAGTAATATATGAAAATATAATTTTATAATGTTAAAAAATAAAAACAATGCTTTTGCTTTTTTTTAACTATTGCTTTAGTCTACACAAAATATTATAATTCGTTTACATGTTTATGGATTCGGGC